>CM031595.1:142511260-142523760 GCA_018398815.1 Conus ventricosus | reverse complement strand
GCTATAAGCAACATTATCTTATCTTATGCTGTCGTAAAAATGCGCCAGTCCTGGCAGGAACCAATACGTTGTGAGAAAGCACCAGACAGGCGTGTATGCCTTTTGGTATTATTCTTCCTTTCACAGAAAGATCGAATTTCTATGGACTTTGGCCTGGGAATAACTTATTCTTACAAGTCTCAAACTAACTGGATGTGAATCTCATCTTGAACAAGGGGTGGTCATTATTTCATCATGAACAAGGTGGTCATTATTCACATGGAGCAAGAGTTACCCTTCTTGTTTGTATTTACTGTTTACTGTTCCCTGCCTCACTTCAGATTTCCTTTCCAAAACAAAAACAAACAAAACTCACTGACTGTAAACCTTGTAGTTCTAGCCACTCACTGACTGTAAACTTGTTAGTTCTAGCACTCACTGACTGTAAACCTTGTAGTTCTAGCCACTCACTGACTGTAAACCTTGTAGTTCTAGCCACTCACTGACTGTAAACCTGTATTTAGCCACTCATGACTGTAAACTTGCAGTTCTAGCCACTCACTGACTGTAAACCTTGTAGTTCTAGCCACTCACTGACTGTAAACCTTGCAGTCTAGCCACTCACTGACTGTAAACTTGTAGTCTAGCCACTCACTGACTGTAACCTTGTGTTCTAGCCATCACTAGACTGTAAACCTTGTAGTTCTAGCCACTCACTGACTGTAACCTTGTAGTTTAGCCACTCTGACTGTAAACCTTGTAGTTCTAGCCACTCACTGACTGTAACCTGTAGTTCTAGCACTCACTGACTGTAACCTTGTAGTTCTAGCCACTCACTGACTGTAAACCTTGTAGTTCTAAGCCACTCACTGACTGTAAACCTTGTAGTTCTAGCCACTCACTGACTGTAAACCTTGTAGTTCTAGCCACTCACTGACTGTAAACCTTGTAGTTCTAAGCCACTCACTGACTGTAAACCTTGTAGTTCTAGCCACTCACTGACTGTAAACCTTGTAGTTCTAGCCACTCACTGACTGTAAACCTTGTAGTTCTAGCCACTCACTGACTGTAAACCTTGTAGTTCTAGCCACTCACTGACTGTAAACCTTGTAGTTCTAGCCACTCACTGACTGTAAACCTTGTAGTTCTAGCCAATGAACTAAGGAAGAAACAAACAAACAACACTACAAAGAAACCCATGGCAACAAAAGGGTTGTGCCGGGCAGCAATCTGAAGCAAAATTTGGGGGCTGTAAAAGCTGAGTTGCTACAGCGCTGAAACTGTGATCCTGATGACCCTGGTGATCCAGGAGCTGTGGGTTCAAATCTCTCCCTGGTCGTTTTGGTTTGGGATATTTTTCCCTCCAATATACATCAGTCCTGATTCCAATTCCTGAAAGGTCCTTTGAATAAGACTATAAACCAAGATTCCATGTGTGAATGCATGCATGGCATCTTGCACACACATGTAAAATCCTATCACCAACATTCTGGAAAAAAAAAAAGACCTGCTTGGCCGTTGGTATGGATGACACATATGCTCATTGCATACATTCTCCTTAAAAGTCAAAGGAGTAAGTGGAAGTCTGAGAGACAGATATTCGAAAGAACGACACGGGAAAGCAATGATTAGAACCAGCAGGCAGCCCTTCATTCAGCTCTATCCAGGCAGGCAGCCTGTTGTGTAAATGAGAGCACGGATTGTACAGTGTTTACAGCTTCATCTCTAAGCAAGGACATGCACTATGCGGGACTGAATCTTTTTTTTTTTAATCACTTTGGTAGGTAAATAGAAAAATGTGCAGACAGGCCAGAATAAAAAATGTATAGATGGCCGTGCATTCAACCTGGGAAGAACAGATTGGATTTCACACTGAGAAATCTGTTGTGATGACGAGTTATTCAATACAATAACAAACTGAATACACTACAAACACTACACTATACATTGCCACCAGACACATACACACAAACACCAACAATAGCACACAACACCATGTATACAGTGACACACTAAACAATGCCGTATGATACCATACAATATAAAACAACAAAAACAAACACTGAAACAAACAATGCCGTATCATACCATACAATATAAAACAACAAAAACAAACATTGAAACAAACAATGCCGTATCATACCATACAATATAAAACAACAAAAACAAACATTGAAACAAACAATGCCGTATCATACCATACAATATAAAACAACAAAAACAAACACTGAAACAAACAAACAATCTCCCCTAATCTCCCCCTTTGTGCTGCTGTCCAGGGGGCTATGAGTAATAGGCCTCGGGGAACAGGGAGGGTGTCAAGGGTGGGGTGGGGTGGGGTGGGGCAGGGCGGGGTGTGGAGACCCCTGGCCCTGGAATTTGAAGTGCAAGTTTCTTTCCCCTTCGTTGTATGCAAAGTGGCGTCACGCTGGACTGAGCAAGCTGGTGCATGACTTTGAAAAGCGCATTTTGTTAAGTGTATGTGTGTGTGTGTGGTGTGTGGTGTGGTGTGGTGTGGTGTGTGTGTCGTGTGATGTGTGTGGGGGGTGTGGTGTGTGGTGTGGTGTGGTGTGTGTGTGAGTTGTGTGTCGTGTGGTGCTTGATCGTTAAAAACGAAGGAGGTGTGTGATGGAACCCAAGAAAATACAACATTAGTACCTTTCATGTAAAGACAGTGCAACATGTACTTAATCTCAAATAATAATTCCTCTCTCTGTGTATTTTCAAAACAATGCAAACTTTTTAATACTGACTGTGAATCAACACAAAACAGGATATTAAATATTGAGACTGGCAAGGAAATTAAATAATTTAATGCCATCAGGACAGCAACTAGTTCAGCTGTAAATATGGAATGACCCTTACCTAAATAATATGATTTTTCAGCTTTGAAATCTGGAATTACAAAGCCAGATCCCGCACTACCATCATCAAGAACTGAGCCGTCAGTGTATACTTTCAAATAGTTAGTAAACTTTTCTTCCATGTCAATTTTGACAGATGCTGCTAACACATGCGGCGAAATCGCTTTATTTAGATCAGAAGAAAAAATGTTAACTGTTACTTCCGTTAGTTCCCAAGGGGGTACCGGCGGAACCAGTACGCGAGGCGCTACCTCGTGTGGGTCAATCTTTGATGAATTAAAAACGTCTGAAACATATGAACATATGTGTGTGTGTGTGTGTGTGTGTGTGTGCGCGTGTGTGCTTATGTAAGCCTCTGTGTGTGTGTGTGTGTGTGTGTGTGTGTGTGTGTGTGTGTGTGTGTGTGTGTGTGTGTGTGTGGTGTGTTGTGTGTGTGTGTGTGTGTGTGTAAGTGTGTGTGTGTGAGAGCGTGTGCTTATGTAAGCCTCTGTGTGTGTGTGTGTGTGTGTGTGTGTGTGTGTGTGTGTGTGTGTGTGTGTGTGTGTGTGTGTGTGTGTCTGTGTGTGTGTACATGTGGCCAATGCCTCTATTTCCCCTGTCCTTTGTCATCATGATAAACTCTATCTCATAAAATGGAAGGTGGATCTGGAGTACAGCTTTAGCACAGGTCTATCTGAATGGGAATCTGATCAGGAATGTGCTCTTTATCAAGGTGTAAATTTGATTAATGTGGCCCTCAGGGTCTTACCTTCTCCCCCAAATCCCTTACCCCTTTCCACTAAATCCCCCCCCCCCCCTCCTCCCTGCTCTCTGGGTCTTGATAGTAAAAAAAAAAAAATATCCCCCCCCATAAGTTGAGATTGGAGAAAGTGAGGAGAATGTGGACCCCACTAGGATTGTCGGTGAGGTCAAGTAGTTTGTATGTGTGTGTGTGTGTGTGTGTGTGTGTGTGTGTGTGTGTGTGTGTGTGTGTGTGTGTGTGTGTGTGTGTGTGTGTGTGGTTGTGTGTGTGTGTGTGCGTGTGTGTGGTGTGTGTGTGTGTGTGTTAGAGACACAGAGAGAGAGAGAGAGAGAGAGAGAGAGAGAGAGAGAGAGAGAGAGAGAGAGAGAGAGAGATTTCAACTTCACACACACACACACACACACACACACACACACACACACACATAAAAGATCCCCCTCATAAATCTGCCATACACAGAATACACAGCAGACCTCTGCGAAAAACCAACCACACAAACTGCCAGTCGTCTAACCCGTCCTGTCACAAAAAAAGCC
The DNA here is from genome assembly GCA_018398815.1 of Conus ventricosus. Classification (NCBI taxonomy): domain Eukaryota; kingdom Metazoa; phylum Mollusca; class Gastropoda; order Neogastropoda; family Conidae; genus Conus; species Conus ventricosus. Next base: position 142,519,639 of record CM031595.1, on the reverse strand, counting down.
AACAGCTGTGGGCTAAAATGTTTGTTTGTCCTGCTGCAGTTGGCAGTGAGGGAAGGTGGTGTGGACACAGGCACCTGCAGCCTGGCGCTACAGCCGTGTTGGCCCAACAGATCGGCTCTTCACCTCCCTCGCTCTGTTTTACTTCATTCTGTTTTCTTTTTCATGTATTCCTTTTCACAGCAGTCTTTGTCAGTGTCCCTGAACCTCTTCATAAAGTGAATGTGAAAGCAACAAATACACAAGCAGGGAGTTAATATACTAATGCGTGTTCTTGCTGTTAACACACCACATGACAGAGGGAATAGTTTTTGATAATTTAATGGATGAGAAGAGAGAGAGAGACAAAAAAAAAAGAGAAGAAAATCCAGCAGCTGCATGGGCAATGAAATATGATTGCGGTGTGTGTGTGTGTGTGTGTGTGTGTGTGTGTGTGTGTGTGTGTGTGTGTGTGTGTGTGTGTGTGCATGTGCGTGCGCATGCATGCATGCGTGTGTGCATGCATGCGTGCACATGCATGCACACGCATGTGTGTTTGTGTAAGTGTGTGTGTGTGCATGCGCAGATGTGCACGCTCAGGTTTAGTGTTTTTGTTTCTGCTTTTTGGTTTTGTTTTGGTTTTGTTTTGTTTTTGGTTGGTTTGTTGTTGTTGTTTTTTTAACCAGAAAGGCATTTTTTCTTTTGTTGACTGAGCTATCTCCATTAAAATTTTGATCTATGTACAACTGAAAGCTGCACAGTATTTGTTCTTTAGACTCTTGCACTGTGTATGTGTGTGCGCGCATGACTGATTGTGTGCTTGTGTGCACGCATGTGTTTGTATGTGTGCATTTGTGCATGCTTGCACGTGTTTGTGCGAGCAAGCATGCATGTATGCAAGCATGCGTACACGTATATTTGTGTGTGTATGTGCCTGTGTGCATGCATGTGTATATATGTGCATGCATGCACATGTACATGCAAGTGTGTGGGAGTGCACGGTATTGTGCCCACATGTGTGTACATAAGATCCTGCGTGCAGGTATGCATGCATAGGCGTATACATGTACGCTGCTGTCAAGTTCATATTGCCAGACAGTAATGCAGACACAACTGAAGAACGCACCTTCGCCTCAGACATCAAATCACACTGAACAAACCAAGAGACCGCAAACACCACCACACCACAAACGTGACTCTTCTCCACCAACCCACTGGGGGGGGTGGGGAGGGAGGGGGATGGACTTTTTCTCCTTGTGTCAATACTTTCACCTCATCGTTCACTGTCAAACCTCAAATATTTGACTTTTCAAACATGATATCATTCACCGTTTTAGCTTTTTTTCCCCATTTCACTGCTTAGGGGCTACGTTCTTAAAAGTGACATTAAGCTGAGGATGTAAGTCAACAGCATAACAGCCTTTCACCCCCTTCAGTCCACACATGGACAAAACAGCAGACACCTTAACTGGTAAGAGCCGCAACAAGTATGGACCAATCACAAGAAAGTTTACAGATGTCTCTGAATCACACAGCCTAACACGTGTATCTCAGAAGAGAGTGAGGTGGGGAAAAAAAAACCTAAAGGGCATAAATAAGCCAGTCTCAGAATAAACTTAATTACAAACTTCAATGAAAGAGAAACTTGATGGCATAAATAAGCCAGTCTCAGAATAAACTTAATTACAAACTTCAATGAAAGAGAAACTTGATGGCATAAATAAGCCAGTCTCAGAATAAACTTAATTACAAACTTCAATGAAAGAGAAACCTAATGGTGTAAATAAGCCAGTCTCAGAATAAACTTAATTGCAAACTTCAATGAAAGAGAAACCTAATGGTGTAAAATAAGCCAGTCTCAGAATAAACTTAATTACAAACTTCAATGAAAGAGAAACCTAATGTGTAAATAAGTCAGTCTCAGAATAAACTTAATTACAAACTTCAATGAAAGAGAAACCTAATGGCGTAAATAAGTCAGTCTGAGAATCAACTTAATTACAAACTTCACCTCATCGTTCACTGTCACACCTCAAAATATTTGACTTTTCAAACATGATATCATCACCATTTTAGCTTTTTTTCTCTCCATTTTACTGCATAGGGCTACGTTCTTAAAAGTGACCTTAAACTGAGGATGTAAGTCAACAGTTCAACAGCCTTTCACCCCTTCAGTCCACACATGGACAAAACAGCAGACACCTTACTGGTAAGAGCCGCAATGAGTGTGGACCGATCACATGAAAGTTTACAGATGTCTCTGAATCACACAGCCTAACACGTGTATCTCAGAAGAGAGTGAGGTGGAAAAAAAAGCTTAAGGCATAAATAAGCCAGTCTCAGAATAACCTTAATTGCAAACTTCAATGAAAGAGAAACCTAATGGTGTAAATAAGTCAGTCTCAGAATAAACTTAATTACAAACTTCAATGAAAGAGAAACCTAATGGCGTAAATAAGTCAGTCTGAGAATCAACATAATTACAAACTTCAGTGAAAGAGAAACTTAATGGCATAAATAAACCAGTCTCAGAATAAACTTAATTACAAGATAAGATAAGTTAATGTTGCTTATAGCCCAGCCGACCGCAAAGGGCCACATCAGGGCTGTCACCACGTTAAAATCAACTCACCAGTCATTTAAAAAAAAAAAAAAAAAAAAAAAAAAAACTTTCACACATCTCTTTAAATGACATCGTCTAGAAACGCACCAGAAACTTTGTTAAAAATCTTTCCTCTGTAAAATCTCAAATCAGATGAAAAATGTTAATCTCTCTCAAAAACTCAAGGATCACGTCAGGCGGGACATCCCTGAACAGGATCTTCATGGACTCCGCTGTAAAATGTTTGTGTCTCACATCGTGCAAGTCCCAACACTCTAAAAGAACATGTTTCATTGTGAGTGGCACATACTTAATTACAAACTTCCCCCTCCATGCAAACAAGATAAATACCACCCTTAAGGGCTAGAGGTTAGAAAGGAGATATTTTGTAATGATGTAGTTTCGTTTTTATATTGGTTTCTGTTTCAGTGCACCATAAAGAGAAACCGAATCTGATTGGTCCACACGTTAGTTGCCGGAATAGCTCAGTTGGTAGAGCGCCGGACTTGTGATCCTAGGGTTGCGGGTTCGAATCTCGGTACAGGGGATTTTTCCCTCGGAGTTAACATTGGTTCTGACTCCATTCCCTATACAGTCCTTCGAATGAGACTATATAAACCGAGGTTCCGTGTGTGAACGTACGCACAACATCTTGCACACACGTAAAATTCCATCATCAACTTTCGGAAGAGAAGGCCAGTTCGGCCGTTGGTATGGATGACACGTTACACATAGCATGTACCTTCCCCGAAGATGGAGTATGGCTGCCTTAATGACGGTATAAAAAAACTCCACTGCCTGTCTATACAGGGAGTGTCCACAGGAGTATCAGCCTGTGTACACAGAAAGAAAGAAAGAAAGAAAGGTCCACACGTTGCTGCAGACTGTTCATTCTCTCACCTTCTTTCAGCCCCAAGTTGCTGGCACTGTTGGCGTCAGCACGTTTGCCTCGTCCAGCTCCTGCACACAGACAGCAAGGCACACACAGGTGAGACCTGCTGCCAGAACATGCTTCAAGGAGCTCCAGCATCACTTGAGATGTGGACTGTGCCCCTCAACATGTGTAAACAGATAACATGTCAACAACTACTGAAGTAAACACATGTTTGTGGTACATTCAAATAACAGACAGACTGAGACAGAGAGAGACAGACAGACAGAGACAGACTGACAGACATAGACAGTAAGAGACAGTGACAGTGTGAGACAGAGATGGTGAGAAACAGACAATGAGAGACAGAGAAAACAGACAAACAGGCAGACTGATAAAAAGAAAGAAAAAGAGAGAGAGAGAGAGGAGAGAGAGAGAGAGAGAGAGAGAGAGAGAGAGAGAGAAGAGAGAGAGAGAGGAGAGAGAGAGAACAGAGGGAGAGAGAGGGTGACAGACAGAGAGAGTCATAGATGGACGGAACACTGAAACGATTATTGCACACAGGCATAAGCCTTATACAGAGTAAGACACAGAGACAGACAGAGACAGACAGAGAGAGAGAAGACAGAGACAGAGAGGAGAGACAGCAAGAGATAGAGACGGAGAGACAGACAGAACACACACACACACACACACACACACACACACACACACACATACAGTGATTTCTCCACGATTATGTTGTGACATTTTCAAGAGTTCAAATATTTTCTTTAATCCACTTCAGCCCTGATGTGGCCCATTGCGGTCGGCTGGGCTATAAGCAACAATTATCTTATCTTATCTTTAATCCACTTCAGCAAGTAATTCAATTTCTTTATCCAAAAATGTTGTTCCAAGTTTATCTTCGTTCTGTTAAAGGTCAGTACAAATTTGAATTAATCTGACACAGATTGGTTTCAATCAGTAAATGTGTGTGTGTGTGTGTGTGTGTGTGGTGCGTGTGTGTGTGTGTGTGTGTGCGTGCGTGCTATGGTGTTGTGTGTGCTGCATACATGTCATGCATGTCTCTCTCTCTCTCTCTCTCTCTCTCTCTCTCTCTCTCCACTCTCTAACCTTTCTCTCTTCTTGGCATTTCCTTGAATTTTCTTCATCAGATATCTTGATTCTGATCACAGGCTCGGGTGGTGAGGAGTAGGAGAAGAGAGAGAGAGAGAGAGAGAGAGAGAGAGAGAGAGAGAGAGAGAGAGAGAGAGAGAGATCCCTTCTTTGGAAAAAAAAAAAGAAAAAGATGAAAGAGAAGAACAGCCACCCAAATGGAGCCACCAGTTCAGGCTTCAGGGCATACATAACCTCACACCGTTGAGCAAGACCACAGTGTCTGCTATGATTTCCATGCATAGGCCTAAATTACACCGTTGAGCAACACCACAGTGTCTGCTATGATTTGCATACATAGGCCTAAATTACACCGTGAGCAACACCACAGTGTCTGCTATGATTTCCATACATAGGCCTAAATTACACCGTTGAGCAACACCACAGTGTCTGCTATGATTTCCATACATAGGCCTAAATTACACCGTTGAGCAACACCACAGTGTCTGCTATGAGTTCCCACATGAGTCCCTAAATTACACCGTTGAGCAACACCACTGTGTCTGCTATGATTTCCATACATAGGCCTAAATTACACCGTTGAGCAACACCACAGTGTCTGCTATGATTTCCATACATAGGCCTAAATTACACCGTTGAGCAACACCACAGTGTCTGCTATGATTTCCATACATAGGCCTAAATTACACCGTTGAGTACGACTACAGCGTGCAGACGACGTCTGCTATCATTCCCATGCATAGTACTCTGCTTCTCCTCCCCCCTCCCCTCCCCGTCCCCCACAATCCTCCACCCTCCTCTTCCCGACCCCCCCCCCCCCCCCCCCCCATATGGAATCCTTCTTCATCCTCTCTGGTCTAGTACAAAACGTAAAGTGCCAAGTGCCAGGTATCGTGAGGGAGAATACTGCGACCGCTTCATCGGCTATTTCTGGTGTGGTGGGGGGGGGGGGGGGGGGGGAGGAACATAAAGAATGACTGGACAGAATTAGAAATGGTTTCCTTTTTGACCTCTTGCTCTTACTTTTTAAGAGAGAGAGAGAGAGAGAGAGAGAGAGAAGAGAGAGAGAGAGATGTTCTGTCCCACACCAACTGTATTGGATTAAACAACCTTTACTCAAGAAACAAATAAACAGAACACCTTCACAGTCATCAGGACGAAAGAGCAACAACAACAAGCCCTAGGCTGCTTATACTGTGCTCAAATACATAACATTGACAATATATCGGCGGTTACAGTACATTGACGGTATACGACACATTTCACCAACTGTCTTGAATGCAGCTTTCGTATCTTTGGCAGCGTACTATCTTCTTAACGACTACGGCAGTCTTCTCTAGAACACACTGATTATCCTTCAACAAAACGGAATTCAGCCGTTACTCCTGAGGTTCAGAGTGTTTTCTCAAAGGTCTTAGCTGTTTTCACCGCTTTTCCCCTTGGGTTCACAAGCTTTTTTACCTCTTCGCCCTTGGAAAACGGCTATTATCGGTGTTGTCCCTAAAGATGACAACTGTCCCTATTTTCTCGGGGAAAGCAGTATTGTATGTTTATGGAAAACGACGAAAATTAGCAAACAGTTGTGATACTTAGAAACTACTTGTGATCCTTGGGATAATGACCGTTTTCCTTCTTTGCGCAACACACCAATGAGACCAGTGCGTATCCGCTTGCTGTTGTAAACAGAAACCTGTTTTCCCTCTGAACGACATTTCCTCTCAGTGATACCCGTTTTCCTTGCACAAGGACGACAGTTTTTATTCCGAGGAAAATAAGGAACGCAATTGTAATCCCACGGAAAAAAGAGGTGTAACAGTTAGTATCCCAGGAAAACGATTGTGATCCTAGGGAAATAGCTGTGGTCCTCAGGACAACTGTTGGTGGGTTTTTTTTTTTTTTTCTGTTTTCGGTATTTTCCTCAAGGATCATACCTGTTGTCTTGCGGAAAGTAGCTCTTCGACGTCAGTTTGTTCCAACACATATCTTGATCCCATCCTCAACTGGCGTTTATTTTTCATTTCCTATAAATCTCTCTCTCTCTCTCTCTCTTCTCTCTCTCTCTCTCTCTCTCTCTCTCTCTCTCTCTCTCTCTCTCCACCCTTACACACAGACACAGACACACACAGACACACACACACACACACCACACACACACACACACACACACACACACACACGTGGACTCGCGCGCATTTGCACTCACGCACATCCCATCTAAACAAATACCTCATCGGGGGAAAGAAGACACTGGGGACTCTACAATTCCACTTAACCATTCTGCAGTACATAAAACATGGGTGTCAGTCAAGGCGAATTAAGCATCCCCAGCTAACCTTCCTCTGAAGACCTGGGACTCCAGTCTTCTGAATGCTCGCTGCACGGTGGCGACATGCATCCTCCCCACCCTTCTGATCCCCCGTCCTCGTCCTCCCTCTCTGCGTCTTGGCGACGAAGGACCCGTGGACTCTCCTCGCCCGAGAAGAGCCGCACGACCACCTCCGACTTGAAGGTTTTCTCTCCCCTGGTCATCGGCTCTGGACAGAGTTCACCGTCATCCTCTACGGCAGCAGGAGATTGAAGGTCAAACACCTCGTCAGATGACCTTTGCCTGATGCCTAACTCCTCACGATCTTCTGCTGACGTTTTATCTCGAGACCCATCCTTGAGGCTGACCTCCAGCACGTGAGATGAAAAGCGTTGGCGACCACCCGAGCTGTCTTCCAAGTCATCGGCCTGTTTATGAGAGATGTCCGGACAGTACGCCTCGGAAACCTGACCTGAAGGTTCATCTGAGGTGATTTCACACGGCTGCCTCTTTCCACCGTTTCCCCCCTTGCCTTGTTTTGTTGCTGTCGACATGGAGTCTGGTGAAGTGGGAGAAAGAACCATGTAGACGCTGGGGTGAGCTGGGGTCTGCTGAACGTGGACCGCAGACGGTGGTGGTGGGACGGGGGACGGACGAGGAGATGTTGGCGATACTGTGGGATTTACGAAAATGCCAGACCGGGCTGATTCAGAACGACGTTCTGCTGCCGTGAAGTCTGACACTGACGTGAGGTCAGCCTCACCTGTGCCGTTCTCATCTCCAGGTTCTCCATTAGCAGCCAGTCGCACAGTATCCTCCACCGTGTCTTCTCCAGAGCACATCACTGTCTCCTCAGTCACGGTGAACGTGAGATCATCAGCCATCTTTCGGCCCTGCCTGCCTTCTGTTGGACGGCTTCTAGGTCCTGTTCCGTCATGTAACGTCACTTCAATCACTTCAACGTCCACTTGTGGCTCCACTTCACCTTAGTGCAGAGTTCAACTGCACTTGCATAATCAGCAGGCAGCCGTGTCTGTGCACCACTGTTTGTGAATTTTGATGTCCGATTCTAAGACACCGTGACGGTGTTGAAGCACGCAGTGAAATTCGGCAAAACTTCAGAACCACGTCCCTGGTCTGTGCTGTCAACTCTTCCTCACCACCACTCTCTGTACCCCTAGCAAAACCCCCACACATCTACGGTCTGTGCAGTCACTGTCCCTCACTACTTACTGTCTGCGCTGCACAAAACTCGCATACCTGCGGTCCAGTTGTGCAGTCACTGTGTCTGACACCTCTCTGTACAACCCACGAACCTCACATGTCAGCAGTCTGTGCTGTAACTCCTCTCTCTCTCTCTCTCTCTCTCCTCCTCGCTCGCTCACAGACAGACACACTCCACAGATCGCTTTTAAGTCCGCCTGTCTTTTGTCAATCCTAGCCTGCAACATTACTCATTTCCTCTCCACCACCACAGAACTGGGGTTGTGTGACACACACAGGCAG
>CM031595.1:142496260-142506260 GCA_018398815.1 Conus ventricosus | reverse complement strand
TGCGCGCGCGCGCTCTCTCTCTCTCACACACACACACACACACACACACACACACACACACACACACACACACACACACACAAGCAAACAAACTGGATCGGAACTTGCTCCCAAATGATTCGTCTGCGCGCAGAGTAATCCTGCCAATCATTATCATCACAGCAGCAGCAGCAGCAGCAGCGAGAACAACAGCATATAAAAATGACGATAAAGACCGGACGATGATGATGATGATGATGATGATGACGATGATTTAAAGTCGAGAGATTTTTTTTTTTTTTTTTTTGTTTTGGGGGGGGGGGGGGGGGGCAAAAAAAAAAAACACCGAACAAGCAATGTGACAAACGTCTAGTTCCGCTGAGCGCGAAGCCAAACTAGATACTGCTGCTAGACATGGCGATGAGATCTACCCAAAAACAGCGGAGTCTACCCAAGTAGGCAATTAGCCGATGCCATCGGCAGTCGCCCCGGGGTGTGTATGGCGACTGCGATTTGCAGCGGCGCAAATGAGAAGTGACGAGTGCACACCGGTGTGATCTGAAATAGTACCGGGGCAAATAACCGGCATTCCAATCTGCTCCCAGACGATCGCCAATCGGCCTAAAGACCTTCAAACGACCTAGTGCCTGGCATGTGTGTGTGTGTGTGTGTGTGTGTGTGTGTGTGTGTGTGTGTGTGTGTGTGTGTGCGTGCGTGCCTGTGTGTGTATGTGTGTGTGTGTGTGTGTGTGTGCCTGTGTGCCTATGTGTGTGTGTGTGTGTGTGTGTGTGTGTGTGTGTGTGTGTGTGTCTGTGTGTGCTGTGTGTGTATGTGTGGTGTGTGTGTGTGTGTGTGTGTGTGTGTGTGTGTGTGTGTGCACGCGCGCGTGCGTTTGTGAGCGAGTGTGTGAGAATAAAGAGAGAGTGAGAGAGAGAGAGAGAGAGAGAGTGTGTGTGTGTGTGTGTGTGTGTGTGTGTGTGTGTGTGTGTGTGTGTGTGTGTGTGTCCATGCGAGCGCGGGAGAGAGTGTGTGTGGGGATAAAGAATGTGTGTGTGTGCGTGTGTGCATGCGTGCGTGCGTGCGTGCGTGCGCGCGCGCTCGTGTGTGTGTGTGTGTGTGTGTGTGTGTGTGTGTGTGTGTGTGTGTGTGTGTGTGTGTGGGCGCGCGCGCGCGAGCGCGTGCGCGAGAGAGAGTGTGTGTGAGATTAAAGACAGAAAATGTTATTCATCATGATTAAAACGGACATGCCCCCTCAAGAAACCCAACGCACACAATTCTGCAACCGGGCAGGGGAAGGAGTGGGAGTGGGGCAGTTAAAGACTCTAGGTAAGGCTAAGCAATAGTCTCCTTTATAGTGTAACTTTTACTATCACTACTACTGCTACGACGACGACAACCACCACGACGACGACGACACTGCTACTACTGCTACAGTAGCGACTACTGCTGCTACAACTGCGACTGCTACTACTACCACCACTGCTTATACTACTGCATGTAAATTCAACATTTTCTTAAAGGATAGCTACTACTACTACACAACTGCGACTGCTACTACTACCACTAGTGCTACTATACATGTTAATTCTACATTATCTTAAAGGGGTGGGGCGGGGGATATATATATTAAAAAAAACGGCATAGCAGCTTACCGACATCCATAGTGACCGGTGGGCAGCAGACTCACAACATCACAGACCAGATGACGTCAGGCACCAACCCACAGCAAGTGAAGCACAACGACTGTTACGTCACAAACCAAACACCACGCAAGACGTCCGGCCGTGTCACTCCCAGCAAACAGACCGACCCCCTCCCCCTCCTCCTCTGGCTCCTCTGGCTCCCACCACCACCACCAGCACCAGCAGCAGCACCAGCAGCAGCAGCATGTGTCCAGCGGTGTGCAGAGCCCAAGACGCGGCAGACCAACGTGGTCCGAACACAATGGTGGCAGTGTGTAGCGTAGTGACCCGTGTCCTGTCACTGCTAACCACCTGTCTGCGGCTAGGGACCTCCGTCAGCGTCCACTTAGCTGCATGCAGGACACCCTTAGACTGTCACCGCGGCTGCCCTGGCTCGGCCACTGGACACACAACAGCTGACCGCACGACCTACACTGTCCCAGCTGTGGAAGAAGTGTTTGGTCTCTTCTCTCTGTGGGCTTCTCTGTGGACGGTGGTGGTCTGTGTGTGTGTGTGACTGTCGCATCGCCTGCCTCCAGCAGTCAGCAGCAGTTCAACGCAGCCAGCAGCCTAACGCCTAGTTTTTTTCTGTCTTCTCCTCTCTCTCTCTCTCTCTCTCTCTCTCTCTCTCTCTCTCTCTCTCTCTCCTCACTGTCAGTGCTCCCTTTATTACTGTCCCTGCTGCCTGCGCTCCCCACTGTCTTCGCCAAGACAAACAACACACGGGCAGTGGGGCCGCAAGCAGCCTCTCTCTCTCTCTGTCTGTCTGTCTGTCTGTCTGTGTGTCTCTCTGTCTGTCTGTCCTGTCTGTCTGTCTGTCTCGTCTCTGCTCTCTCTCTCTCTCTCTCTCTCTCTCTCTCTCTCTCTCTCTCTCTCTCTCTCTCTACTTTGCACCCACCCATTTGTCTCTGCCTTGGTCTCCCCTTAATCATTCCCCACAGTGTGTGTGTGTGTGTGTGTGTGTGTGTGTGTGTGTGTGTGTGTGTGTGTGTGTGTGTGTGTGTGTGTGCGTGTGCGCGCGCGCGCACGTGCGTGCGAGCTTCAGTGTGTGTGTAAGTGAATGTTTTGTTTAACACTTTCAAAAAGTCAACTCTCTCTCTCTCTCTCTCTCTCTCTCTCTCTCTCGTCCTTATAGTACTTCTCTCCTCAAAAGATAACAGGCTTTCCCTCCACGCGCTCTTCAAGTTTGCACCATGACTGGTGGTGACAGAGGAATGCCGTGGAGAGGAGGACAGAGCGAGGCGAGCTACACCGGCACTGCAGGAAAGAGGATCATGTTGCATGGATTCGTGTATACTGAACACCACTTGTGACGGATCAGGTGGAACATGCCGTGCTTGGCTCATAGATTTCACGAAAACTTCAAAACAGAATGATGGCATTGATTTGTGTCGGGTCAGAAAGACAGAATTGATGGTGCATAAATATGATGCTTTCGTTCACCACAGGGCGTTTTGCCAAACTGATATTGTCATCCTGTTGCATTAAATGTGTTCTCTTACGAGTTAGGCTTTGTGTATGTAACTCCACACACACACACACACACACACACACACACCACACACCCCACGGGCAACACACACGCACACACACCTACGTGTGCGCGCAAACACACGAAGAGAGAGAGAGGGGAGGAGAGAGAGGAGAGAGAGAGAGAGAGAGAGAGAGAGAGAGAGAGAGAAGAGAGAGTAGATGCTTTAAAACCACAGGCAGATTCCAGACAATGGAAAGCCTGTGTTATGTCCGCCAAAAGACTAATTCCATTCCAAAGAGTTGAAAGCGAGATGCTGTGTTCGTTTATATCAAGTAGACATTGCAAAACGCACGGACGTTGCTTCTGAAGTAGATCCAGAGACTTCCTGCACGGACAATATCATTCTGGACACTTCGAAGATTACCGAGGACTGCGGATACTTGGAAGATACTTGGGATTTGGGCTACTGGGATAATACTAGAGGTTTCATACATAAGGGAGATACCGGGGATTCTAGATACTGAGGACATACTGTGGATTTGAAATATACGTAAGACATTGTATTTAGAACGTCGGAGAGACACCGTGAAATGTGAAGATGGCGGAGAAACCGGAATTAGGGGCATTCCCAGTACCAGGAAGACGGGGGACAAAGACATCCTATGAACTTTAACTCTTGCTGGCCAAGAACGACTGTTCACTGCAGTTGATTACTGTTCCTTGAGGGTGTGTAATCCGTGACGTGGTCCCCGCATTATGCAGGAAGTGACGCCACGCCTGCAGCCATGATGGCCGACCACGTCACCTGGGGCTTTGCACAGCTCCCTCCCAGTGGGCCCCTTGACAGTGAAGGAGGACAGTGATTTGGTGAATGGCCGGTGTCATTCTGAATTATCCCCACAATGCCTCAGCCAGGTTCCCTGGAAGATGGATCGACTTGCTCTATGAGTGATTTGTCACTGGGTGGTGGGGAGGGGTAGGGGTGTGTTGTGGAGGAGGGTGGGGGGGGTAGAGTGAGCTGCAAGGGGAGGTGGGGGAGGGGAGGGCTGGGTGGGAGGGGGGGGGTGCTTGCATAGGATGAAGATGCAGAAGTGGAAGATAAGTTTGTAAGCTGGAGTCCTGATACTCTCTGTCATAAGATAAAAATCTGTACAGTTAAATGAATCCCATCTAAGAATGCAAACAATGCTGAACTCTCTCTCTCTCTCTCTCTCTCTCTCTCTCTCTCCTCTCACTACATCTATCCTTCTCTCTCTCTCTCTCCACATCCTTCTCTCTCTCTCTCTCTCTCTCTCTCTCTCACACACCACACTACACCACTCACACCACACACACACACACACACACACACACACACACACACTCCACACACACACAGCGCCTTCACCTCCCTCCACTCACTCACCCCTGACACCCTCTTCTGTCCCCCTGCCCTTTCATCTCTGCCTCTCCTCTCCTCTCCTCTCCACTCAAGTGATCCCCTCGATCTGACACCGATTCATCATAGTCGATTTCACAGTTGAGGTTAAATCAATGAATGGTGTAGATAGCATCACCTCCTCGCTCTCCCACCCTCAACTCCCTCTCTCTCTCTCTCTCTCTCTCTCTCTCTCTCTCTCTCTCTCTCTCTCTCTCTCTTCCCTCAAGGAAAGAACTCTATAAACATCAAGACTTGAATGAAAGATGTGGGCAACCCTACGCCTTTGGGCAAGGCTGAATCAGTGAAGGATGACACCCGTATGTCCTCTTACGCGTACGTACGTCCGTTGGAGAGAGAGAGAGAGAGAGAGAGAGAGAGAGAGCACGTGAGCTTTGTAAAATTTACGAGTGAGGACCATTAAGTCAGTTCATTTTCATCTCTTCATAACCATCAGTTCATCGCCATTTACAGCAAGGAGATTCTCCAGCTAAATGTGAATAAATGACCCACCCTGACCCGTGGCTTTCTCAAAGGTTCGTGAATATCTACCATGGCTGTATCCGTTCTCAACAACTATCCTGCACTAGTACCTGGTGTGATCAGAGCACTCTCTAACCCTGCAGCAACAGCCTCCAGTAGTTTATAAACCAGCCGGACAATGGCCGCCGACCTAAACCTGTCGCCTGCACGTTTCTACAATACAGACGAACTCTGCTCAACATTCACAGGAAGCAACCTTGACTTAACACTGCAAGCACACACAACACCTCCCACCCCACCCCCACCCCCGAGCACCGGGACATGAATGTGGTTTCCACTCGGGGGAAAAGCACATTTGTTTTGACTTTGAGCGAAAAGGGGGCCTTCCCAACCTAACGACAGGGGCTCCAAACCCCCCAAATCCGCAAAGTCCACACAGGAGGAGGACACGGGTGAGTGCACACTGTGGACCCGGGGTGGCCCAGGGGGTGGGGACACGGGGTGCACCGTGGACCGGGGGGCCGGGGACATAGAATGTGACGGAAGCCCAGACACCCGGGACGAGCACGGGGAGCCGGGCAATTTGAACAATGGAGATGGATGGTGATGAGGGGTAAGGCTGACCTCTTCCCCACCTGCAGTGGTCAAGTTGTGCACGGCAGACTGCAGGCCGGGTCACGGTCCGGTGACCAGTGGGAATCAACAGGCGAGGAGGGGACGCAGATTAGACAGATTTTTTTTTTCTCTCTCTGCTCCAGATCGCTCGCGCCCACGACGACGTCCTTCGGCTCCCTCCACAAACAGTCCTCTACTGCAGTTGCTTTTATTACTGCCTGCATGGGCGGAGCGCTGGCCCTGATCTTCGGCGTTATTCTGCCTGGGTGCAAGTACAGAAACAAAGTCTGAGAGATCAGAGTCAGAGGTAGTGAGAGAGAAGAGTGAGAGTGGGGAAGGGGGAGAGAGAGAGAGAGAGAGAGAGAGAGAGAGAGAGAGAGAGAGAGAGAGGAGAGAGAGAGAGAGAAGCGGTCAGTTACCGCTCAGTCATTATAAGCTTAAAGAGTTTTCCGTCAGTGCCCACCACTGATTCCCTGGCCACTGTCTGTGGATACTGTCGTCATGTAATGCCTCAAAGGGCGCCCATGATCAGACATGACCCGACCTGCTAGGCCCGCACACATCGTCTGCATCACCCCAACATATCAGTTTGGAGGGACGATTACTTTTCACCGAGTTCTTCAAGGTTTTCAGGTCCAGTGTCATCCCATACTATTTTTAAGAGAAGGAACCTCCACAACGGACATCCGGACCTGTTTACTCCCAAAGTTTACTTACACTACTCCAAATTCAAAATGCGAGTATTTTCTACAAACAGGAGTACTCCAACGAGAAAGTTTCAACCACGCTGCGGCAAACATGCATTGTTTGTATCACAGCAGTGGAATACTACATAACCAGAACTATGTTAAAAGTATTAGTATCACCTGTTTACATTAACACGGACCTGACCCCCGACATCAGGTGAGAAAAATAAAGCTGGATTGGGCAAGTCCTCAGGATGACCTCAGACGCCCTCACGAGAGTGTCCTTCCGTTTCAGTGGACCTCCAGATGGTAAGGAGGTCTGGGAGGACCAAGCGAGGCGTAGTACTGACTTGTGGACCTGGAACTTCATGGAGACTCAGATTTTTCACTCTTTGGACAGATCCATTCATAGGTTCTCCACCCTGGCTTTTATGGATAATAGGCCGTAGATGTTCCAATGATAACAACTTTTCAACAATTGTTGGTAAAGCTTGAAATGATTTGTTAATTTCAGTCATCTTATTGTCCTTATTATCATTTCTTTTTAATTGCATGCAGTCTGTGTAGCATCTCCTTTCTGGAGGAAGGAAGGGGGTGAGGGGAGAGAAGGGGCATCACTGATTTGTTCACTGGCCACACCCTTTCTTCTTCCCTTCGCATACTTCTTCTCTCTCTCTCTCTCTCTCTCTCTCTCTTATTGTTTCACCATTTATCCAGAAGGGCACGCCATACAGCAGTGGTGAAGACGACAGTCTCGGAAGGTCCACGGTCCATTGTTTCCTTATCGCTGTACTCTTCAGCTTCTGATACCTCCCAGAACACCCTGCACCCTGATAACTCCAATTACAGTCATTGTGCTGTGCTTGTTCCACTCAGAGAGAGAGAAGAGAGAGAAGACGACAGACAGACAGACAGAAGGGCAGCAGAGAGAGGAGAGAGAGGGGGGGGCAGACAGAGACACAGAGAAGAGAGACAGACAGACAGACCAGAGAGCGAGCGAGAGAAGAGAGCAGACAGACACAGAGAGAGACGGTAGGAACAAACTAGGAACAGACAGGACAAGACATCTCCAGAGAGACACACACAGACAGACAAACAAGAGAGCGAGCGACAGACAGAGAGAGAGAGAGAGAGAGGGAGAGAGAGAGAGAGAGAGAGACAGAAGACAGAAGACAGACAGAGAGAGAGAGAGAGAGAGAGAGAGAGAGAGAGAGAGAGAGCAATGTAACACACGGAAGGACAGGAAACAACGAGTCACGGAAATAGAAACAGAAACATCTTACATGAAAATGTAAAAGCGAAAGACATGAAGGAGGACAGAAACAACATGGAAGGAAACTCAATTCAGGCACAGAGAGAGGGAGAGAGAGAGAGAAACGAGGAGAGAGACAGAAACACACACAGACAGAAACAGACAACAACAGACAGAGACAGACAGACAGACAGACGCAGACAGACAGAGAGACAGAGACTGAGAGAGACAGAAAGAGACAGAAGAGACAGACAGACAGACAGACGAGGACAGACAGGAGAGAGATTGAGACAGACAGACAGGTAGAAGGACAGACGACGGAGGGACAGGGAAGAGAAGAAGAGGAGTGGGGGGGGGGGGGGGGAGATGGTCCCTGCGTGAGTTGAAAGGGAACCGAATTCCACCTGATGTCTCCGCGGGAATGCGAGACAGGACGAGAGACGCAGAGAGAAGACACCGCGCTTCCAGCGGCACAGACAACACGTGTGAACAAGGCCGTTAATAACACTCTTGGACCCCTTCCAGAACCGAGTTCGGCCTGGTAGACCTCACTGGGTTTTGTTTCTTTTTTTTTATATTCTTTCAAGCGCACATGACCTCACTGGCAGATGTTCCTGGGCATGGGCACCAGCGTTCTTTCTGTGACTCACCCGACAGTACATAAAAAGGGGAGTATTTAAAACGATCAGTTTGCTTTTTTTTTTTTCAAGTGCAAGATTTAGAATCAAAACTCAAATGGGGGGGGGGGGGGGGGGGGGGGGGGGGCAGGAAGGACACATAATATCGATAGTATTAGTTAAGAGTAGAATCAAGGAAATGAAGCCACTTTCAGATTCACCAAAAAAAAATCCCTCCCCTTTTCCTAAATCTCAACAACAATAAACGTACAAATGGGGGGAAAAAAACCCGTCCTGGTTCTATCAGATGTAGTAAGTTTAGAATTCCACTATCGATACCAAAATCTTACACAATGCAAGCAAACTGTTCATTAAAACACAAACAAACAAATAAAAATGGGATCACAGTTCCTATCCAAAATAGGTAAATGTTAATACAAAAGAAATTACCGTACTTTTACTCATAAATCAGTTCCACCCTGCGCAGCCCAAACAACACAGTGAAGGGTGTACGCCAACATAACTTCCGCTCTTGTTCGTCTATCTGTCAGTCCTACAGATTAGTCCTGAACAACTGGATGAGTCTTATAATGTTTCGCAGGGTTCTCAATAGAACCAGTATCTCAAAGCGTTTTTTTTTTTCTAAAGCCTCTTCGTGTAAAACTGACAAAATGCCGAAAAAATACTGTATCAGCAAGAGTAACACCAGCGTGGTAACAGAGAGAGAGAAGGGGGGGGGGGGGGGGGGGGGGGAGAGCGAGGAGACAGAGAGAGAGACAGACAGACAGACAGACAGAGAAAGAGAGAGAGACAACGACAGAGAGACAGAGAGGAGAGACCGGGTAAGAGACAGAGAGACAGAAAGTTCCTAATCCGTTCCCTGACTGGACAATCCAAATTTAGAAGCCAGGATCAAAAGAACACCCATTATGCCCAGCCCCCCAAAAGGTACCGCCTCAAAGGCCAAGCGAACTCGGGTGTGTGGCGGGGAAGAGGGTGAACTCTGCCCGCAGAGGCCCTGTACAGCTTGCAGACTTATCCCTACACTGCTGGGCGGTTCCTCAGGCGTGAAGACCTCCCATACTCCGCAACATCCACACCTGACAACCCTCCCCCCCCCCCTCCCCCCCCCCCCTTCTGGACCCCGAGGTGGGCACGTGACCTCACCGGAGCGCCGACAAAGGGAGCATAACGGCAGAAGTCAAGTGGATTTACTGGCTGAGTTCACCGTCACACTGCCAGTTTCGCCGTCAACAGAGCCCCTGCTAGGTCCTCGGTATAGCTTTCGACCACAAGTTAATCGCTTCGAAGAGCTTATAGAAGACTGTGGAAGGTTTTTGTTTAATGGCATTTAACTGTGCCGTGGCCTGGAAAGGGAAACTGAAGGGTGCTGCTGAGAGGGGAGGTGGCAATGCGACGGTCTGCCAGCCTGGTGCCTCGCTCTTCGTCTGCTGGTCTTTTCCTGACGTCTGGTCTTTTCCTGACGTCTGGTCTTTTCCTGACAGTCTCCTGTGTGGACGGGATCAAACGTCGGCTACAGTAGAGATGGATGAGCGATGGTTTGTGCTACAGTCGGGAAGAATTTATTGATTTCATAGACACTCTTGGGTCTGTGCTTTAAAGAAAAGGTTGTAGTAGGCCTAATAAACGACACACAACCATGCACGCTTGCATGTGCTCGCAGACACACACACATCAACACGTTCGCGTCTGCACACGAGCAAACACAGAAATACAGACACAGACAGACAAGGAACACACAGACACAGAGAGAGAGAGAGAGAGAGAGAGAGAG
>CM031595.1:142481260-142493760 GCA_018398815.1 Conus ventricosus | reverse complement strand
GCAGTTTTTGTCAAATTCAGATTGGGTATATGCGATATTAGTACTCATAAAAGGTATATATAAAAAAAATCTAACTCTTGCCCTTTTTGTAAGGTTACAGAAGGCGAACATCATTTTTTGTTTGTATGTCCATATATCAGAAATTAGAGAAAAGTATCTGACGAAAGTTTTTAGAAAGACACATTTGACACTATATCTGCAGAGCGAAAGCAGGTTTATTACACGTTCTGTTGCAATGTTATTTATTATGCCTTAAAAAAGAGAGAAGAAGAAAATACGAAATCTATTTCAACTGTGTAATATTTTTGTTGTTTTAGTATTAAAAGGGTAAAATGGGGGAAACTGCATAGAAAATATCTGAAAGCAATTTCCCAGTGGGTTTATCCTAAGCAGTTGGAAATGATATATTTTTGTTTTGTAGATTCTTTATAGTTTGGTCTGTGTGAGTTCTTTTCTCATTTTGTGTTTTTACATGATACATCTACCTCCTTTGCATACAGGCCGGTGGCCTTGCAGTAAACTTTTTCAGAGTTCTTGTTCTCTCTGTCTCTCTCTCTCTCTCTCTCTCTCTCTCTCGTTTGTTGTTTCTCTAAGCAGACCAACAGGGCCAGGAGATAGGAGACATACCAACATTCTGACATATTCGCACCCTTCTTTGATATTGCTCCATGAAACAATGTGTACCACTCACAGGCCTCGCATCCATCTATTTTGTCATCACTTCCCAGTGTGTCATCAAGAGAAGGAAATCAAGCGAAAGGGTGTACATGTACAATCTCAATAACAACGAAACTGATACTGACTAGTGTCAGCAAGTTCACTTGACTGACTCAAAAGTGTACATACGTAAACCGACGACCAAATGCAACGGTGGGAGGAAAAGGGTAACGGGTAGTAGAAGAGAGTGGGGGCGAGGGGAGGGGGGAAGCTGGGGGAAAGGGGGGGGGGGTGGAGGACAGTGAACCCAAGACATGGAAAGAGAAAACAGTGCATGGAGCGAACGCAGTCCATTTATGTTGACTTTTAAGAGTTTGCCAGCGCCCCAGTAACCTTTATGTGTCCATTCTTATTTGGTGACCCTTGTCAAGTGCTCGACATTGAGGGCTTTTAACCCACCTACGCATTTCTTTTCTCCTCCCGTTAAAAACATACGTACACGTTGATCTACTTACTTCTACCTCTGAGAGAGTATCTCTTCTCTCTGACCTGACCACCAGAGATAACCAGCAGATAGAAGGGATGAGAAACCTGTCCATGGTGTCAGCTTACTCATCTCTGCCTCTGGCAAACAGGGTCGTGCCGCGAGTGGGGAAGACAATGTCATCTCCTCACTGCCCTCTTCACCTCCCCCGACACCCGGTTTGAGAAACCACAGGGGTACTGAGGGAGATGGGGGTAAGAAGTGTGTGTGTGTGTGTGGGGGGGGGGGTAGGGTGGGGGTAGTGAGGTCGGGGGCGGGTGGGGGAGGGAGGTGGGGATGATGGGGGATGCAGATGTGGAGACAGGGATTGGACGCTGTAGGCTGGAGACAAGATCGGGACTGTGGAAACAACAAGACACTCCACATCCCCCACCGACGACAACAAAGGACCCAGGGACTGGTATATATTAAGTGGCGGCTGGCCGAGTCCTCTCCCTTGTCCGCACCCTCCCCCCCCTCCCCCTCCCACCACCATCCCCCCTCCCCGCCAATTCAGGGGAAGCCAACTAGCGGGACAGGAAGACTTATGCCGGCCCAATGACCTCGGATACTAAAATTGCCAGGAGAGAAATAAACCATTCCTCTTCTTACACAGTGCCCGAATGAGGAAGCAGCTTCCTTTTCTTGTCGCTGGGAGAGAGATGGCGTCCTGGCACTCCCTGACGACCAGGGAAAACCTGATGAGGATGAAAGAGATGGTTTTTTTATTTATTTTTTTTTTTTGTGATCATTGTTGAAGTCTGATGGTGGCAGACGACAGAGGTGGAGTCTGTGTCAAACCAGTGGCACATCCTGAGGCAGGGGTGAAGGGGGATGTGAGGGGAGAGACACGGGCTCCAGTCCCCGAAAACCTTAGACACTATCGATTATTCAGTATTCGTCAGCAGGTACTTTCTCGGCTACCTGAAATATTCAATAGCAATAATAATAATAAGCTTAATGATGATGGTGATGGAGATGAATGATGATGATATATAATAATAATGATAACAACAATAATAATAAAAATGAAAATAATAATTATAATAACAATAATGATGATGATGATAATAAACGACCTGTGTTGAAATAGCCTCCCAATCTCTGTGAATGACCAACAATCGCTTTAATTCTGCACAAACTCCTCTACATTAACACTGACAAGCATACTGTAGTCTTATGGTCTGCAAACAATTGCCGGTTTGCGCCCACCGACGAGACATTCCATTGTAAAGAACATTCCAGAGACGCCACGACTCTGTGCTAATCCTATGTCCCGTCTAACTGGGGAGATTGTCACGTGCAATGCCGATCAATCTTAGCGTTAGCCCTGTCTTAACGGACACAGTGTCCAAGATCGTTCAACACTAATCCTATACTCAGGAAAATATTGTTCATGGTCGTTCAGAACAATCCCTTGTTTTCATTTTGGAAAGGGTTTCTGAAATCGTTGTAATGTCATCTATGTCCAATCTCATATGAATTGCCTAAGATCGTTCAATATTGATGCTACGTCCGATATAAACTGGAAACTTGTCCAAGGTTGTTCATGATTCATGTCGACCTTATTTGTACCAGTAATCCTTGTCCAAGGTTGTTCATGATTCATGTCGACCTATATTGTACCAGTAATCCATAGATGCTTCATGCAGTGACTGTATGTGACCATTTGTACATATTCACACAAAGAATCGCTTCAGGTGTTTATCTCACCTTTCCTGGACAGAAATCGTACACATGTCAAGAATCGCCTTAGGGTCATAATCCTTCAGTTTCTGAAGGAAATCGTACACGAACTCCAAAGTATCGATTCTGGTTTATCCATATACTTCCTGTAAGAAATCGAGCACAGTCCAAAGATCGCTGTCTGGGTTTATCTACTACCTTTGGAACAAATCCTTACCAATGTCAAAGATCGCTCTGTGTACGTAATCCTACTACTTCTGGAATGAAATGTACATAGTCCAAAGATCGCTCTGGGTTTACTCCTACTACTTCCTGGAAGAAATCGTACACAGTCCAAAGATCGCTCTGGGTTTACTCCTACTACTTCCTGGAAGAAATCGTACACAGTCCAAAAGATCGCTCTGGTTTACTCCTACTACTTCCTGGAAGAAATCGTACACAGTCCAAAGATCGCTCTGGGTTTACTCCTACTACTTCCTGGAAGAAATCGTACACAGTCCAAAGATCGCTCTGGGTTTACTCCTACTACTTCCTGGAAGAAATCGTACACAGTCCAAAGATCGCTCTGGGTTTACTCCTACTACTTCCTGAAGAAATCGTACACAGTCCAAAGATCGCTCTGGTTTACTCCTACTTACTTCCTGGAAGAAATCGTACACAGTCCAAAGATCGCTCTGGGTTTACTCCTACTACTTCCTGGAAGAAATCGTACACAGTCCAAAGATTGCTTCTGAGTCAACAAATCTTACTTTCAAAACGACGACAGTCCAAAGATTGTTTCTGAGTCAACAAATCTTACATTTCAACAACGACGACAGTCCAAAGATGTTCCAAGTCAACATATCTTACATTTCAACAACGACGACAGTCCAAAGACTGTTACGCATCAAGCTGTTCTCTCTGACAGAATGAATGGATCTGTTATTATTGTGTGTCCACTAGTCTGTGATCCCTGGTAACAGCAACTGAAGTCGAAAGTCCAAAGATAATTCTGTGTCCTTTGATTCTGTCCCACCTTACGGCAGGGCCACTCCAAAAGATCGTTGTGCGCCGCTCGCTCTGTCTAACGGCAGGGCCACTCCAAAAGATCGTTTTGCGCTGCTCGCTCTGTCTAACGGCAGGGCCACTCCAAAAGATCGTTTTGCGCCGCTCGCTCTAACGGCAGGCCACTCCAAAAGATCGTATTGCGCCGCTCGCTCTAACGGCAGGGCCACTCCAAAAGATCGTTTTGCGCCACTCGCTCTGTCTAACGGCAGGGCCACTCCAAAAGATCGTTTTGCGTCGCTCGCTCTGTCTAACGGCAGGGCCACTCCAAAAGAGGGGGGGGGGGGGGGGCGGTCCACATACCGACCTGCCCTCACCTGCTCTGCCTCTTCACGGCTGACACCATCACACCGGGACGGACGCCATTACCAAGTTACTGTTTTCATTTCACAGCCCTACTCGTTGACTGGCGTCCTGTGCCGCTTCGTCTTTCAACAAACCGCCTTGCTGTCTCCCCCCCCCCCCTCCCCCCCTTCCTCTCTGTGACACTAATGCCTTCGGGATCAGGGGGACTTCCAAGAAGCAAACTTGCGTCCAAACAACTGCATAAACATCTGATAATGGGGATGACACAGTCATAATGGAGTCAAAGGGGATTTTTCTTCCCCTTGCTAATAGACAACGCGCAGGCAGTTGCTGTGTGTGTCCTTTGAGTGCTGGTCTGATTTAGTCAAATATGGACAGAACGAGTGTGCACTGATTGATTCCTCATTTTTTAGCTGGAAAAACGGTTGTTTTGTATGTATGTATGGAATGTTTTAAATTTCCCAAACGAGTTATTTGGAAGAAAAACGTATTTCTCCCGGAAAAAATAACGCACTGACCTCCTGCCTTCTGCGGTTAATCGTTGGCTAACACTTGCCAGGATATTCTCTGTCTCTGTCTCTGTCTCCTCTTCCACCTGGGCAGCGTTAACTGATTTGGTTTGTTACCATCTTTATGAAATAATGTAATTACCCCCTTAAAATACCTAGGCACTAATCTGATTTGATTTTTAACATTTGTATTTTCTCTCTCTCTCTCTCTCTCTCTCTCCCCACTCTTTACTCTCTCTCTCATCTCCTCTCTCCCCAAAGCAGTAGTAACTGATTTGCTTTATTACCATGTGTATGAAACAATGTAATTACCCCCTTCAAACACTACAGGTTATGGCCTCATCTGACTGACTTTAGCCTTTGTATTCTCTCTCTCTCTCTCTCCCCCTCCTCTCTCACTCTCTCTCTCTCTCTCTCTCTCGATCTCTCTCTCCCCTCTCTCTCTCTCTCGCTCTCTCTCTCGCTCGCTCGCTATTCCATTAATTCAGCGGCAAAATAGGACGCAAAACTGATATTTCAAAGAGTGTTTTGTGACTAACATGTAGAAGGACAAAAGCCGAGGGGGAACTTGCAAATGAAAACTTCCACCATTGCATTTGTGGCAAAAGCAATTACATCCCCTCTTCGACATCCCCCATTTCCTCTCCCTTCCCTCTCCTGCCCCTTCCCGCTCCAAAGTCCATTCACCTGTCCACCATCCCCACCCCACCCCCCTCATTCTAATTAACACGGACTTGTAAATATATTATCCAGCTAAGGTCAGCCCTTACGCGCGTTCTGTTGTCGACTGTTGGGATGGTGGCTCAGCGGCTAATGCCCTCACCTAGCGACAAGGTCCAAGGTGCGCGGTTCAAATCTCGCGATGGACAGCTCTGTTTGAACGCCTCTCCACCACACCTGAAGTGGGTCTGGTGCTAGTCTTTTGGATGAAAAGATACATCATATATTCCAGTAGACGGAGCGCTGTTCGTTCACACGGGGACGCCCCTCGGTGACTGTAGAATTCACCATAAATGAAACTGTGGACAGGAATCCAGCATGATCGCTTTAATTAAGAAAGTTTGTTTTCAAATGCAAAGGGGAGAAGGTCGAAAGGAAGGGGGGGGCCCCGTGAAAGAGTTTGGAGTCTTTCTACCCAACCCGCTTTGCCTGGGTAATAGATAGGTCCGATTTTCACATTTTGCTTGACACGATTATATCAAATCAATGCAAAACGGTATAATGCAATACACTAAAAGTAAAAGTAATACCACAGCATACCAATGCAACACGGTATATAGTACAGTATAGTGCAGAGCAAATACACAACATGCAACGCACGTTACAGGGCCGAACAGGACTGATTTTTCAACTTCTTGCCCAAAAGAGTGCCGAATGAATGGGCAACGCTGTAGCGTTGATTTGGGGTTGTGTCCCTTGCACGATGGAACCTAAAGTAGCTCCCTTGTTTCTTATTCACAGTACTGTTGCAACTCCACAGTGTTGAAAAAAAAACACCTTCAAATCCCCGTTCCTTCATTTTCTCATGGTGCTGTACCAGTACATTATCATCACATCTGTCCGCAAAAACACCAAGTTGCCCTTCCAGCTTGAAAAAAAAAATTCAAACCTACTCTTCACGCCTTATTCTGATGAAAAATTGCCAAGGGCTCTGAAGAATGTAGTGCTTAGCTTTTACGATAAAATCCCTCATTAATAAGACTGAAACAATTGTAGTCCTAGCTCGATAACGAACTGGTGATGCCCTTGGGCGTGTCTATTTTCGTTCGTCACGGCACACTGGAAAAACAACAACAACAAAATCCCTGTTTTCAATGTGAACTCTGTGAACTTTAGTATTGACGTTTTGTTAAAGACATTCTTATACAAGCTTCTCCTTTGGCCTCGGAGGTCGGCTCAGCTGCGAAAAAAAAGGCATGAGGCCTTGAATGATATTCCTGAGTCATAGGCCTTCACACACACACACACACACACACACGTGAACTCCAAACAAACATGCCAACGTGCAACGTCCCCTAGTTGAATGGATTCCATTTTCCCGACGTGTTTAGGACTAGCAGTACGATAAATGTTTGCCGTCAGATGCGGAATGCACGGTTTGCGGGAGAGGGAGGGGGGGGGGTAAAAGGTGGGGGTGAGTCCTGGGGGGGGGGGGGGGGGGGGGGGGGGGGTATTGGATGTCAGGCTGGGTGCGCTGTGAACAGGTGTGAATGGCGACAGCTTTGTGGGGGCTGTTTGTCAGTTTCACGGAGGCCGGCACCATGCATTCTTTTCCCGTTAGTTGACTCTCTCTCTCTCTCTCTCTCACACACACACACACAACACACACGCGCGCGCGCGCGGGCGTAGAAAACACACACAAAAGATCTCTATCCAATTACTGTGATTGCTTTTTTAATGTGCGTGTAAGTATCATTAACGTATCTGACTCTTTCTAAGAGCTGATGGCCTTCAGATTAAAGTTATATCCCTCTCTCTCCTCTCCCCTCTCTCTCTCTCTCTCTCTCTCTCTCTCTCTCTCTCCATAGCCCCTTCATAAGAGGCAATGACCTTTATATGAAAAAATCATCTGAGTTTCCTCTCTCTCTCTCTTTTTGTGTGTGTGTGTGTGTGTGTGTGTGTGTGTGTGTGTGTGGTGTGTGTGTGAGAGAGAGAGAGAGAGAGAGAAGAGAGAGAGAGAGAGAGAGAGGAGTGGTGTGTGTGTGTGTGTGTGTGTGTGTGCGTGCGTGTGGGGGTTGGGGTGAGTGGGAGTGTGTGTGCGGATGGATGGGTGGGTGGGTGGATGTGGTGTTGTTGTTGTTGTTGTTTTAGACGATGGTAGTTGTTGTCATTCGTAAAGAAGAAATATGGTGTTCAATTCACAACCATGACTAGTCTTTCTTGCAACGTTAAAATTACACGAAAGTAGAACAATAACGTAGGGAAAAAAATAGAAAGAAAGAAGGGAGAAAGGAAGAAAGAAAGAAAGAAGGAAGGAAGGAAAGAAAGAAAGAAAGAAAGAAAGAAAGAAAGAAAGAAAGAAGGAAAGAAAGAAAGAAAGAAGGAAAGAAAGCAATAAAGAAGGAAAGAAGGAAGAAAGAAAGAGAAAGAAAACAAAACAAAAAGAAAAGAAAGAAAGAAAGAGAACAGGTGAAGAAAACAAACACCTTGAATTCTTAGCAGATTTATACCAGTAACAGGCAGCACACAACTGCATAAGACAAGGCAGTGAGGGTGACAAATTTACCTGAGACGTTATTTAGCCCCCACCCCCACCCCCACCCCCTACCCCGTCCCCCGTCCCGCTTTAAAGGGTGGCTGGAGGAGACGTGATTTTCACGCTGCTTTACAAAGGGGAGGTGACAATCATGAGTCTGTCAGAGAAGACCTGTGTGGCGCAAACCTATCTGGTTACTGGTGACGACACGAGCATAGATGGCCGTCATGAACTCGCGCCTTCCCAGAGGCGGATCACCTTTTCCGGGGAAAGGGGGTTGGGGGGGGGGGGGGGGTTGCTCTCCGGGTGGGGGAAGGGAGGAGGGCGGAGTAGGGAGTTGGAGGGGTTGGGGGGGGGGGTAGACTTTAATTTCTTGAAGGTGCCCATGCCGTGACCAGGTGACGATGCAGTTCAGTGTGGGAGCACTCTTGAGGGGAAAAAAAAAAGATATATGGGAAAGGGAAGGAAATGTGTCCGCTATCTATCACACGACAAAGCAAACACAACCGGAGCACCCGTAACTTTCCTTACAATCCTTCCCTCTACACCCCCCCCCCCCCCCCCCCCCACCCCTTTTCCAACGCTTTCTCGCTACCCCCCTCTCTCCCCCTTTCCAACACACACACACGCACCACCACGCACGCACGCACGCACACACACACAACACACACACACACACATACATACACACCCACACCTCCATCTGCCTTTGCTTTTCCGCTTTGCCAAAAAAAAATGTCCACCTGACCTGAATACAAAGTCCGACTTCAGACTTTTTTGTTTTGTTTTGTTTTGTTTGTTGTTGTTCAAACAAACAATCTGAATAATGTATGTTTATTTGTTTTGCATTCTGACGCAAGTATGCATGTACACACAATACGATGTCGTTTGGTTGTTAGTAAAAGGAAAGGATGGAAGTCGTGTGACCGCGAAAAGAATGGATTACATCACAACTGCGCTGTAAAACATGTTTTAAACGGACATGTCAAACATACTTTACTACAGACTCCGTGAAAATCTTGTTTAAAATGATTTTTGAGTTTCTGGATGGATAAACATGTTTCCTCTAAGATCTTACGGAAGAAAGATTTTAACAAAATTCTGGTGTGTCGACAAATTCTGGTGTGTGTGTGTGTGTGTGCGTGTGCGTGTGCGTGCGCGTGCGCGCGCGCGCGCGTGTATGCCTGTTTAAATCTATTTTAAGAGCTGACCTCAAATGTGGTGACAGCCCAGATATGTCTCTTTGCTGTCAGCTAGGCTTTGAACAATATGAACTGAAGAGAACTGTGCCACGCACACTCCTGTCGATCATTACCGTGACAGCACACACTACACATCACCTACTTGGTGAGGAATCCTGAGGCGCAGCCGTAACCCAGGTCCTGGCCGTGGACGTCACTCTCACGGTGGACCCTGCTGGATTGTCCGCCCCTGGCCGGCCTGACCTGTCCGTGCTCATCGTCCTCTGATGGTGTGTCTGCTCCCTGACCTCCCCTGCCCACGTCCTACCTCCCCCACATCAAACACCCGGCCTTTCATCCGCTGACTTACAACTACCTCCCCCACATCATCACCCGGCCTTTCAACCGCTGACTTACAAATCGTTCAGCTAGTCCCACGACGAGGCTCTGTAGATCCAGGGGTCTTCAATACAATCAACACAAAGTCGCTTTCCATCCGGCGTCTGTGTATGTTCATTCGCTTTCCAGGTATGTTCGACAGAGAAACAGCAAATGGGTTCAACGGGGTTTGTATGAATTATAAACAAACCCAGCTTTCCAAACTGCGCAGCACAGATCACAAATCGACTGTTTTTTTCCAGCTGATCTCTGCAGATTATCGATCAGGTATTGTGCGGGTCAGCTGGTTTGATAATAATGTCACTGACCGCCTAACTGCTGTGTACAGACAGTAGTATCCCAGACACAACAGCACACCGACTCGCCTTTCAGGTCTTTAGCAACAAGTAATCAATTAACCAGCCGCGTGTCCTCCGTTGATCAGCAAGTCATCGACTGACCAATAAGCCACTGAACACATCTATTTTGAGAATGCTCACATACAGTTGTCGTGACCACACGTCATCATATACATCATCCACGTCACAGCGACAGCTATCCACAACGGGAAACAATCTCTGTCATCTTTCAGATAGGGTCGTCTTGTCCTAGAAGGTCGTTAAAGACAACAACCAGGCACCCCTCCGCCGACCTTGACATAAACACTCAACACTCATCACACACGGGGTCACCATACACTACTACTCTCCAAGGCATCTGTCTATCGTCTGCAGACTGTCCTCGCCTTGCTGCCGAAGCGGTGGCAGACCACCACGCCCTCTCCTGCAGACTGTCCTCGCCTTGCTGCCGAAGCGGGGGCAGACCACCACGCCCTCCCCAGGCTGCTGTGTGCACTTCGCCCAGGTAATCTGCACTGGCCACTGCTTCCAGTCCGCACGCAACACTGAGAGAAAGGGAGACAATCTCAGCGGACGGCTGCAGCGTCCTGGCTGCCTCACGTCTCTCTGAACTGTAGTCACCCAACCACCGTGCCCACGGCGCTGGCCGCGGCTAGAGCGCTGCAGACAGGAGCCAGAGATGCACGAAGGAAAATTACCTGACCATCCCTTAATTAGAACTCTCTGCCGGACTGCAACTCCCCCTGACTCACTCCAGGCGTGCACCAGTTAGCGGGGCGGGAGGGGGGGGGGGGGTATCTCAACAAGAGCCGTGCTGTCCTCAGCGTGAGAAAGTGGACGAAAAAATCTGAATTTTTCCCTTGAGTGGTGGCTGGACAGGGAGAGAACCGTGCAGACACGACAGTTCTCGGGCCAGGGGCCAGTGCCTGAGCGTGACCAACATTGTTGACATCCTGGATTGGAAAGTTTCTCTGGCCGTGGCCATCTTACACCCCAGGCCACACGGTGGGCTGCGCCTCCATGCCAATCTCTCTGCTTCACTAACTGTCTGAACGGGTGATTAAGTCGCCGGTGGAGGGAAATCCTTCGGGCGTACGTGATTAGTAAGCTTCGCGGCCTCTTCCACTGCCAAGCCAGGCAGAGAGGAAAAGGACATTCCTGCGTGCCTCCGAGCATGATCTCCCCCTGGTTTGGGGTGGTGGTGATATCAGAGTTATCTTTCTTCCCAACGCCTGACAGCAGAGATTAAAGCCTACATTTTGTTCCTCGATAAGAACATCATAATTTGTAATAAAAAAAATCTCTCTCTCTCTCTCTCTCTCTCCTCCCCCCTCCCCCCCCCCCCCCCCCCCACCTGTTCTCCAGCCCCCAAACAGCACAGGAACAGACGGGCAACAAAAAAAAACTTGTATGGAAACTGCGTATATTTCATGATGTGTTTTGTTTTGTTTTTGTTAGTCATGCCAAAGTTCAGGTTGATGATGCCTTAACTGGGAAGGAATAAGCAAGCAGATCGGTCGGCAGATTAATTCCACTGATGGCGTTGTGTTTACTTTGTCATCAAACTGTGGAAGGGACTGGAGGAAAGGAGACTCTCTCTCTCTCTCTCTCTCTCTCTTCTCTCTCTCTCTCTTCTCTCTCTCTCTCTCTCCCCTCCCTCCCCCCCTCTCTCTCTCTCTCTCTCTTCTCTCTCTCTCTCTCAGCCTTCTGTTCCCCATGTTTTCACCTCTTTACAACGCTGTCGAAGACGTGCTGAAAGAGGCCATCCAGTGCGAACGCGAGGTGCGGACAGTTGTGTTGCCCCCACTTGTCACGTACAGCAAACTGACCAGCGGCCGGCCTTCAGTTAACACCGGTAAACCACCCGCCCCCCCCTCCCCCCCCCATCTCCAATGCCCCACCTCCCATTCCCTTTCCACCACCACCACCCCCCTCCCCCAACCCCGACACTGTCCTTTATCGTCGGCCATTGGTTTGCGAAGTGACACCATCCTGCGACCCGGGCCAACGGTTCCTGTTGATGGGACCGACAAGGAAACTTGTTGCCTCACTCTCTGCCCACCACAGAGGGGGAAAACTCCCCCCCCCCCCCCCCCCCCCCCCCCCCCCGTGTTACCTTCTGTTGTGTTGTTGGGAGTCCAGGACTTCTCTCGCCAGCTATCGTATTCACGCTCACTGCTGAGAATTTGATTCGTGCACACGTCGGAGTTCCCCTTTGCGGTTGACCGTTGCAATTCTATTCAGAACAATTGCACGGACTTTCTGAGGGATTTAGAAAGAATCTGAGCACCCCTGAGAATAAAACTAAAGTTTCAATTCTTTTCAGCCCGTTCATTTCCTTCTATTGACAGCTGTATCTAGGAATGGAGCACACACAAAAAAGTGTGAACACAAGGATATGATGTAGATTCCTCGCCAAAACACATTTGTGTGTGCTGTGTGCTATTCCAGCGAAGGAGAGCTGGACGTCCGGACTTGAACTACAAACACGTGGATTTCCTAGCAACAGCCTTATCCGCTCCGCCAACACTCAATCGCTTGTGGGGAAATTCCACATCACGGCTCGCCCGCAGAAGAGACGTAGATTATAAACTGCTCTTTGGTGGGGTTTTTTTTTTCAAATTTCATTTCTTCTTAACAACAATCACACCAAAAATACAA
>CM031595.1:142466260-142473760 GCA_018398815.1 Conus ventricosus | reverse complement strand
TTGCGACCATCGGGTTTGGGCCCTTTCCCAGAAGAGGGAAACTTTTTGCCAGCGTTACGACGGGTAAGGCATTACAAAATTTTTACGCTTCCCACAAACAACAGTCCTGATTTCCGGCGCTGTAAAGGGAAAACTTTAATAAAAGGATTTGACCTCACAGGGGAAAGGGGGTTTCAGGAAGAAATTTCGTTCACAAATTTAACAAGCAGGAGACGTACAATTTCAGTTTGGGTGCACGTTAGATCACTTTTTTGGGAAAAAAGTGGTTAGAGTTAGCGGTAAAAAAAGGAAAGTTCGCTAAAATTTTGAAAAGCAATTTTAGAAAAAAACCAATTTTGTCAGGTTGCGGCCCTGATTTAACCATAAAATTGAAAGAGAGAAGCCAGAGACAGCAGGATATTTTCTAATTTTTCGCAGGGGGTGTATAAGAGGGGCACTTTTTGGGGCACTAAGGTCAGGAGAAACGGGTTGCCGGGGCCACAGGGGGAAAAGAGTGCAAGGAGACCGGGGGATTTTTTCTGCAAAGTCTGCAAACCCATTGGTGGGGCAAAAGGGAAGGGGCCAAAGGGACATTGGGTTGTTTCTTTTTGCCCACAAAAGGGACATGGGGGCGAGGGATTGTCGCATGGGGTTCCCAAAAGGGCCCACACCCTTTGCAAAAAGGGGGAAAAGGGCCCGTAAAGGGAAACGCCCGCAGGGAAACCCAAAAAGGGGAAATTTCAGCCCTGAAGAGGGTGGAGTGCAGCTTATGGCTAGCACTGGACAGCAACAGTGCCGGGGATGGGGGGCACTAGGCTGAGTGGTTCTTTACCATGGAAGAAGGGTGGATTGGCCAGAAAGGGGGGTTAAATTTTAACAGACCTGGTTGTTCATGTGGTGTAGTTTAAAACCCAACGCGGGGGAAAAAGGGGGATTTGACGGGGCCCAAACCCAGACCTTACTCAAAACGAGGCACGTGAGGAGTTTCCTTTCTAAATAAAAGTACGTACCCCTTACTTCTCGGGCGAGTTTTTCCTGCTTTGGGTAAAGGAAAAACCCCCTTCATGTTTGATCATTGGAAATTTTCCCAAGGGCAAGGGATCCGGGGGATCCTAAAGTTGGACGCTACGGGGGCACCCTTTTCAAAAAACCGAGCAAAAAGGGGAGGAAAAAGGTTGATAAACCTTTTGGTTTTTCCCAAAGCAAAAAAGTCAGGCAAAGAGTGCCCGCCTGATGAGTTTGGGGACAGCACAGGAAAAAGCCCCCTTCCGCTCGAGAAGTCTTGGGAGTTGGCAAGAGTGGAGAGAAACAGGATTTTTAGAGGGGTAAAGACAAAATTTTCTTGTAAAAGGGGGGCCCTTTTGTACCGAGTGTTCCCAAGGGGAAGACAGGAAAAGGTGCCAAACCATTAAAGAGGAAACCAAAAGGTTTAATCGTGAAACTGCCCAGGTCAGGGGGCCCAGGGAGTCGCTCATGGGGGGTCCTCTCGGCACCAGCAAAACACTGACCGAATATTTGAGACTTTCATTGGCCGGGAGCAAGGGCCCGACATCAACGTTTTCTGAAAGCATAAACCGTTTTGTCAAAGCACCCAAACAAGAGGGGTAAAGGGGAAAAGGGCGCCCTTAAACAGCCCCCCCTTTAATTGACACTCCCTTTCGGGAGGGGGCGGGTTGACCTGATTGGCCCAATCGCGCCCTTTTTTCCCAAAGGGGGGCACAGGTAGGGTTTTTGGGACGCTTGGGACTACGCGACCGAAACCCAGAAGCAGTTGCTTTGAAAAGCGTAGAACCCCAACAGGCCGCTAAAGGGGCTGGTAAAACATTTTTTCCCTCCGGGGGGGGTGCCAGCAAAAAATTCCCCTCATTTACAGGGGGCCCACAGTTCACCTCAGGCGTGATGGGGGAGGTAAACCAGGCTGCTAGGGATAAACAACCGGCCTTCCCCACTACCCCTTTACCATCCCACAATGAAAAGGTTTGGGTTTGGAGAGATTAAAGGGTGGCTGAAGGGCTTTCTTAAAAAAAGTTTCTGTGAGGAAAGGCCAGCAGAGGGGGCCCGCAACTTTCCCCAGCGGAAAATGTTTCGCCTACGGGGAAGCCCCTCGGGAAAGCCCCGGCTTTTCCCCCTTTGGCTGCTGTAGGGGCCCGGACAGTTTCGGGGACCAGTGTGCATTCTCAAAAAACTGGGCCCGGGAGAACGGGAGTCAAAGAGGGCCCCAAAACCCCTTACCCAAAAGTGGTGGACCAACGAAAATAGGCCGGGGAACAAAAGGGGTCCCCAAGGGGATTTTGGGCAGGAGGCGGGGGTCGCCCCAGAAAAAAGCAGTATAAACGGGAAGGTGAGGAAGAAATTCCTAAAGGGTGGGAGATAAAGTCCTTTTCCGCTTCCCAGGGATCACAACGGCTGCTGATGATTGGGAAAGGGGACCTTTTAAACTATCATTGAAAAGGTAACCCGGGACAAACCGAATCGATGGGGAATGGAAATAAAAATTTTTTTCCCAATGCAAATTTGCTCCGAAATAAAATTCAGCATGAGACCCAGCACAAAAGGCGCACCCAGCAATCATTGTTTGGAGGTGAAGGAACCCACAGAAAAGGGAGATTTTTTTTTGCCGAGTTTTCCGGGGAAAAAAGAGCCCAAACGGGGATGACCCACTGTATAAAAGGGCTAGACAGAAGGAGACAGGAAAATTTAGGGGGCTCCAAAGGGAAAAGGGGCCGTCCCTGATTTGAAAAACCCAAGGCAGGGACAACCCCTAGAAAAAAGTCCCGGTGGGAAACATAGCAAAAACCCGTACTTAAAAAGAAAAACCCGACCCCAAGCCACCAGAAAGGGTGATCAGGAGGGGGTAGAAAAGATGTTGGACCGGGGGGTGATTAACCCGCCAAAAATCATCATATAGTGAAACCCGTCGCCCTTAGTGGGGGAAAAAAAAGTCAGTGAGAAATCAAATTCTGTGTTGACTAAAACGCCCGAACAGTCACCAAGGTCATCCCAGGGGTCAACCGAAAAAATGAAAGACCTGTTCGCTCAGATCGCCACAAGCAAGACCCCAGTTTTTCACCGGGATAGTTTCTGAGAAAAGGGGTTTTACTGGCAAATACCCCTTGAGTGGGGGAACAAAGGAAGTCACAGCATTCTCCCACCCAAGGGGGCATCCCGTGGCGAGTATTTTTCCCTTTTTTGGGAAAAAATTGGGCCCCCCCCCCCCCAAAAAGGCTTCCCCCCGGAATGAAGGGGAAGTTTTTGAGGGGTTGGAAAGGGCGTTGGGGGTTTTTTCATGGATGACATTCTGATAGCACCCGAACAGGGGAAAGGAGCATATGACGGGCTGGGGACCCAGTTTTAGAGATTTTAAACAACCCCAATCTCACAGCCAGCCCCAAAAAAAGTGCCGGGTTTGGGGTTTTTTCCAAACCCTTTGGATTTCCTGGGGTTTTGTTTCGGGGGCCCAACACAAAGCCTCCGGGAAAGGGGAAAGGTGGAGAAGATGATGAATTCAGGAGCCCCAAAAGACCAAAACAGAAGTGGGAGCCCGCTGGGTTTTTTTTGGGTTCTATGGGGGGAGTTTTTTCCCCAAATTTTGCACAATAAACGAGTCCTCCCAGTGAAATTTTGGGTCAAGGCGGGAAACCCGGCAGGGGTCGAGTGGTCAGACGCTGCGAGCAAAAACTCCCGACGGTGTTGGAAAGACAAGTTCCCGCCCCATCTTGAAGCACCAGAATGCCCAAAACCCAAATTTTTGTTGCGGAAAATGCATCAGGTGGGGGGGTTTAGGTGCAGTATTTTTTGCGGGAGCATAAAGGGGTCGATTTTCCCTTTGTGAAGTAGCCAGCAGAAGTTGACAAAGTGTGAAGAAGGGTATGCAACATAGAGAAGGAGTGGGTTTGGGTGTTTTTTGGGGGGCCGTGCAAAAATTTTACAAAACTTGTAAGGGAAAGGGGTTCGTGATTTGAACTGACACCCCAAACCAAATCAAAATTTCCCGCCCGGAGGCCCCATTGAAAAAAAAGCAGATGCTCGTTGGGCCCAAAGGCATTGCCCGCCCAAAAGGTCCGAGTGCATACATTTTCCCCCGGGCACGAATGTCCCAGCTACCCATTTAAGTCGCGGGATCTACAAGCGCAACTCAGAGGAAGGGCAAATCATATCCGGGGGGCTTTGTTGATTTAAAATGTGTTTATGACGGTTTTTGTTGATTGGATATGGGTTCAATTTCCCCGTTGGCTATGGTTCATATTTTTTGGTGTGAAATTTGTTCATGTAAATGAGTTAAGCTTGAGCTACAGTTCCCCTTGTGTTTGTGGGTTCATTATTTCAATAAATGAGGATTTAATTTCCCCCCATGAAGTGTCATGGGTCGTGATCATATTTTATTTTGCTTTCCAAAAAATTTTGAAGAGGAGAGATGGCAAATCCGCGGTAGGGGAAAAGCATAAGTGGGGCACAGAGGTCGTTATAAAAAAGAGTTTTAAATAACGCAAGGGGCGCACGTCCAAAAACAACTCAATTTGGGGTGGGAAATTTACTAATGGATAATTTTATAAATTATAAAAACCCTTGGGGGGTTTAAAATAATTTTTTTAAACTTTGCGCGGTAACTGTTTTCCCCAAATTTGGTTTTTTGGGCCTTTTTTTTTTTACCCTTTTTTGAGACATGCGGTTTCCTAGTCCTTTTTTCAAGGGGGGAAAATTTTCACGGTCCAAAATTCACCACAACCCCAAAATGTGGGCCCCTCGCCGGGGCCAAATTCAAATGGCCCTAAGTCCAAACGCAGACACCTTTTGGGGGCCACGAAAGCGGCCCCCTGGGTATCGGAAAACCAACCAATTAAGCATAGGGGAAGGCTCCACAGAGACGGTCTGGGGGGGCCAACCCGGGCTAAGCAGCTTTTTACCGACGCCTCGATGTCAGCCCAGACGAGTCGTAAGCCCCCCGGCTCAGGGTCATCAAACCAATTTGGGAACCACCCATTGGGGTTTGTCCCACGTCCCCCGGTTAAAGCCGGGAAAAGGGGGAGGGGGAAGTAAATGTGTGTGGGGGGAAATCAGCTAATCAATTAAATGACCAATTTTTAAACCCCCACAGAGAGTAAAGGGCCCGTAGGCAAGACGGGGATGAATTTTAACATCCAATGGAATTAAGGGAGAAAAAATTCGGGGAACAGGGGAAAAAAACTGACCAATGGTACTCGGCCCCTTTAAAGGGCAGATCGGGAAAGGGGTAAAAATGATGTGAGAGTGAAAACGGAAAAAACGAGGGGGGGGAACGAACAGAAAAGACAGAGAGAGAGAGGCCCGAGTGTAAACTCTGAGGAAGAAAAAACAGAGAGGGTAGGGGAGGAGAGAAGAGAACCAATTTAAGATTTGCATGAAAGTCCCGCAGGGAAGGACTGAGGAAGATGTGGAAAAGAGAAACTCTAACTAATGAGGAAGGGAAAAAAAGAAAAAAAAAAGAAAAAAAAAGCAACCATGTCCATTTATAAAAAGCCCAAATAAAAAAGAGAGAGAGAGAGAGTTGGGAATGCTTTTTTGCAGGAAGAAAGAAAGGGAACGATCGAAAGTTTGATAGTCACTGGGTTTTAAAATTTATGGGGGTTTGACCTCATACTTGGCCCCGCCACTTTTAAACGACAGACCAACGCCAGTGCCCCAAAAGTCCCTAACCGACCAGGCACCCCAGACCAAACCAGTGCCAGCATTTTTGGGGGTGCTTGTGAAAGTGACAGTGAAAAGAAAGAAAAAAAAAAAAAGAAAAGACAGTGATTCCGTGAATAGTTAAACACCCCGGCCCGGTAAAGAAAAAATCTATTTTTAAACCCCGGGGTTTGTTAAAAGATGTTTTGACAAATGATTTTGGGGAAAATTCAGGAAAGAGAGAATGTTTTTTTTGTTTGATTTTCCCTGCATTTTATGGTTCGTTCTATGAAAATGTTAGTAAAGTTTTAGACTTTACTGGGGGTTTGATGTGAAAGAATGCATGATAAAATTTTTTGAATTTGTAAGCAAGCTGGAAATGTGTTTTGGGGTGTGCGCTAGTTTCCTTTCCCCCATCGACCTCCCCCCAGTTTTACCCCACCACACCCACACCCCCACACACACACCCCACACTGGGGCGAAGAGAGAGAGAGAGAGAGAGGAGAGAGAGAGAGAGAGGGGAGAGAGAGAGAGAGAGAAAGAGAGAGAGACAGACAGACCCGACAGACAGAAACAGACAAAACAGACAGGAGGCAGGCAGAATGACGAACAGAGGGCCCCAATGAAAAAGATTTAAAACAGAACTCAGGGGAAACACCCACACACACACACACGCGCGCACCGCGCGCGATTTCGCCATACCCCTGTTTCATCACACGGACTCCCATGGCCCCGGACTGTGCCGGCCCCGCTTGGCTGACTCGGCATGACGGGGGCATGTGGGGGCTGCCTAAGGCCCTTTGTTTGTTTTTCACCACCCGTGAGGCCACCACCTTTCCCAAAAAAAAACCCAAAAAATGGCTCCTTTTCCCCTCTCCCCTCTCCCCTCACCTCCCCTTTTGTGTTTGGGGTGGTGTGTGTGTGGTTTTGTGAGTGTGTTGGGTGTGTGGTGTGGTGTGAGGGGTCGTGTGTGTATTGGGGGTGTGTGGTGTGTTTTGTTTTCTTGTTTTCTGTTTGTTTATTTTCATTTTGTGTAAGTGAAATACTGGAGCGTGTGAAATAAATGGTGGTGTGTGTGTGTGTGTTTTGGGGGTGTGGTGGGTGTGTGGTGGTGTGTGGGGTGAGTGAAAAGAAAAGAGAGGAGAAGAAAAGGGAGAGCCCGCGGCAAGCGAGCGTGCGGGGGCGTAAAAAGCTTTCCCTCCCCCTAAAAAGGGATGTGTTGTGTGTGGGGTGTGGGGTTTTTGTGTGTGTGTTGGGGTGTGTGTGTGTGTGGGGTGTTTTGTGCGCGCGCGCGCGGGGGGCGTTTTTTTGTAATATCGATTTTTGTGGGGTGTCCCCAACGTCTGGTCTCCCGTGCTTTTTTGCTCTGTTGTCCCATGGGTTTTCTGTGTGGGGTCTACGAGTGTCTGTGTCCCCAGAAACCGCGCTTGTGTCTGGTGGGGGGGGTATGTATACGCCGCCAGGTTAGCAGGGCCCCTCAAGGGCCCCCAAAAACCCCACGGGGTTTGATGCTCAAGTCAAGACCCCCTACCAAAACCCCATCCATAACACCTTCCCACTCTCTGCCTACAACCCCACAAATGACCATTCAGTTCCCCGTCACCCCCCTGCGGGGTTTTTTCCCCCCTTTCTCAGCAGACGAGAAGTACCGTTGTGGAAACTCCGCACCAGCGACGCTCCCTTAAAAAGGGAAAATGAAGGTAATATGTGGAGGGGGGATTAACCCCAAAGACATGGCTGTGGGACCCTAAAGTCAAGGCGATCCACTGACGGAAAGAAGCTTAACGAATAATTCAAAGCTTTTTTACAAACGGGTAAATTTTCTCTCTTAACCCAATAAATTTAGAAGCTTCTTTCCCCGGAAAGATTATCTCCTCT
>CM031595.1:142441260-142461260 GCA_018398815.1 Conus ventricosus | reverse complement strand
TGTGTGTGTGTGTGTGTGTGTGTGTGTGTGTGTCTGTCAGTGTGTGTCTGTGTGTGTTCGTGCATGCCCTGCATGTGTGTGTGTGTGTGTGTGTGTACAGAAGGTATCAAACCGAAACGCTGCATGGTCCGAGGCCGGGCCGGGCAGTGCATTAGCGCAGTCAGGCAGCATCAAACACCTTTCATTATCGGATTACACCTCTCGTTCACTTAACGGACACCACACAGTCCCACTCACCCACTCACCACCCCTTGTACCCCCAGCACCCCACACCACCACTTTTGTTCAGTCTTCCACACACCTAAAAATCACGATGTCCGCCAGTATTCCCACTACTTCTTCCGAGCGCACGCTCATTGTCGTCCATCTTCGTAACAGTCAGAACAGTTAGTTAATGAGTTAGGTGGGATTTGAACGAGGACAGAAAATCCAGAGAATGTCGGGCAGAAAATCTCTAGGTGAACAATCTTCCCGCAAAGCTTTTGCTGGATACTTCAGATGGGAGAGTGATAAGGATGTGTATTGACCTGAAACACGACTGATGGCACTTAAACAGGATGATAAAGATTGACGCACGACAAACAGGCATGACAGTAAACAGTTCGGAGACTGCGAGCGGCTTGTTCCCAAGAAAGACACGTTAATAATCGATTCTTAAAGCTTCAAGGCAGAACGTCCACCAGATCCTCCGTAGAGTGGATTGAGCAGCATCCTTCAGCACACAAAACCTTCAGTAGTATAATAGTCTGAAGATCCTGTGTACCTCTCCCTGCCTTTTCCTCAGTAGCTCATTTACCGCGAGACAGTTGTCGGAACCGGAAAGGTAACAATGTTGGTGACACATGCGCAGTCATACTAGCTGTCAGACGCAACCACTGTACACAGCATTACTTTCGACCGTCGGTTGACGTCATCACAATATGAACTGCTTGTATACAAATCAAATTCACTCTTCACATGAGCTCATGGTCGATGCCAACGCTTGGTGTGCAACAACTTTGCATCCAATTCGGCCCCGCCCGCCTTTTGTGGTGTACAAGGATAGCCATCCTCAATTGATACTATTTTCCTGTCAAGAAAGCTGAAGCAGGCTTACAAAGACACAGGTAAGAAACAGACATCAACAGGAAAACATAGCGCAGGCTGACACACACATGTAGCAAAACGTAGTGCTGACTGAACGACACATGCAGCAAACTGCAGAGAAAAAGTTGCAGTGACTGAACGACACAGGAGCAAGAGGGAGGAGAAAGCGGTGGTAACTGGAAGTGGAACTGGTGGTAATAGGAAGTGAAATGTTGTGATGACCAAAAGATATATAATTTTTTTTTAAAGAAGACAAAAA
This sequence comes from Conus ventricosus, assembly GCA_018398815.1. NCBI lineage: Eukaryota > Metazoa > Mollusca > Gastropoda > Neogastropoda > Conidae > Conus > Conus ventricosus. The sequence goes on along the minus strand of CM031595.1, from coordinate 142,459,915 downwards.
GCCATGATGACCGACTCTGAAAGACACATGTAGTAAAAGGAAGGAACGTGTACTCACGACTGAACGCGCCTCTGATAGCAGAGAGGCAGAGATCAGAAGAGAACGTGGCTGGCAGAACTAATGGACCAAGCTCAAGTGTTACACATCAAGAGAGAATGACTCAGAAGAAAAGCAGAGCGACAAAACTGGAAGACCAGGTGTGACATAGAGACAGACGGCGACAGAACTGACAGTCCGAGTGAGACACACAGTTTCAGAGATTGTTAACAGAACGGAATGACCAAGTCTGACACAGAGACAGGGTGAAATAACCGAGGGACCTAGTATAACACAGAGACAGACAGGGTAACAGAACTAAAGGACCAGATGTGACACAGAGACAGACAGGGTGACAGAACTAAAGGACCAGATGTGACACGGAGACAGACTGGGTGACAGAACTAAAGGACCAGATGTGACACAGAGACAGACTGAGTGACAGAACTAAAGGACCAGATGTGACACAAAGACAGACAGGGTAACAGAACTAAAGGACCAGATGTGACACAGAGACAGACTGAGTGACAGAACTAAAGGACCAGATGTGACACAAAGACAGACAGGGTAACAGAACTAAAGGACCAGATGTGACACAGAGACACACTGGGTGACAGAACTAAAGGACCACATGTGACACAGAGACAGAGTGACAGAACTAAAGGACCACATGTGACACAGAGACAGAGTGACAGAGCTAAAGGACCACATGTGACACAGAGACAGAGTGACAGAGCTAAAGGACCAGATGTGACACAGAGACAGACTGAGTGACAGAACTAAAGGACCAGATGTGACAGAGAGACAGACAGAGTGACAGAACTAAAGGACCAGATGTGACACAGAGACAGACTGAGTGACAGAACTCAAGGACCAGATGTGACACAGAGACAGAATGAGTGACATAGCTAAAGGACCAGATGTGACACAGAGACAGACTGAGTGACATAGCTAAAGGACCAGATGTGACACAGAGACAGACAGAGTGACAGAACTAAAGGACCAGATGTGACACAGAGACAGACTGAGTGACAGAACTAAAGGACCAGATGTGACACAGAGACAGACTGAGTGACAGAACTAAAGGACCAGATGTGACACATAGACAGACTGAGTGACAGAGCTAAAGGACCAGATGTGACACAGAGACAGATTGAGTGACAGAACTAAAGGACCAGATGTGACACAGAGACAGACTGAGTGATATAGCTAAAGGACCAGATGTGACACAGAGACAGACTGAGTGACAGAACTAAAGGACCACACGTGACACAGACTGCGTGGCAGAACTAAAGGACCAGATGTGGCACAGACAAAGTGACAACTGAAGGAACAAATATGACAGACGGAGACAGACGGTGTGATGGAACTAATCAAGCAAGCGTGACTCGCGCAGGTACAGACATTATAATAACTGCCAGCACTGAAGAAAAGATAGTGACATAGAGACAGACAGGGTGACAACAGGGTGACATAGAGACAGACAGGGTGACAACAGGGTGACATTGAGACAGACAGGGTGACAACAGAGGGCTCTATACGGAAGACCTAAGTTACAGAACTGTCCCAAAGCATTTCTCATCCGTCACGCTTCATGGGCACGCACCGCCTCGTTGGCTCAAAAAAGACATACAGACTGTTGTGTGGTGTGTGTGTGTGTGTGTGTGTGTGGTTGTGTGTGTGTGTGTGTGTGTGTGTGTGTGTGTGTGTGAGAGAGAGAGAGAGAAAGAGAGAGAGAGAGCCAGCGAGCGTGTGTGTGTGTGTGTGTGTGTGTGTGTGTGTGTGTGTGTGTGTGTGTGTGTGTGTGTGCATTTCTCTCAATCTGTCTATCTATGTGGTCTCTTTGGCAGCTGTATAAAAGCTTTTCATTTAAGTAAACACCAGTCTCAGTCTATGTCAACATATCCAACACATGAAATGTTCACATTAGTTCGTCACTCAATAGCTTTTCTGGATGTGAGAGTATGTGTGTGTTACAGGCTTAACAAATATCTTCACATAGCTTTGGGCGATCCTGAAGACTGGTGTGAAGATCATTTCATATGTATTGCTGAGAATGCAGACAATGTACACATCGCCCAGCAACAGCCAAGACTTCTAAACGGTTTTAGAATGTCTTGATACATTTCTCTGTCTGTCTGTCTCTCAAAATTAATAAACAAATAAATAAACAAACAGGATACCATTCAAGCCGAATTTACGTTTTCAAAACCAGCTTCGATCAAACCGTATAGGCACAATGCCAGAATCAATCATACAAACACCAATGCTGAGCTTTTTTTTTTAATCCAGAAAATCAAAAGTTAAATTAGAGCATGGAATCTGGGGTGTGGTCAAAGTTTTTGTTTCCGTAATTTCGTTGTAGACTGAACGAAGCAGACCTGCGATCATACCTAGAAAAGTGAAACATTCCCTGCTGGAAAGATGTGCCTCTCAAACCATGGAAAGAAGTTAGAAAGAGGGGAGATGGGGGGGGGGGGGTATGACGGGCGGGAGACTGGAGGGTAGAGCGAACAAGAGAGGGAGGGACACACGCACGTCCATTGCTATAAGCTTTTCAATGATGGTTTTCACGTGAACCGCTCAAAATAGTGTCAATGGAAGAGGAGACAGTGGAACTGAGTAACGTTCCGCAACAAGAACCAGTTCTTCACCCACACAGAAGCAGCTCGCATGCAGACACGTTGTAACTTCCACCTGGGGAAGATTCATCAGTCGGTTATTGCTGTTCTTGGTCATCCATCAGTGGACACCGCCGACCGAAATAGGCACGGTGAGTCTCGCGGCCTCTCGAGGAGAAGAAGCAAACGACAGCGGACCAGAACAAATCTAATTTTTTGCTTCAGTAGATGTTCATGCGCCAGTTCTCCTTTCCTTGTGAACAGTTCCACAGAGAGAGAGAGAGAGAGAGAGAGAGGAGGGGGGGGGAGGGAAGGAGGGGGAGAGAGACAGACAGACAGAGAGAGAGACAGACAGACAGAGACAGAGAGAGACAGACAGAGACAGAGAGACAGACAGACTGACAGACAGACAGACAGACAGACAGACAGAGAGAGTCATGTTTGTTTACGACTTTGTCGCGTTGTCATACCCCAGCGAACGCAGAAAAAAAAGCCATATCATAAGTGCTATTAATGGCAGGAGTGTGGGAAACGATCCGTCAGTTTGACAGTAGATTATGACTAGTGCTAATCCAGGCATCGGTCGTGATGACGATATGGCAGAGGGGTACAAAAATATCAACCACAATGACACCTTAGCCCTCGGAGCGAAAAAAAGGGGATAGGTCCGTTTCTTTCATACTCTGACTTCTTGTCCACAGTGAACGTTGGGGGGGGGGGGGGGGGGGGAGGACACGCCAGCAACAAGGCTGTGCTCAGCTACTGACCCACCGGTAGTAGTAAGACTTCTGGTCCACAGTGAACGTTGGGGGGGATTGGGGGGGGGGGGGGGGGGGGGGAGGAGGAGACACGCCAGCAACAAGGCTGTGCTCAGCTACTGACCCACCGGTAGTACTAAGACTTGAAACACTGGGTCGGGAGATAGCTGTTATTAATATGTGTGTGTGTGTGTGCGTGCGTGCGTGCGTGCGTGCGTGTGTGTGTGTGTGTGTGTGTGTGTGTGTGTGTGTGTGTGTGTGTGTGTGTGTGTGTGTGTCCGTGCCACGGACTTCCTGCTGGATTTTCTTTCTTTCTTTCTTTCTGTTTATTTTATTCATTCGTTTCTCTCAATTTCATTTCATTTTAGCATTATTTCATTGTCATTATTATTATCATGACCTTTATTATAACTATCATGATCATGATCATCATCGTCATGATTATTATTGCTTTAAAACCAAGAAGGGCACTAAGGAGAACGCAGATTGGGACGATGGGATCCTGGATCCGCTCTTGGATCCGTACATCACGTTCCCTTCACCTTTCCAAGAACTTTTGTTGCAGCTGCCATCCTCGTGCACCTCAACATCTTTACATACAGCCATCTCTCTCTCCTCTCTCCCTCTCTCTCTCTTGTCAATGATTCAATCAATCTCCTTCTCTCTCTCTTCCCTCTCTCTCTCCTCTCTCTCTCTCTCCTCTCTCTCATCTCTCCTCTCTCCTCTCCCTCTCTCTCTCTCTCCCTCTCTCTCTCTATTGCCAGCAAACACTGAAGAAAGAAGTACGTGTACAGTATCATGTTCTTAAAAGTTAAGGCTATCAGAACATGTCATCAGACATGCGGTAAGAGCGCCAGTCTCGGTTTCGGTTTCTCACCGTACAATATCACTGTTTGTTGCAATCCAGTAGGCCTAAAAGATAACGTCCTATACATTTAAACTGAATACTTTAAAACGGTCTTTTCCACTGGATACCCACTGCTCTTGATTTCCCTAAAGCATCGTAAACTGCATGTCATCGGGAGAGATCGGAGCTCCGCGTGAAATCAAACTGATCCTGGATCCGACCACCGATCCTGATCTGCCGAAGGTTCGTACTTGGGTCTGCTGCCATACTGCAGTGGTTTATTTAACGTCTGTTCACCATTGATGATACTAGACAAAAAATTTAAAAACGTCATCTCTAACTAACAAAGCTTAACCTCAAAGATACTGCATCTTTCCACCATGTTTCTTCCATGTCTGGTTAGTTTCTAGTGTGTTTCGTTACAATTAGTACACTGGTTTTTGCGTCATCTTCCCGACAGATCCTTACCCACCTCATCCCCCTTCCATTTCTTTCTTCTTCTTTTTTTTTTTCTTTTCTTTCTTTCTTCCTTTTTTTGTTTTTGTTTTCCATATTTCCTAATTTACACTAGAGATTCACACCAAAATGTGTTGGGGTCGTCCTTATAACAACATTCCGCCCTTTTCCATCGCTAAAATCGTTCGGTAGTCTTTGCGTCATCGTGGATGAAAGCATAAGCTCTTTCGGCGGAAGTGATAAGGATCGACAAAGAGAAACGAATCCTGATCGGCTACATCATCAAACGTCCTGTGAGTGGTGGTCCACATGTTTTGGTGTCGTGCGCAGTTCACTGTCTGTGTGACGATAATAGGAAGATGACGATCGTCTCTCGTTGTTGGTCGGGGCTCGCCGATCCTTCACAATGACGTCAGTAGTTGTGGGGAGGAGAAGTCGCAGGAAAGGAGGGGGAGGGGGGGGGAGTAGAAAGAACGTGCTGAGAAGGAGATTAGGGTGGTGGTGGTGGTGGTGGTGGTGAAGATGTCTACGCCCTTTTATTTTTTTTTATTTTTTTTTTTTTGGGGTGAGGGGGGGGTGGGGGTAGTTTGGGGGGGATAGGGGGGGGGGGGGTTCATCGCTTATAAAACTCAACCGACATGATGAGGTGAGGACAAGGAGAGGGGCGATGATGACCTAAATTTGAAGTTGACTTGCATTTTTCACAGTTTTTCACTGACTTGGATGGTGGCATAAGGAGGCAATTATTACGAACAAGTTACTTCCCCCTTAACTAACACCTGCCTCCTTGTCGAGTGAAGCGCTTGCGTTATAAATAGAGACTGAGACGTTCGTCAGTCACCCGAATTTGTCAAATGTTGCCGAGTTCAAATCACACACACACACCACACACACACAATCCACTGTCATTTGCACTCCTCATCTTAATGTGTTGTGGTTCAGTGTGCGAAGTGTGGCGATGGTTTTACCCGGTCTGCCAGGTGGGTGTAAACGTTAGCCAAAATTCAGCTACGATGCCGCTCGAGCCCTAAAACCCGGGTTTGTGAAAAAATCCGCCGGGCCCCCACGCACCGGGGGGATCCGTTGTTCCGCGCGATGCACCCCCCTTTGTCTCATTTACCCCTCCCCCCCCCTCGTCCCCCCCCTACCAGTCCTGCTCACTTTTCATGTAAAGCGTAAAAAAAAAGATGAACCGCCCAAGAATTTATTTTATTTTTTTTTCTGAAGACCTACAAAAGCCTAATTTAAAAAATTTGTTGGTCAAAAATTTAAAATGTTCGGTTAATTTAAAAAAACTGTTTGTTCAAGTTTTTTTCCTTTTAAAATAAAAAAAAGAAATTTTTTCCATGGTCTTGCAGTTTTCTCTCGGGGGGGGGAAAGAGAGAGAGAGAGGGGAAAAGAGAGAGAAAATTTTTCTCAGTTGTCTTTTCTGAACAAACTGATTAAAATATGGGGGGAAAGGACAGATAAGAACCCCCCCCAAAAAACGGTGTCGGGGAGAAAACCCCTTTAATTATTCTGGGTTCTATATAAAACTTGCTTCCCTTGTTCCGTTTCTTGCGCGTTTTTTCTTCACGTGCAACAGGGGTCTCCCTTCCCTAACAACCCCGATTCCCCATCTTTGCTCCGAAATTAATTTTCTCTCTCTCTCTTTCCCCCCCTTCTCTCCTCTCTCTCTCCTCCCCCCCCACACACAAAAACACAAGCACACCCCAAACCCCAACATTTTTCTAATTTCATTTCGTGATAAATTAATTGGGGAACACACACACACAAACCCCCAAAAACACCCCCCAACACCCAACATTTGTCTAATATCATTTAAAGTGGTAACTTTTAAAATTTAAGAAACACACCACCGCAGCGCGCGCGCGGCGCACGCACGCACGCACGCACACAACACACAACACACACACAACAACACACACACAAACAACACAACACGATATATATCTGAAAAAAATTGATACAAACAAAACTTTTGGGTTTTTAAAAAAGATTGTCTTTAACTGGATTTCCCCCTTTAGAGGCAAGGGGGTTTGGCTTTATTTGGGCAAACTCCCGGGGCCCCCCATTTAGCCTTCTTAGTTTTGGTTTTTGTGTGTGTAGTTGTGGCTGTGTTTTGTGTTGACATATCCCCCCACCCACCCTTTTGAAAATTGAATCCCGAAGCCTGCTTTAATTTAGTCGAAAGCAAAGTTTACATATGCCTATCGCCCCACTTACCTTTGACAATTCCTTCGTTTTCCTAAAGGATTGAATTTTCAAAAAACGGTACTTGGCAGCCCACACAGCAAGAGATTTGAAGGGGGGGGGGGGGGGGGGGGGGAAAAAAACCAAAGAAAGAAAAAAACAAGAACAAAAAAAAACCCGGGAAAACAAGCTCCTCTCTTACCCCGAAAAAATTGCAAGCACTCGGTGTACATTTGTTTTGAGGTCGTGCATAAACTGTGACCCTTCACGTAGCTGAAAAAAAAACAAGCAAACGCCTTTAAATTTTTTTAAATTTTTGTTCTACCCAGTAAACTTTCTCGGGCCTTCCCCCACCTTTGTGCTATTCGAGAGCGAAAACCGCATTTCACCCCTAAGACCAAATTTTGGGGTCTTTTTTACGGGGGGTTTTGAGGGGGGGTTTTTCCCTTTTAAAACCTTAACACCCCCCCCCCCCCCCCCCCCCCCCCCCCCCCCCCAAAAACCCCCCCCCCCCCCCCCCCCCACCCCCCCCAACCCCCACCCCCCCCCCCCCCCGGGGGGGGTTTGTTGTTTGGGTTTTTTGGTGGGGGGTTGGGGGGTTGGTGTTGTCGTGGTTTTTTGAATCAATTGGTTCAAAACGCCCTTTTTACCATTTTTTACGCCTCTTTTGGAAGGAAACATTTAAAAAATAAAGTCAAAAATTTTAAAATTTTAAACACAAAACTTCCCCCAAAAGGGGCGTTTTTTTCTTTTTGGGAATGTTACCGCGATGGAAGGGGAAACCGGAATTTTTAAAAGCCCAAACGGAAGGCCCCTTTTTAAAAGGCGGAATAAAATTTCCCCCCACCACCGGGAAAAAAAAATTTTAAAAAAAGGTCTGCCAAAAAATTTGTCTGCGGGGCAAGGCAAATTTTTAACCTTCCTTAAGATTTTAAGTAAACCCATTCACCCAAATTTCCCTTGGGGCTATAAAAAATTCCCTTGGTATTTCCTTGGAATTTTTTTGATTTTTTTAAAAACCCAGTCAACAGGGAAATGGGCCCGGGGGTTTAAAAAGCTGCCTTTTTATTTTCCCCATGGGTTTTATGCAAAAATTTTAAATTTTCGAAAAATTTAGTTTTCTTTTTGGGGGTTTTTTTCGGGCAAAAAAAATTGCAAGTTTTTTCTCTTTTCTTAACACGTGAAATTTTTTGGTTCTTTAAAAAATTATTTTAAACCCCTGAAACCGCCCCCAACCAAAACCGGAAAAGTTGGGATGTCAAAAATACCCCGAACTGGGAAAACCCAAAATTCCCCCAAAACGTAAAAAGTGAAAAAACCCCAGTCCAAAAAATTTTTTAAAATTTTTTTTTACCACGTGTTCAATGGAATTTAATAGATCAAAAATAATAAATAACACAAAAGTAACAACATTTAAAGATGAACGATTTTTTTCAATCCGAATGTTACGCAGTTTCTGATGGTATGCGACAAACGAGATTACTTTTTAAACTGCCTTAATATCGTTGATAAGGAGTGTCAATTATGTTCAAATTGTGCAATGATTAAATCCTCATAAAAGAATACTAATCCCCCCCCCCACCCACCCCCCAAAACAAAATGAAGAAAAGAAAGTCTGACGAAAAGATAATGTCTGTTCGGGGCAAGCAAATCATGACACACGTTCACATACAGATGAAGTGAAAACAACAATTCACAAAATGTTGACAATACGGCAGTAGTGTATAATGTTGCAACATTGTATACTACTTACGGCCGCTATCTTTGATTTCATATCGAAATTAACACACGCTGGCAACAGGAGGAGAGTGAGGGGACGAGGGGGGGGGGGGGGTGGGGGTTAATAAAAGGCTGACCGATATATTCACATGATGTGATGAACAAAAAGTTTTTAATTTAGATGGCAGTATGGGATCATGCTGAACTGTTTAAGGTCAATTCGACTCAATGTCAAAAGAGGATTGATAGTAATCTATATCATCTAACAACGATGCCAATAGGTTCGTGGAATTCTTGTTGATGTTATAAACGCGTAGAAACCATAGCCAACAAAACTGTGTTGATGTATGCTCTGTACTTTATGACGAAATGAACACACCGCACTGGGGACGAGAACAAAATTATTCCCTCACAAAACGGTAACCAGAACGGTGAAAACGCCTCCAGCTCAGCAAAATGGTTCTATGATTTCTCTGGTGAAACCACGCCAACAGACCCCTCGAAATAAACACAATTATTCTCTTCCACCCGGAGTTCTCGCGGGTGTTTGGTGGTCAGTAGTTTGGACAAACGAGTAGATCGGGAGAGGGCTAATGTGTGTGTGTGTGTGTGTGTGGTGTGTATGTGTGTGTGTGGTGTGTGCGGGGGCCTGTGTGTGTAGAGGTGTGTACTGCGCGCGTGCGTGTGTATGTGTTTTTGTGTGTGTGTGTGCGCGCGCCTGTGTGTGTAGAGGGGGGAGGGGGAAACGGGGGGGGGGGGGGATATCATGTTGGACGATTCTCAGCTGACCCTGCAATTAGTTCGCCGAGTGGACAGCTGGATGTCCGTTCTTCTCCGCTTTTTTTTAACCGACCATTTTCCGTCTGACTGCCTTATCTGACTGGACCTGGTCAGGTGTGGTCGACGATGTCTGCCGCTTTCCTCTCTGTTGGGGACACATACATACCCTGGATTGGACAGGGCTGGGGTGAGGATGGGGACGGGCCGGCAGGGATTAGGGTAGGGGGGACGTGGGGATGCGAGGAGAAGGAGGAGAGTGAGAGAGAGAGAGAGAGAGAGGAGAGAGAGAGAGAGAGAGAGAGAGAGAGAGAAGGGTAGGTGTGAGGAGGGGGGAGGAGGATTGAGGCGGGGGATGGGGGTGGGGGGAGCCGGAGGGGAGGGTCAGTGAGAGGGAGGCAGGAGAACCAGGTGAATTGCGATTCTCATAAGCACCAGTAGCATTTTTTTTTCGCGTACGCAGGTTGATACCCTGCGGACACTCCCTGTATAGACAGGCAAGGATTAATCCCATCTACCCAGCAAAGGGAGTGAGTTTTGTGAGTCTGACCGTTTTTTTTATCCCGCCAATAAGGCAGCCATACTCCATCTTCGGGGAAGGTGCATGCTATGTGTAACGTGTCATCCATACTAACGGCCAAACTGGCCTTCTCGTCCGAAAGTTGGTGATGGGATTTTACGTGTGTGCAAGATGTTATGCGTGCGTCACACGCGGAACCTCGGTTTATAGTCTCATTCGAAGGACTGTATGGAAATGGAGTCAGAACCAATGCTAACTCCGTGGGAAAAATCCCCCTGTACCGAAACGGCCCGGCGGAGATTCGAACCCGCAACCCCAAGATTACGAGTCCGGCGCTCTACCACTAGGCTTTTCCGGCCTCCCGCACCAGTAGCAAGGGAGTTAACCGAATCATGTTCGGAGAACTGCGCTGCTGGACACCTACCAAACAAAGTTGACACCATCTAGTCCTTGATTCAGCTGAAATTCCTTTTCAAAGCTTCGATACAAACAAGATAAATAGACGTTGTCTTGAACAGCTAGCGATCATTAAAAAAAAAATAAAATAAAAAAATAAAATAAAAAAAACACGTTTTCTTTATGGTCCGCCCCCCCCCCCTCCCTCCGCCGATCTCCCCCTCCCCCCCCCCCTCACCCCAGATACAATAAAACAATGGTGTTTCTGACTGGTCATTTTGTCCCGATATAACACCCCCCCCCCCTTCCTCACCCCCCACCCCTCCCTCCCGTCTGTCCGTCGCCCACTCGACATCACATGCACTATGAACTGATTATTGTTTCCTGACTGGTCGCCATGACCTGGTTTCATCACGTTACATTCTCGCCAAGGAAAGAGAGAGGAATATCTGAGCAAGGAGAGGACTCGTGTGGTCAGGAGGAATGAAGGGCGGGGGGAAGGGGGAGGGGGGAGGGGGGGAGGTAGTTTGTCGGAGCAAAGACAGTTCCGCCCTTCGGAGGGGGGCAAACTATTGGAGAATGGGGGGAATGGCCCGCCCCGCCCCGGAAAAGAGTTCGCCAACACGAGGAGTGTGAGGCATTCGGTTACAAACATACTACGCATCACACTGCGAGAGGAATGGTTGTTCATTCACACATCTCTCTCTCTCCATAGTGTGTGTGTGTGTGTGTTGTGTGGTGTGTTGTGTGTGTGTGTGTGTTGTGTGGTGTGTGTGTGTGTGTGTGAGTGTGAAAAGCATTCAAGCTATTTCACTCGTCTTGAAATCTCTCTCTCTCTCCATAGTGTGTGTGTGTGTGTGTTGTGTGGTGTGTGTGTGTGTGTTGTGTGTGTGTAGAGAGAGAGAGGGGGGAGAGAAGAGAGAAGAAGGAGAGAGAGAGAGAGAGAGAGAGAGGAGAGCTTGAATGCTTTTTTTTAACATCCAGCCATAACCTTTTAAAGAGAGAGAGGGAGGGGAAGAGAGGAGAGAGAGAGAGAGAATGATGATGATTGTGATGATGATCTGTGATGATAATCTTTATTTCCAAGGGTAAACAGATTTTTTTCCATCCGGCCCAGTCGGGGGAGAGAAAAGAGAGAGATGGAGAGAGAGAGAGAGAGAAGAGAGAGGGAGAACAGTGTAAATGTACACTGAAGAATGTTCTTGTGTACAACAGACTGATTGCTGCCGTTCCTGTGTACAGCAGTGATTGGTGTACCTGTGCCCAATACACCAACACACCACAAGTAGGCCATGTAAAGAGAGACAATCAAGGAAGCCACTGCATTCCTTTTTTCTCAATACGTGCTGTCGGAAAGTTGCGGCCCTTTACATGGCTGAACGGAGGAGGCGTGAACGCATGAGGATTCAGCCAGAAACCTGTTCCACTTCGGAACACATGATCCTAACAAGATCATAGACCTTATGTAACCCAACCCTTTGCTAACGGTTATTGTAACCTCATAAAAATGACCGCTAATTAATGGTGTTTGTAGTGTTGGGGTAGTGGAATTGCCTTTTTTTTTCAGCCATACAAGAAGCTCGGTTTGTTTTCAAGAAAGTGACACTGCAGTGAATTCGGTGAGGGACTCAAACTGAAAGCACAAAAAAGCAGATGACTTGTTCATTTTCCCGGCAGCTTCAAATACGCAGCACACCTACACACATTTTCGATCGAATCTACCACTTGACTGCTGATAGGAAAAACCACACAATATCCCAGTTTTCGAGGATTCGGCCTTAAAATAGGCACAGGGAAACACGTGTTTCCGGAAGTATCTGAAAATAGGACGGCGCGCGTGGAGAGGCAGTAATGGCCCTGTCATGTTCGTGTTTCTTTATCAACTTATAAACAGACTGAATGTCACTAGACCCAATAGACTAAATGGATTCCAGAGCCAAATAGGCAATGTTGTAAAAAAGAACAGAAAAGTGCACAGGTTCTTTCTTGCTCCCATTAGTTTTAAAGGCGTTCTGGTGTTTCACAGTCTAAAAAGTGTTTATGTGCCCCCACCCCCATCTTTAGACTAAATGATGTTCATGTGCCAAATACAAAATAATGGTTTAATTATGCCATACAGAATGACCTGTGCCCAAAACAATGAAACGATATTCCAAAACCCAATGGAAAGGAATTGAATTCCTTCATCCACCAGACAAATATAATTTTTTTTTTTCAGTGCCCAATATCGACGGGAGAATTAGTGCGGGGTTTAAGGTTCTTGTGCTCATGGTAGAGAATGGCATCCACTTTTTTTTCACAATGGAGATGTGATAGTATTGCTCTGTAGAAGAAGCATAGTTCCTATGCCCAACGGAGACAAAATTTTGCAATCGTCTTTGAATGTACCGATCGATGTTCACCTGCCCAATAAAGAGATCTGGTGTCTCAGTGCCAACTACATTGGCAATGTTTGTTCCCGTGCTCGGCAGAGGGAATTATGTTCACGTGTCCAGGAACAGTTGAGACTTTTCTTTCCTACCCCACTTCCCTTTTTGCTGGAAGTCACGTTGCTCCTGTGAGCTCTTTTGTGAAATAATGAAGACTGACCTCACTTGCCTCCCATACCTCTCTCTACAAGTGGCCTTCCTGTGCCTCCACCCCTCCCGCTACATCTCCTCCATGTGTTGCCCATGGACCACTTTCTTTCTTCATGTGGACGGATGTGGCGTGTGCGTGCGCTGTTCATGTGTATGTCTGCGCGCATAACATACTACCTGGCTAAAAACACGCGTTTATTACCAATTCATCTAATATGCTAATTTACATGAAACACACACACACACACACACACACACACACACACACACAGAGAGAGAGAAAAAAAACAACTCCACTCATTCTAGTACCGCATATGACCGAAATGCTCAATTTAATAATATCAAAGCATAACAAAATAGCACACAATTAAATCATCATCATCATCCGTATACGGGTTGCCATCCATCCACTCCCGATACATCGATTTACTGTTCCATATAATACTTGGCCGCATTCAACAGTGTCTGATCCCCTGTATATCCCATTAAGCACACTGGCACAGCCAACAAACTACCACATTCACGACACACACCAAGCCGTCATCAATCATCTATTTCAATAGTTACGCACGCAAGCAGAAGAGAGAGAGAGAGAGAGAGAGAGAGAGAGAGAGAGAGGAGAGAGAGAGAGATGAGAGCGAGAGAGACGGGAGGTCAATTCTCTTGTCAATTCTGGCAAAGATCTGGTGAATCGCAGTTTTCTCCGAGGTAAGGACACCCAACTCCATCCTCCCACCCTCTCTCCCCCACGGCGTTTATTCCTGCCTGGTTAGTAGCAGAGGTGTCAGCTGCCATTGTCCGGTGGAATCTACCTGTCACCGGACCCCGACTCCCGCCGACCCCCCCCCCCCCCCCCCCCCCCCCCCCCCCCCCCCCCTGTCCCACTTCATTTCATATTCATAGACCTCAATCACCGCCAACATGGCGCTTACCTCCCCGGCCCAGCACGCCCTGCGCGCCCGTCAAAGGCCGGAGCACAAGGCCGTCTCCAGGCAGACGGCGAAGGTCCCCAGGCCCTGGCCTGGCCGCCTTTCCCTCGTAAAGACTGATAGTAGTCGGATCGCGGGCCTTTCATCTGGCTACTTTAAGCGTAAAGGACGAGGGTTTAAGGCGGTGTAGATTACAGGGCTCGTGGAGAGAGGGGGGGGGGGGGGGGGGGGGGGGGGGGGGGGGGGTCCCGACTAAAAACCTTGACTTGTGTAAATATATGAATGGTGGATCAAGAGGAAGGACGGATGGAAGACCTGTGTCCAAGTCCCTTTGTTGTAGTGAATTCACTATCTTTAAAAGAAAAGAAAAGAAAAATCTCTGAAACTGAAACTCCCTTTCATCTAATGACCACGTGGAACAAAGTGAAAAAGTGACGAGGCGAGGGAAATGGAGGGGCATTTGGGTGTGGGGGGGGGGGGGGGGGGGGTAATCGTTGCTTTGACGCTTTTCAGTGAAGACTGAACAGGCTTTCTGGGAACTTTTGAATATTGATTTGTTTCAACAGAGAGACAAGCAAGGAAAAAAATAAGGAAAAAAAAAACACGTTTCATTTATTAGCTTAGTAAATGCATGAGGTAAAGTCAAGAATGGGAAAGCACCATGCACGTACTTTTATTTATTTTCTCAGTTTCAGAGTGCTCAAAAATCCTCTTTCATCGGGCCAACGCGCATGTGTACGCTCGCTCTCTCTCTCTCTCTCTCTCTCTCTCTCTCTCTCTCGAGCGGTGATGAAAAGGGACAGGTTAATGTAATAGACATTCTAAGCCTGACTGCAGCCACAAGCAAACAGCTTTTCATCAAGTGTTTTCGAGCACCATCGAAATAAACAGTCACGTACATCCAATCTGCTGGCTGGCGTCTGTGTTAGTAGCGTCTCTGAAATGTTGCACATCAAAACTAATAAAGAAACGAGTAAACGAATAAACGAAATAAAAACGCTGCAGCTGTTGAAACCAACGATACTACTGACAAACAGCACGAAAATAACAGTTAGCAGTCAGTCACAGCCAACATACCATTGCATGGCTGTAGTTTACATCGTGCATACACAGGAGCAGAAAACTTCCGAAACACTCTGTATCGTGCTGAAGACACAGCCCCTAAATATATCACTCCCCTGAAGAAAAACAAAAGAAAGAAAAAAGAGAGAAGAAAGAAAAAAGAAAGAAAAAAAAGTGACTACAATTGTTTGCGGGGCCTCTCTGACATGAATAACCACTTTGGCCAGGCAATAAGGAAGCAGGAAAGGGGAGGGGGTGGGTGGGGCTGGTGATTTCGGGAGGGGTAGGATATGGGGGTTATAACGCAGTTCCTCCTATCCCTCATAAAAGATGCAATCGTTTATCGGATCTCCCGAATGAACCCAGCCACCCTGGTCAGTCAGTGAGGAGGGAGGGATCGGGAGGGATGGGTTTGGTGAACTGGGAGGGAGGATGGCGGTTGGGCGGGTGATCTAGTAGATGGAACCAAGGCATGCCAAATATCAAGACGGCATAAAAGCTCACAACATTCATACAGCTCACAGACATACTATGATCTATGCACAACTACTGTCTGACCCTTGTCCTCATCAGTCACGCACGTGCAACCGGCTGCAGGTAGATGAGGGTAACGAGGGGCTAAGGTGATGATGAGGGATGTGTATCCTACGTACCAAGTAGAAATTAATTGGAAAAGAACAGACCGAGCCTGCATTTCAGCACGGTTTTACTTGTCATGCTAAGCACGCCGAAATCAGTTGAGATACCCCCCCCCCCCCCCCCCCTCAACCCAAATTTCCAGTGTATTTGATAATGATATACAGATTTTTTTTTAAAAAAGGGGGGGGGGGGGTCAGTATTAGTTCCATCTATGCACCAAAGATTCAATTTCGTTACATGTTTTAGTAGCATCCTCATCTACGTTTCATTTTTCCCTTTCCTAGACCTCCTCCCAGTTCGGAACCTAGGCCTCGTGTACAACACACCTTGTGCGTTTGACCATACCCCGAAACGTTGTCGCATGCCGTTTCACCCACTTCGTTGTTTTCGTTTGACATGTGGAGACAAACCAGTAGACTGCACATGAGCAACACGGTGCCCGATCATGAATGCCACCAGGTCGCATTACGTATCTCCAGTCGGACTAAGGAAATGAGACAGTAACCGAATGGAGAACGAGGGCAAGGCGTTTCCTGCAAACGAGATAAAGCAGCGCGCGGCACACATCGGACCAACGTAACGGTCTCACATGCCCCTTCATGCGGCACTGACCTCAGTAACTAGTGTAAGACAACCATCTCAAAGACGATATTCTTGAACAGCACCAGAAGTGTAAGAAGAAACAACACTGTAATGGGGGGGGGGGGGGGGGAAAAAGCACACCTGTCCCGTTTTGTATTTGCGACATTTTCTCAACGAAGACGTGGAATGTTGAACCATCACAGTTATCGAGCTACAAAAGAACGAAAAGAAGAAGATGCATAAATGTCGGGACGCCCCAGAATGAGCACAGGGACAAGGAAGGGGGCAGGGTGGTGGGGGAGCGGGGGGGGGGGGGGGGGGGGGGGGGGGGGGGAATTGAAGTACATTAATATTGGTACCATGCTTTTGAGTTAACAGTATTAAGTAAGACATTTCCACTGTAATCACATGTGTATACTCGTCAATGTAATGTCAGACTTGAGCGACAGGCAGACCCTGCATTGGGATAAGCATCACTTCTCTGGAGGATGCTAAAAAAATAATGATGTCAGTTCTCTTGCCTTTCAACAGGAGAGCTACGTTTACTGGTCTTGGCGATAAGAACGATACCCATCTTCAGGGTAAGGCCGTGTCAGCGGAATGGGAGTTGAAAAGAAAAGGAAACGCCTCTAGCAGTGCCTCTCTGCCTCGGATAGGCAGTCATGTCTGAATGTTTCCGCGACAAAAAATGACAACGAAATGGTCATTTTGTTTTTTTGGCGACTGGATTGTGCTACTTCGCACTATTTTTGATACGATGAAATGTTACCAGTTCTGAATCTTACCAACAGCATGACACAGCGCACCAGCAACACAACAATGCCGATGATGACCAATCATCAAAGCCCGAGCGAGTAAAATCGTGACGTCATTGCTCAGTATAGTTCTCTGATGGCCACAACGACAGGTCACAGCGTGGTGATTCTCACCGAATCCTCCTCTTCCTCCAGGTCCAAGATAGTGGTGAGGGTGTTGTGGGGCGAGATCTTCCTGCCCAGTGACCCCACCATGTCCGGCAAGGAGTGGGCCGCTTTGACAATGATGTCGTCCGAATGCAGCAAACTCCGCAACGTCCTGAAATCGGCCTGACCGCTTTCTCCGGCAGGCGACACCACGCCGGGCAGGCTGACCCCCATCCAGCCCGAGGCCGGGGTGTCTGGGGGGAAAGCGGAGTGCGCCTCTACCTTCTTGTCTTCAGACAACGTGGTTGACAACACGCCATCGGACGCCTCGCTGGAAGAATCGTCCTTTTCCCAGGGATTGTCCGCGTCTTCCTCCAGACCGCTGTCTCTCTTGGCGGGTTTCAAGTCATCGTCCGTGTTGGAGACGTCTTTGGACGAACACGTCTTTCCGTCCACAATGTCCTCTTTGCTTCCAGACACGCTGCTCTCGCGTCGCTGCCTGACCGTTCTCTCCAGGCCTGTCCGCGTTTTCTGCCCATGGCTGACGTCTCGTTGATCCGACTCTTCATGGTGATTGGGAACGTCTGAGAATCTCTGAGCTTGTTCAGCGAGTCTGTCCTGGTGCCTGGCAGCAAGATGGGCAAGGAACGTTTCCTGGAAGGCTGCAAGGAACTCCTCTGGTAGGCCTCTCGTTGCAGACTGTTGCTCCTCCATCGTTCCGCCTGCAGGGAGCTCCTCCCGTTGGCGTCTCTCTGCAGACCGTTACATCTCACTCTGTCCGACTGCGCAGAACTCCTGAGGTAACCGTCCCTCTGCAGACTGCTGCTTCTCCACCTCCTGCCCTGGCCGTCCACCTCGTCCTCACTGACGCTTCCTTCACCCTTCAGAAAGGACCTGCCCTCTCTGTCTCCGTTCACCTTGCCCTCTTTACCACTGTTGGCCTTGACCTTAATGTCCGTGTGGTTCAGGATGGAGGTGACGGTGCCTTCCAGGTGGAGGTTGATGCTGTGCTGATGAACAGGCACACTGCTGACCCGGTCTTCAGGAGCAGGGATGAACACCTGTTGCTCCACGCCAAACATCTTGGTCTCCACAACCTCCGACGGTCGGCTCCTTTGCTCAGGCCGTGAATGTTCTCCCACGAACTCTGAACATGAACTGAGAACTGGGCTCCAAGTTCTTCACCTGGTACCTGGTGCCTTGGCAGCTCTTGGTGACCACTGTCCACGCCTTGGGGTCAGCGGGTGTGCTCATCTCTATAGTGTAGGCAAACACAGTGCCACCCGAGTTGCGACGTGGCGGTTGCCATGACAATGTCACAGAACAGTGAGTGACGTCAGAGATGAGAGGTTGGGATGGAGGGCTGGGTTTGCCTGAAACAGGAATGCACAAACATAAATATGAGGTTCTGAATGACCATACCAATGAAAAAACAGGGAAAAGAAAAAGGATAATATATTCTGAGTGTATGTATGTAGCATGTTATATGTATGTATGTATGTATATATATATATTTATGTTATATGATGTGTGTGTGTGTGTGTGTGTGTGTGTGTGTGTGTGTGTGTGTGTGTGTGAGTATTGTTTTATTCAGCACAGTCATTAGAAGTAGTATAACATATCGAATTTTGCAAATCGT
>CM031595.1:142431260-142436260 GCA_018398815.1 Conus ventricosus | reverse complement strand
CTTCATTCTATTTTCAACCCAAGAAAAACAACAAACAACATGCCCGACTGACCTCTCTCTCCATGGACTTCAAGTCAGGGTTCGTGAGGTCGCTACCCTCCAGCATTCCGACGGGAAACCTGCTAGTGACATCATGTACAAGTCCCCATATAGTCGTTCGGATGGGACTATAAACCGAGGTCTAGTCTGTGTCACATGCACTAAGATCATACACGGACTCTAAAGATCCCGATGCTCATGTCCTAAGACGGGTGAGTACCGGCTACACGAAAATACACAATGCATGCAACCTGTGTGCCAGAATAGTCTACGTGAAGACTGTGGGCACGGGGCAGGTTAAACATCCCCATCTGGAAGAAGAAGAAGTCGGTGGAGGGCAGGAATCCATCGACTTGCCACATATGTTATTGGAGTCACATTTGTCACGTGCTAATGAACAGCGCACAAACAACCTCCGCGACAGTCGCTTTCCTGACCCTACATGTTACCCTCCCTGCTCTCAGACACCTGTACTGAGGGGGCGGGGGGGGGGGGGGGGGGGGGGTCGGCCGCGTGCGGTAAGCGAACTCAGGCTCTCTCTATCCTGCAGGGAGCGTGTCTAGCTTCGGTGGCACGGGTAGTTGAGGGGGATGGCAACAATGCGGCCAGCTCTCTCTCTTTGTGTGGATGCAGCCGACTGTGTCCAGTCCAAATTGCATGGAGTGGGGACCAGCACGGCTGAGTGCTTCATTGTCATTGATGGTCGCGTTTGGCCAATCAGCTGACTCTGACACGCTCCCGCATTCCTCAAGGCATTCAACGCGCCACAAGACCTCATTAGTCCATGTCAGAACTTCCAGAGGGGACATGGGATTCTCGTTCACATGTTATGATGGCAGGCACTTTCCTGGTTACGATAGCTCAGGGGGACACATACCTTGCCGATACACATATTTCACGGTCGTTTCCACATTCTTGATTAAAGATATCTCATTGTGACAGAGACAATACGTGCTGATTTGAGTGTTCCATTAATAAACGGGACGTCATTCTGAATTGACACCCCCTCCCTTTTTTCCTCTTTTTCTTTTTTAAACAATCGTAGGACCGTCTCTTTTTAAGTATTATTCTTGACCGTTACAAGTATACAAACTACTCTCTAATTTCCCCAGCACGCAAAAATATACAAATAACGAAATCAAAGTTGATCATACAACGACAAAAGCAGATGCAATTCATCTTCTTGCTAAGAATATCTACTTCATCACCTGGATATCCCTGATCTGAACATCCAATGGTGACTAATACACTTTACAACAGGGGTAAACAAATACACTTTACAACAGGGGTAAAATAGCATCCTTATGACGTTCAACTTTGATGGGGCTTTCCCCTAGTAAATCATCAATGAAGAACGGCGGCAGTGTATCACTTTATAAGACTCGAAGGAGAATTCATAACAAGTGGTACACAGCAGACAGACCTTGAAAAATCGTTCAAAGACACAAAGTTTCACGCGTGTGTGTGTGTGTGTGTGTGTGTGTGTTCCAATACATGGCAATGATCCCCTCCTTTGACACGCACCCCCAACAGCTTTGTTTGAAAACCGAGACACTGGCTTCCGGTTTTCCACCCTCTGTCCACCCAAACCGCTATCCCTCGGTCCACTTGAGGACAGACAATGGCGTCAGCCGGGATTTATGCCCCCACCTCCCACCCCACCCCCCTGTTTGCTGATTGTCTGCCCATCTTCACCACCACTTGGCAGACACGGAGGGGGGGGGGGGGGGGGGAGACGGCCCTGATACAGTCTATCAGTTGACAGCGAGCTGGGGACGGAAATGGGATGGGATGGGATGCACACCACAACCTTGTCGTGTCCTTCGACACGATGCATCCTGCCACCACACTCAGCAACGGGGCGCAGAGAGGGGGGGGGGGGGGGGGGGGGGGCGAGGAGGGGGGGGGAGGGGGGCGGGGAGGGCGGCGCGTGCACAACTCTTCATGCCAGTTCTGCTAAACAGGAAGAGACAGGCGGGGGCGGGGTGGGAGGAGAGAAAAAAAAATGTACTGAAATACATAAAGGGACAAGAGTGGGAAATACGACCTGGGACGAAAGGGGTCAAGCAACTCCGCGATCAGTCCAGCAGGGAATTATAGCCGCGCTTTTCATTAAAAAAAAAAAAAAAAAAAAAGAGGGGGGGGGTGGAGGGGAGGGTGGGGGCAGAGACTATACAACATGGCGGGAAGAAAGACAGATGGCGTCTGACCAGCTGCAACAGGAACAGCTGGAACTGACCCTGCCTAGCTGCTGTGTCTGTGTGGTCACTACTGATGATAACCTTCACGCAACCCAGGCAACATGGCGGCAGATACCACAGCATATCCCCTAACTGCCTGCCACACAGCACAGTGGATGTTATTGTTTGATGCCCGTCACTATACCCTTGTTCCCGTTGTAGGACACGTTGAAAGCTTTGAACAGTGTGTGACACGTGTTGTCGATGATCGTTACGGTGAGGATCACGATCGACCGAAGTAGGTGATCAGCTGGTGGAACTCACGGAACATGAATTGCGTTTCGTTGAATAGGACATCACAGGATCTTCATCGTATAAAAGACGAAGATTATAGTCACATAGATGAGAAGAGGGTTGGGGTGAGAAAAGGAAAATGGATGAGGGGCTGGGACATAAAGCAGCAAAGACAAGCCGGAGAGGAAATACGGGCAAAATAACACATCTAGATTATCAGTGACTTGGAAATGGTAACATTAGCCCTCATAGCCTCCTGCCTCCTTCACACACACACGCACCGACACACCACCCTCCTCCTTTGCCCTTTCCCTCCTGCCAAACCTTCCTCCGATTCCACGTCTCATCCTCGCACAACAGAACTTTATTCCAGATCAGGCAAACAGGCAGCAGACATCAAATCAGCCTGTTAGTTCCAGCCACATATACTGACAGGCATACACATTGTATAGTTGTTGTTTTTTAAAAGCAGATTAACAAAATGTCAGTTACAATGTCCACATACATTGAAAACAAAAGATCAATAACGAAAAGCTGAATGCATGCATCAATAAACACAGTGGCACATAAGGTTTATGTACATTTACATCTGGATTAAATCAAGAGTACTGGAGATTCCTGTTACGTCATCCAGCCCGTGTTAATACAACCCACCGCTGTTCGTGGGACTACAACAATGTGGGGAGTGTGGGGTGGAGGACAAAGGGGGAGGGGGGGGGAGGGGGAGATATCACAACAAGCAGGCAACCATTTAGTGCTAACATTTAATGCAGTGTTCACATTCAAACTGGAGTCCTTTAAAATGCGATGATCTCGTGGAGAATAATAAACATCGATGCCACAGATCACATTGAGGTAACAAACATGCAAGGAATGGAAGATGACGTCACACATGCAATGCCTGGGGGTGATGACGTCACATGCGCATTCACTCAGCTGCCGTCGACATGCAGCGGCTGGCACGCCAGACCTTGAAAAAAAAAGAAGAAGTTAAAAACGTTAACACAGTTCATGTCAAACAAGATCAACACAATTCCCATTCAATGCTTACCACTTTAGTCTGGATAATCAGCCAATACAGTTTCCCAGTCCATGCACAAACTGCCGTTTGGATAGTGTCATGTTAGTGATGATGTTTATCAGGTTTGTTTGGTCAGTTTCTAACTGCCCAGTTATCTATAACTGACCTTAACTTGGAAGATGCGGGCTAATTTGTTTTCCCCATGCACTGTTTACAATAGTCCCTTGCCCTGTTTCTCTCCAGTGTCTGTTACGTGGAAGTAAATTATCCCCTGCCCAAGACAGATCCTCAAGTATTGATCCTCCTCCTGGTGATTCCCAAGGCTGTTAAGTGTATACCCTCACTGCTACCATACATGATAAAGGGATAAGTAAATAATTCTGCCTGTCAGCTTACTAATTTTTTTAACAGCGTTTTAACATCCATTGAATGTTCACGATATCGGCGGAAGTGAGTGTTCTGTTACATCAAGTGAAATAGATACAAGCACCCACACCTTTTAAACCCCCCCCCCCCCGGAACCTCGATGTCATCATGAATTTGAACGATTAGTTCAACAATATCAATCGCGGGCGACAACCATAACGCTAGCTGCTGAAAAAGAGAAAACAGATATATACTAGCGTATAACGCCTGTCCCCACCTCCCCTGCCAAAACCCCGAAGACACCCCCCTCCACCCCACCCCACCCTACCAAAAAGAAAAATCGTTGCAATGATGATCATCGTCATAATTCATTATCACTATTGTTATTGTCATTATCGTCATCATCATCATCATTACCCTTATTATTGATTATGATATTATTACTAAATAAACATTTGAGGTCAAAGTCACACTTACAATGCTTGATTGACAAAAACCTGCCCTCATCCATCGCAGTCGATTTTTACCATTGGTGTGTTCGGTCACTCTAACCTTTCAGTGTGTTATGTTTGTTTGTGCGTGCGTTCTCTTCTGTCTCACATTGCCAGGCCAGTCACTGGTCAGGTTAGTTACCATGGCGATGCCACAAGACTGCCGCACCCATCCCATCAATCCATAAAGCTTTTCCATCTGTGCTGTTATTGGCTGTGTTAACCACATCGCTAATGGCTTGTGGACCTGAGCCATTATCGCTTGTGTTAGACGGCTGATCGTGGCGTCTTGCCGTCTTTCACAGTGTTGCTTTGATCTCATCCTAGAATTCCCACCTCCCCCCCCCCCCCCCCCCCACCCTTCGCTCCTAACCATACGCCCCTGACTTCCACCTCCCCATCCCCGCTCCTTACCATACCCCTTCATCTCTTTTCCTCATCCCCCTCCCCCCACCCCTTTTTTTCCAATACGTTTGACTTCAAAATTTTGCAGATATAGTATGGCATTATACATGGATAAGGCCGCATGCTAAAACAACACCGAACACCCCACAAACACGCGCGCGCACGCACACGCACACACACACACACACACACACGCGCGCGCGC
>CM031595.1:142423760-142426260 GCA_018398815.1 Conus ventricosus | reverse complement strand
CGACTGGTTTGTGACTCCCACGCTGGTTTGTGACTCCCACGCTGGTTTGTGACTCCCACGAATGGTTTGTGACTCCCACGACTGGTTTGTGACTCCCACGAATGGTTCCCACGACTGGTTTGTGACTCCCACGCTGGTTTGTGCTGCACGCTTCTTTCTGCACGAAATGCTGGTTTGTGACTCTCGCGTGACATTGCCTTCAGTGATTTGTGTATGTTTCTCGGTCTTAATGCATGTCACATGAATCTGCCTAGGACGAAAATCTCCCTCCCTTTCTCACCCCTTCCCCCTACCGCCCACCTCCCTACCGCCCTCCCTCTCCCCTACCCTCCACTGAGTAGTTTCGGGAATAAATGTTATTTTTCAAGCGAAATGACATTTTATGATATAAGAAGCAGCGTGAAGTCCAAATATATCATCTTCTGCGTTGATATTGCTTTCGCTGCTTTGACTGTCGATGGAGGGGAGAAAAGAAATCTTTATGAGGCCGGCAAGTGAGGAAGCATGAACAAACTGAAGTTTCTGGGTTTTTCCTTCTCAAGGGCAGGAAAACCTGCTTTGAGAGAGAGAGAGAGAGAGAGAGAGAGAGAGAGAGAGAAGAGAGAGAAGAGAGAGAGAGAGAGAAGACAGACAGACAGACAGACAGACAGACAGAGGGAGAAAGGGGAGGAGGGGGGGGGGAGAAACGGGACGGAGAACAAATTACTTCAGGAAGCCATTTCCCAACCTTCCACTCCAAATCTCCAGTGGCTGCTGTATGTTTCACTCGATGTCCATCATAATCGTGCTTCTATCTGCAAAACGGATATCATCATTTGATGGAGAACTGGGGATGATTAATTTCCCCACTCAACCCACTTCCACCTCCCCCATCCTCACTCTCATCACCTTCACACTCGGCGTCAACATCCCATCGTTAGAACTGAAATGCCATGGCCCTTTGCGGTCGGCTGGGCTATAAGCAATACTACCTTACCCGCAATGTCATGGCCAGTATCATCCACTCTCTATAACCATTCTTCTCCTCCATGTTGTCAAAGGCATCAGCCTCGTTCGTCATGTCACTACGCGAACATAAACCGCCATCAAACAGCACTAACACTGTAATGGGGCTGACGACAATGAGGATTGAGGTGGCGTCGGCAGGTGGTGATGGTAGCTTTTACACTGCGCGGCGCGATGGATGACAGTTGCAATGCTTGCATTCCTAAATGAAGCAGGTGTCGGCGCCGGCTGTCAAGGACATTTCGCGTCCGCTGAAGGACATTGCAATGTTCACAAAGACAGGAAGGGCATCGGTGTTGGCGTTCATTGCCTTAAGCAGGCTATTGTTCTCTGTCTGTCTGTCTGTCTGTCTGTCTGTCTGTCTTCTCTTCTCTCTCTCTCTCTCTCTCTCTCTCTCTCTCTTCTCTCTCTCTTATTCTGTGTGTGTGTGTGGGGGGGGGGGGGGGGGGGCGTGTGGGCGTGTGTGTGTGAATGTATGTGTGTGTGTGTGGTGTGTGAAGAGAGAGAGAGAGAGAGAGAGGAGAGAGAGAGAGAGAGAGAGAGAGAGAGAGAGAGAGAGAGTGTGTGTGTGTGTGTGTGTGTGTGTGTGTGTGAAAGATAGACAAATATGAAAGAATGACAAGAAACATTTAATTAAACGCTCGTCTCTAATTCAACTTCTTTCCATTCATGATGCACGAAAGCTTCGATGCAAACAATGAAAAATGTCCTCACGGCCTATACAGGCCTGGAAGGGTTTTCTTACACCACTCTCACTTTCTTTTTTTTCTTTTTTTTTTTTTCATTCTTTCAAATATCCTATTCAAGTCGACGTGCTTTGATTGGTGTGCGTTCTGTGACGCAATTAATTTGCTGAGCCACGCCAACCGTTCCACGTTGGAAACAGATGACGTGACCGTCACGGTCAGGGTCACTTCAGCCACAGTGCGAAACTGTGGCACGTGCTACCCGTTTATACTGGCGTGCACAGACAGCAGTCTCCGGCGATCGATGGTTTGCTTTGCCTGCCACGGCATGTCGTGCCTCATCAAATACTGAAGAAAAAGGAGGAGATCACGATGCATGATATGTTGGTGTCACTTTCTGATCGCTTTCACTACGCTTTAACTCGGTGCCACGGCAAGTGCGCGGTGTGTGTGTGTGTGTGTGTGTATGTGTGTGTGTGTGTGTGTGTGTGTGTGCGCGAGAGAGAGAGAGACAGACAGACAGACAGATAAACAGACAGAGAGAGAGATGTCAGGGTCACTTTGACCGAAAGAAGAAAGGACAGAGACAGAAACAAGACAGACAACTTGAAGAGACAGCGACTATCTCCGAAGTCTGCATGCATGCATTATGCCAGTCCGCTGTGCTTGTGTTGTGGTCCGATACACCACCAAAGCTTCCTATACTGCGTGGCGGAGTCCTCCTGTCTGGGTCACGCTGCGCTGAACACATGCAGGCGCTGGACGGAAGGCAGTAGGCGTGAGGCCAGAGACGGCTGGTGCATGCAACG
>CM031595.1:142418760-142421260 GCA_018398815.1 Conus ventricosus | reverse complement strand
GGTGCATGCTATGTGTAACGTGTCATCCATACCAACGGCCAAACTGGCCTACTCTTCAGAAAGTTGGTGATGGGATTTTACGTGTGTGCAAGATGTTATGCGTGCGTTCACACACGGAACCTCGGTTTATAGTCTCATTCGAAGGACTGTATGGGAAATGGAGTCAGAACCAATGTTAACTCCGAGGGAAAAATCCCCCTGTACCGAAACGCCCCGGCGGAGGTTCGAACCCGCAACCCCAGGATCACCAAGATTACGAGTCCGGCGCTCTACCAACTGAGCTATAAAATACATAAATGAAGCGATGCTGGCTAACAGAACTAGAACTTCTCTCGACAATTCGACCTTGACCCAGAAAGTGAAATACGTTTGATTTTTTCCTCTTTTTTTTTCTTCTTCTTTTTTAATTACTTCCCAGGGGCCTCCCTCTATTCAGTCGATGGATTCTTATCGATTTTCCAGGACTAAGAATTAAGGTGGGATGTCAGAGGTGCAGACGTTTTTAGACATCCCAGCCCCGCTGAAGACGCCCCCCCTCCCTCCCCCCCCCCCAACTCAAACACTCCACACCCAGAAGATTGATCTCCGTCTTTTCAAATTCCCTGGAAACGTGTTGACTTGCTTCGACACTCTGTGTGTGTGTGTGTGTGTGTGTGTGTGTGCGCGCGCGCGCGTGCGAGAGAGAGAGAGAGAGAGAGAGAGAGAGAGAGAGAGAGAGAGAGAGAGAGAGAGAGAGAGAGAGAGAGAGAGAACGAGCGCGCGCGTTGTGAGTGTCCCCTCCCCCTTTCCCTGTGTATGCCCCCGCCCCTCTCTCTCTCTCTCTCTGTATGTGTGTATGTATGTGTGTGTGTGTGTGTGTGTGTGTGTGTGTGTGTGTGTGTGTGGTGTGTGTGTGTGTGTGTTTGTGCGTGCGTGCGTGCGTGCGTGCGTGCATGCGTGCGTGTGCGCGCACGCGCGCGTATGCGTGTGTGCGTGCGATCATGCATGCTTGCGTGCGTGTGTGTGTGCGAGCGCGCGCGCGCGCGCGTGCGTGCGTGCGTGCGTGCGTGCGTGCGTGCGTGGTGGTGTGTGTGTGTGTGTGTGTGTGTGTGTGTGTGTGTGTGTGTGTGTGTGTGTGTGCGCGTGCGCACGCATCTTTGCATATGTGTGTGTGCGTGTACGTGTGTGTGTGTCTGATTTATTGACTGCTTTCCTTTGCCGGAATTCGCCTCGTCTGTTTTCCTTCTATGCCTTCCTCCACCACGGTCACCTCCCCTTCCACACACACACACACACACACACACACACACACACACGCTTGCTTAATTGTTTGCTTGCCTTCCCATTCCCTCTGTATCTTTCTACGATTCTGTTTTCGCATTTTGAGAATCGTAACTGTAAAAATACTTAAATGAATCGTCGTCGTCGTCATCATCTGACATCATCATCATCATCATCATCATCATCAAGTACCATTTGGCATTTACCAGCAAAAAACAACAACACACACTGTCATGAGTCGGCCGAATGTTCTCGAGCATTTAGGCAAATTAAGGGTAGTTGCTGTTGTTGAGAGCAAGTTCCTTGGGTTATTCAAGTGTGCGAATTCAGGCATCACCAGAGGGGAATACCCCGAGTCGTATACTGAAGGAGGGAGAGTTACTGGGAAGTGTTTCGCATGTCCGAGGGATAGTGACAAGGAGTTGGCGACCTGCCGGTCCTGGGTAGAGGAGTGTCCAGTCCGACCACTGGCTGGCTATTCACTGGGTTCTCCAGTGGGCCTGAAGGGAAGGCGATCGTGTCAGGTGACCGTCACGGGTAGGTGACCGTCAGCCTGCAGGCAGAGTACAGCGACCATTCAGTCGTCCTTGTTCTGGGGAATGAATGGAAGGCTTCGGCCTATTGAGTGGTTTGCACCTTGTTGTCTATAGAGGTAGTAACTACTCGAAGCATCAGTCCTGGCTGGTAGCGGAGTCCAGGCTGTTAGTACAATGGGTAGCTTCGGGGAATCGAACATGAGTTTGAATGGGAGGTTATGCATTAACCACTTGGTACCCAAGTCTTGGTTAGCGCTAGCAGCTGTTGTGTGTGTGTATGTGTAGGTGACTAGTGATTCCATTGGTGGAATAAAAATAACTTGGGAATTTATTGGTACAAATCGTGTGATGTGTGTGTGCCCGTGATTCCATTGGTTGAGCCAGTTAAACTCGGGTTCTCTCTTGTTTGAGAATGAATATAAGCTGCTTGGAAAACCAGGGAGTGTGTGACTCACTTAAGGGAAAGTGAACTCGCCCATCTTGCTGAGGGCTCAAGAAAATACAGCGTGAAGCAGAGGTCAGCTGTCGCCTTGTTGTCTCCTGGGTGGGGACGTAAGACAGTGGAGGTTGCTGTAGCCTCGGAGCCGACGACGAGAAGATTGTCTCCGTGTGGGGACGGTCGACAGCAAGACATGTCGCCTGTTGGAGCCTAGACAGGGAGCTGCCAGACAACGGTGGGGTGTTGCAGCAGAGAAGACTGTGGG
>CM031595.1:142406970-142410728 GCA_018398815.1 Conus ventricosus | reverse complement strand
ATACACCTCTCTCTGTTTTATTTTCCTAGGGTCCATCCTACTATCGTTTGTGGGTGCATTACAAGAAAACACATGCGTGCTTATATGTTTCTTTGTAAATGCATATTCATTCTCTCTCTTCTCTCTATCTCTCTCTCTCTCTTCTATCTCTCTCTCTCTTCTCTCTCTCTCTCTCTCTTCTCTCCCTCTTTCTTTCCTCCTCCTCCTTCACCCCCTCTCATCTCCTTTTTTTCTGTCTTCTCATCCTCACTCTC
Organism: Conus ventricosus; assembly: GCA_018398815.1. NCBI lineage: Eukaryota > Metazoa > Mollusca > Gastropoda > Neogastropoda > Conidae > Conus > Conus ventricosus. The sequence continues at coordinate 142,410,474 of CM031595.1, read as the reverse complement.
TCCTATCACTCTGTTCTGTCTCTTCTTTCTCTCATCATAGCACAAGTGAACATCAACATTCCTTCTGCAAAAGGATTCGCATCAACTGTTTTGAGCAAATCATAAATATTCTGAGGGAAAGCATACAGAAACAGACACACATGCAGATAGGTAACAACTATGCATACACATGCAAAAGAAACAGAGTGATACAGAAAATGTACAGCTAGAGAAAGAGACACGGACCTACCGAAAATGCAAAAGGATAAAGTTCAGAATCAAAGAAGCGATCCTTTTCCTCTCCCTCAGGTTAAAGAGCAGAATAATAGATGAACATGAAAAAAAAACAATGGGATAAAAGGAGGAAAGAAGAAAAAAAGAGACATGATACAAGATACACTCAAGTGCTTACATCTTCTACAATCAGTGCTCCGGGTGCAATGACAGAATGGAGCATTTGTGTCAGCACACATCAAACCATCCTCAAACCTGTCGGGTGCTACGTGCACAGTATGCAAAGAGTTGCTGATGATTTGATATGACATGCAATCACTAACACAGGGATGTGGACCGATCTGCTTCCTTGAGAACCGGCCACCCAGTTTCCTTCGAACTCAGCTCCTGCTCCTACAGAGTTGTCGAAGCACACCGTGCATTTCAAAACACGTCCAGGGCATCCACTGGCATCGTTTTTGAGCAGTCACCTGATCCGTTGTTTCATGCACTGCTGAGTTTAAGAAAAAAATCAACTCTTAGTGATTGTTGTTTTTGAGTTAAATGGACGCTGATGCCTGAGGACATTTTCTAAAGAGTACTTGGTGCATCACAGTGCATGAATGCACATCACAGAGCCCTAAGGTTCTTGAGAGAAGGTGATGACGACCAGAATATATTTGTGTTCACATAATGATTTGATTTTTGATTCTTTCTTTACTTTCTGAGGGAATACGAGAGTCTGAAAGAATGATTTATGGATGAGTGTTTCTCAAGGAAAAATGACAGCATCTGAGTTTTAACAGCAGCTGTTCTGAAAGGGACATTGTTCTGACACAGATGCAGGTGATACAGGCAGAATGAACACTACTGTTGGTGTATGATGCTACAGTTTCTACAAAATGAGACAGATCACGGAGATATAAAAGGATAGAGAAAAAAGTTATAACATGATGATGAAAACTTACAAAAAGAGCAATTCTTACATGATTATTGATATGAAAAAAAACACATATACAGCCTTTTTATGATATCAGTGAGGAGTGTAGCACTACACTAGACTACAGTTGCAAAGTGCAGCAAAAAGAGCCAATGATGTGTGAGTGCAGCTAAAGATGTTCCAGTATTATAATACTGACGGTGTCTACCTAGGTTCAGTTCCACAAAACTCACTTCTTACCGTAGGCGTGAGCAGATGAAGAAGACTCAGAAATACCCGACATGTTGGCATCTAAAGACCAAACCCGCCACACACTAGAGTTCATTGCAAGAATGTTTGTAAGGCATTTCATGACACGCTCTCTGACAACAGACCACACAACACCACTGATCCATTCTTGACAACGAAAAATTTCACATGACAAAAGACACTCAGAACCAATAAAACACACATGGACAAAACTATTCACAATGCTCTACACAACTTTTTTGAAAACAACACGGGTACAATGTACTTATTCTACACACACCAATTTGGCAGCACAACACACACACAACAAACATCACACTCACACACACACACACACACACACACACTACACACACACACATGCACACGCCACACCAACACACACACACACAAAAACATCTCAACAGACAGAGAGAAAGGGGGAGAGAGGGGGAGAGAGAGAGAGGAGAGAGGAGAGAGAGAGAGAGAGAGAGAGAGAGAGTGACAGGCGACAGAGAGGAGAGAGAGAGAATGGAAAAAAAGAGAGAGACAGACAGACGAGAGAAGAGGAGCTGGGGGATTAGGATGTGAGGAGGTGGAGGAGAGAGATATTGAGAGAGAGGTCAAAACAACATAAGCACATGCTGATGCTAGTGTCTGTCACTCATAACTCCATTACATCTCAGCAATAACAATAAACAGAGACATCATATTTGTACAGTGGAATTTCGGTATGAACTCCAGAGATCTTTCATTAGTCTTTGTTGCGAAAGTAACTCCACTACAATTTTGAGCCAAAAGCGAAATCGAAAAAGAAAAAAACCCCCCCCCCGTATACAGAAAGGGGTCTTTGATGGAAGACATTTCCTGTGCAGAAAAACAAGTCTTCACTGAGATCAGAGATTTTGTTTGGAGGTAAATTCCATTTCAGTGTGTGGACATAAGGGAACAATGGTCAGTCTTCATAGGCAGTGGGTCTTTGCGCTGGAAGACAATTTGATGGTGGTCAGTCTAATCCAGTGAGTAGACAAAGAAAGAACAAGTCTTTATGTGATGGATGTGTTCGACTGATCGTACATTTTGCAATATTGACCAATAGGAGAATGTTCTCAAATGCTCACCCAAACGAGGAGAATGTTCCAAAGCTTCACAAACGAGGAGAATGTTCCCAAATGCTTAACAAAAGAGAAGAATGTTCCAAAATGCTTAACAAACAGAGAAGAATGTTCCAAAATGCTTAACCCAAAAGAGAAGAGAACGTTCCAAAATGCTTGATAAAAGAGAAGAATGTTCCAAAATGTTCACCAAAAAGAGAAGAGAACGTTCCAAAATGCTTGACCAAAAGAGGAGAGAATGTTCCAAAATGCTTGACCAAAGAGAGAGAACATTCCAACGGCTCACAGCTTTCAATTAGTAACAAAGAGAAAAAAAAAAAACAAAGACGCACAACATCAACACCAGTTCTGTGCAAACAGCAGGCATGCAGACGTGAGGAAGAGATGGCCTGTCTCCACAGGGACAAGAAACAGCCGAGCCACAGAATGACAGGACAATCAGCATCAAAGAAGGGCGCCATCACCATCCACAGTGATGAAGCAGGTGGTTAGTGGCCTCCCCTGCACTGTTGGACGGCGGTGCAGGCGTAGTGCCCTCATCCTCAGGATACAGTCAGGATCTCGATGCAGTCATGACGATCGTGCTGATCAGTATGTCCTGAAGATCAACCACGAATCAAAGACACTTAATCTGAAGGATGATCAGAATCATTTTCAGCACAGTAAGAACGCTTATTAACGGACATTCATTAATACTAAGCCACACAGCAGATTATTACAAAAGGAAGCACTACTGCATCATGCGCACATCCACGAACTCATCTCATAATAATGACATCTGATGGATGGGATGAACGATGGTCAACTCAAGAAGAAGCCTAAACACAGGTCCAGAGACAACAGCCAGAATTTGACAGTGCATAATGAGAATACCTGGTGACTGGACTATTCATGATTCCACCAGTGGGGAGTTGCAATCACCAGTGCCAGCTCATGGACACAGTACACAGACTTCCACTCTCAGAGCTTTTCATTCTGAGGGTCTTATCCATCTGATTCTCGCTATGGGACATTACTCGTCTTCAAAAA
>CM031595.1:142359470-142401970 GCA_018398815.1 Conus ventricosus | reverse complement strand
TTTTTCTTTCTTTCTTTTTTCTCCCTTGTACACGGTCTTTTTTTTTTTTTTTTTTTTTTTTTTTTTTTGTTAACCAGGATTTACAGCTCTGATAACGGTCTGCCCGGTAGTTGGCCTGGCTATAGGCAACGTGAACCTTTGAGCAAACTCTTCATCCTAGAGCGCATTGCTGGAGTGAACATCATCGTATTTGAAAGGAGTTTCGTGGATGAAGATGAGAATCCAATGCTGATAAGAACACGTATAATGATGACAATGTTCATTGTTAACGCTCAGTGTGTTATGAACCACAGCAATATAATTATGGTTGTCAAAAAAAAAAAGAAGAAAAAAAAAGAAAGAAAGAAAACCAAGGCTCCTATAGTTTGATGGTTCTTTCGCCTGGACAAGTTAAAATAACTCATACTGACTTTGTCTTTAGCGTTGCATATCATTTGAAGTCATTTACAAATCGATCCACTGGCAGTGGGTAAAATGTACCGCGTGTACTATCTACGGACGCCACTTACACAAAGGAAGGGAGAGAGAGAGAGAGAGAGAGAGAGAGAGAGAGAGAGAGAGAGAGAGAGAGAGAGAGAGAGAGAGAGAAGACAAGACAAGACAAGACAAGACAAGACAAAATTCTTTATTTACGAGGATAACAGATAAGCACTGATGTGCTTTTTTACATCCAGTCCTCGCCCTGAGTAGGGTCAACAATGCAAAATAAGATAAGGCAACAAAAGAAGCATGCAAAAAGTGACTAGAACTACAATACGAGAGAGAGAGGGGGGGAGAGGGGGGGGGAGAGGGGGGGGGTTAAAATAAACAAGCAATGAAAGAAGAGAATAGATAAGGATTTTTTAAAAAAAAGATGGCCAGAGAGAGAGAGAGAGAGAGAGAGAGAGAGAGAGAGAGAGAGAGAGAAAGATAGTCGGTCAGGCAACATCAAACAAACAAAAGTCAGTTTCAGCACAGTAAATTTCCCACGCAACCGGGTGACCTGTTTTGGATAAGCCTTATCACCCAAAACACGTGGGTCATCCACAGCCCCTCCCTGTCACAACTATGGGGGATGATGCTCCTCCCTCCCACAGGAACACCCCCCCCCCCCCCCCCACCTTAAAGTCCCATCCACGGGAGAGCTGGCACCACCGCCCATCAGTTCAACACTCGCCAGGTCGCTGACGGGCCAGGCCTGTCCCCCTGTCCCCCGCATCGGGACGACCGACCCCGGCCCCTTCAGCCACTGACCCGAAACCGGCCCGCTCCCAAAACCCCCCCAATGTTTGTTTTCACGGCCAACTGACCAAAATAGGGGAAGGGACAATCAAGGCGGCTTCACGGCTGAATGGATGGTCCAGGCGGGGGGGGGGGGGGGGGGGGGGGGGGGGGGGGGGGGGGGGGGGGGTGACTCTGGCGGGGGTTTATAAGGCCGGGACATTGATCTGCGTCCGGGTGGGAATTCGGTGGTGTTTTCCGCCCGCCTGACCAGCAAAAAACTAACGCTGTGATCATACTTGTGTCGGGCTTATCTATCAAGCCCTCTTTCGGTAGTCGTTTGTTTGTTGTTTTATTTTCTTTTAGCTGGGGTACCACTGGGTTTTTTTGGGATAAAGGGCATTTTTCCCCTTCAGACGCACAACATTGGTTGGTAATGTCCGGTGACAAGGCATAATGCTCGGACATGGCTCGCTAATATTCTTTGTAACGGTACACTCTTTCTGACAGGAGTCTTTGTCTTCTCCTTACAGTCCCTCTCTCACTTCCTTCCCCCCTCCTTTCTCACTTTCCCCACTTCCCTTCCCCCTCCTTTCTCACTTTTCTCTTTCTCTTCCCTCTTACTTTACTGTCATACACCCTCTCTCTGTTTTTTTTTCCTAGGGTCCATCCATATACTCAGTTTGTGGGGTGCATTACAAGAAAACACATGCGTGCTTATATGTTTTCTTTGTAAATGCATAATTCATTCTCTCTCTCTCTCTCTTCTCTCTCTCTCTCTCTCTCTCTCTCTCTCTCTTTTCTCTCTCTCTCTCTTCTCTCCCCTCTTCTTTCCTCCTCCTCCTTCACCCCCTCTATCTCCTTTTTTTCTGTTTCTCATCCTCACTCTCTCTATCACTCTTTTTCGGGTCTCTCTTTCTTCATCATAGCACAAGTGAACACCCAACATTCCTTCTGCAAAGAGATCAGCATCAACTGTTTTGAGCAATCATAAATATTCTTGAGAAAGCATACAGAAACAGACACACATGCAGATAGGTAACAACTTGCATACACATGCAAGAAACAGAGTGATACAGAAATGTACAGCTAGAGAAAGAGCAAGAAATACAGAAAATGCAAAGGCAAAAGTTCCAGAATCAAGAAGCGACCCTTTTTCCTCCCCCCTTCAGGTAAAGAGCGGGAAAAAAAGAAGAACATGAAAAAAAAAAACAATGGGATTAAAAGGAGGAAAGAAGAAAAAAAGATAACATGATACAAGATACACACAGTGCTACTTCAGTACAATCAGTGCCCCGGGTTTGGCAATGACAAAAATTGGGTGATTTGGTTCAGAACACATCAAACCATCCAAAAAACCTGTGGGTGCTACGTGCACAGTTTGCAAAGAGTGCTGATGCATGATATGACATGCAATCCACTAACACAGGGCTGGTGGACGATTCTGCTTCCTTGAGAACGGCCACCACAGTTCCTTCAGAACTCAGCCTCCTGCTCCTACAGAGTTGTCAAAGCACACCGTGCATTTCAAAACACGTCCAGGGCATCCACTGGCTATCGTTTTTGAGCAGTCACCTGATCCGTTGTTAATGCACTGCAGAGTTTTAAAAAATCAACTCTAGTGATTGTTGTTTTAAAAGTTAAATGGACCCCTGATCCCTGAGGGACATTTTCAAAAGAGTACTTTGTGCATCACAATGTGCAGAATGCACATCACCAAGAGCCCTAAGGCTTCTGAGAGAAGGTGAATGACGACCAGAATATTTTTGTGTTCCCCTAATTTTTTTGATTTGATTTTCTTTCTTTTGAGGGAATACGAGAGTCTGAAAAGCATGATTTATTGATGAGTGTTTCTAAAGGAAAATGACAGCAATCTGAGTTTTAACAGCGTGTTCTGAAAGGACATTGTTCTGACACAGATGCATGTGAATACAGAGCAGAATGAACACTACAGTTGGTGTATGATGCTACAGTTTCTACAAAATGAGACAGATCACGGAGAATAAAGGTACAGAAAAAAGTTATACATGAAGACTGAAACTACAAAAAGACGAAAATCTTACATGATTATTGATATGAAAAATACACATATACAGCCTTTTTTGATATTCAGTGAGGAGTGTAGCATACAACTAGACTACAGTGCAAAGTTTCAGCAAAAAGAGGAAGAGTGCAGCTAAAGAAAATTCCAGTATTATAGATACTTGAACGGTGTCTACCTAGGTCAGTTCCACCCCTAATTCTTACCGTAGGCGTGAGCAGATGAAGAAGACTCAGAATCACCCGACATGTAGGCATCTAAAGACCAAACCCGCCCCACACTAGAGTTCATTGCAAGCCAGTTTGTAAGCATTTCATGACCACGCTCTCTGACAACAGACCACACAACACCCCTGATACCCTTCTTGACAACAAAAAATTCACACTGACAACACTCTGACATTTAAAAAACATGGACAAAACTCTTCACAATGCATCTACAAACTTTTTGAAAACAACACGGGTACAATGTACTGATTTTATACACACACCAATTTGGCAGCACAACAAAACACACACACACACAACACACACACACACACCACACAAAACACACACTCACACACACACACATGCACACGCACCACACACACACACACACACAAACACTCTCACACAGACAGAGGAAAGGGGAGAGAGGGGGGGGAGAGGGGAGAGGGGGGGGAGAGAGAGAGAGAGAGAGGAGGGGAGAGAGAGAGACAGAGACAGAGAGAGAGAGAGAGAGAAAGGAAAAAAGAGAGAGACAGACAGACAGAGAGAAGAGGAGTGGGGGTAGGATGTGAGGAGGGGGGAGGAGAGAGAATATGAGAGAGGTCAAAACAAATAAGCACATGCTGACTGCTAGTGTCTGTCACTCATACTCATTACATCTCAGCAAAAACACAAATAAAACAGATGACATCATTTTGTATGTGGAACTTCTCGGTATGAACTCCCAAAAGATCTTTCATTAGTCTTTGTTGGAAAGTAACTCCATACCCCAAATTTTTGAGACAAAGCGAATCCAGAAAAGAAAAAAACCCCAAAAAAAACACGCTTTACAGAAAGGGGTCTTTGATGGAAGACATTTCCCGTGCAGAAAAAACAAGTCTTCACTGAGATCAGAGATTTTGTTTGGAGGTAAATCCATACAGTGTGTGGACAACAGGGCAACAATGGTCAGTCTTCATAGGCAGAAGTCTTTGCTGGACAGACAATTTGCTGGATGGTCAGTCTAATCCAGTGAGTAGACAAGAAAGAAACAAGTCTTTATGTGAAGATGTGTTCGCTGATCGGTACATTTAATGCAATATCTGACCAAAAGAGGGAATGTTCTCAAAAGCTTCACCAAACGAGGAGAAAGTTCCCAAATGTTCCAAACGGGAGAAAGTTCCAAATGTTAACAAACAGAGGGAAAAGTTCAAAATGCTTAAAAACAGAGAAGAATGTCAAAATGCTTAACCAAAAGAGAAGAACGTTCCAAAATGCTGACAAAAGAAAGATGTTCAAAATGCTTACCAAAGAGAAGGAACGTTCAAAATGCTTGCCAAAAGAGGAGAGATGTTCCAAAATGCTTGACCAAAGAGAAAGAATTCCAAAGGCTCAGCTTTAATGAGTACAAAGAGAAAAAAAAAACAAAGACGACAACTCACACAGTTCTGTGCAAACAGAGCTTTAGCGTGAGGGAAAGGGGGCTGTCTTCCAGACAGAAACAGCCGGCCACAGAAAAGACAGGCAATCAGCATCAAGAAGGGCGCCATCAATCCACATTTATGAAGCGTGGTAGTGGCCTCCCTGCATGTTGCGGGGGTGCAGGTAGTGACCTATCCTCAGGATTACACGTCAGGAATCTGATGTTTCAGCATTGCCGTCGTGCTGTCAGTATGTCCTGAAGATCAACCACAGAAATCAACGTCACTTACATCTGAATGGGATGATCAGATCATTTTCAGCACAGTAAAGAAGCTTATAACGACATTCAATAATAATAAGCCACACAGCAGATTATTACAATGAAGCACTACTGCATCATGCGCATTACGAAATCATCTCATAATAATGACTCCTGATGGATGGATGAACGATGGTCACTCAAGAAGAAGCTTAAACACGGTCCAGAGACACCGCCCAGTAAAAATTTTCACAGTGCATAATGAGAATACCTGGTGACTGGACTATTACATTGATTCCCCAGTGGGAGTGCAAACCAGTCCGCTCATGGCACACACGCCTCCTTTAGCATCTTCATCTCCTTGAGGGGCTTATCCATCGGATTCCTCGCTATGGGACATTACTCGCTTCAAAAAGTCTCATTGCTGTTTTCTTCATTCTTTTTCTTTGCAACACAATAATTTTGTTGGTGAAAACAGTAAAACTTCTTTACCAAAATGACAATATCTCTTTCAAAAACAATTTTCTTTACGAAAACAGCAATATCCTTCGAAAAAAATAACTTTTTAAAATGAAAGTGGGTAATTTTGTCCACAAACGTTCATCATTTTCTTCATGAGAAAATTTCTGTTTTTCACAAAAAACATACTTATGGATTTTTTAAGTTTGTTGTACCTCCCCTTCTTTCCCCAACCTCCTTTCCTTCCCTTCTTCTCTCATCTTCCTTCGTCACACTATCCCAAACGAATGAAGAAATAAATGAATAACCAACCCCTCCTACTGGACGTGACAAAAGCCACTGCCTGTGTCCACACCCAGCAGCTTTGTCTCACTGGTTGTCCAAGATCTCCTCTCCGTGACGCGTCCAGGTGACTTGTGGGCGTGGCCGACCCCCACAGAGCAGGTGAGAAGGATGGTGTCCCCATCCCTCACCTTCTGGTCCTTCAAGGTCTTCAGGAACACTGGGGCCACCTCCCTGAAAGTAAAGTTAAGCATCATGACTTCACTCTGCTTTCTGTAGCCTTGGAACTGGTCTGCTTACAGATATACCTACATCTAGTCATTTTCTTTTAACATACTTTTTTTCTTGTTTATTTGCACTGACTTAAAGGTAATGTGCTTAGTTACAACTTTGACAGGACACACTAGTATTCAAAGACAATTACACATGCCTTTTACTAATGTTCTGTTCTAGAATTTAGAGACATAAGTTAAAAAGATTGCAGAACTTTAAAAGCAGCACTCATGAAAAAAACTGCTAGCATTTTAAAGGTAAAATGGAAAACTTTTAAATCATATATGGATTATTTGCTTTGGCCATTATGTGTAAGTCTGTTGAATCTTGAAAATATGGTCAAAATGTTGCATCATGAGTTGATGATAAGTCTATTTTCTAGTGCATCTCCAATCAGTATCCCACCTAAACTATTCTTTTTTTTAAAAAATAACTTTGTTGAATAATAATTTCCTGGAGCATAATCATTCAACTGGTCTTCAGATATGGAAACAGAAGAACAAAAGAAAAAAAAAAGGATACGCAATAAGCAATCTGTCACACTTTTCAACACAAAACACATCCTGCACATACATTTTGTAATACATGTCTGCACACTGTAACCAAAAAAAAAATCATTAGCATGAATTTCAACGAGACAGACTGCAGCACATCTCCTGTGCTCAGCCCCTCATATTCTAAAAACAAAACACCACCAGGAAACAAAACGACCAGACACTTACCCATCTCCCTCCATTGGCTTCCTCCTCTCCGGAACTGAAAAAACAACAACAGCTCTCATTAAAGCAATAACTGCCAGTGACCTCTGTCACAACTTAGTAACAACCATATGATTAACATAATCAGGGGAATGCATATGTCAAAATCGTTATGCTGCCCGATTTTCACATGACCAGTTCATGACTTGGTGGGTGTGACACCATCTGTTTTACAGAAACAAACCATAGAAAGCGACTGAGAGCAGATGGGAAAAGGGAAAAGGAGGTAATGGAAACATGGTGTTGTATGAAAGGGTGGAAGCTGGAGGAGATGGTGTAGGTGTGGGGAGTGGAGGAAGGAGAGTAGTAATGGGAAAGGAGACGGAAAAAAAAAAACACCAAAAAAAAGGAAAAAAAAGAAAGAAAAAAGAAGTAGAAATGGAAGAAAGCATTCAAGAACTATGTGACAAAATGTATCATGCTTTATAAACAGAAAGTCTAAAACATGTGAGTCCAGTGTGTGTGTGTGTGTGTGTGTGTGTGTGTGTGTGTGTGTGTGTGTGTGTGTGTGTGTGTGTGTGTGTGTGTGTCAGTGCATGTCAGTGCGTGTCAGTGTGTGTTTATGATGTGTATGTGCATTTATGTGACTGTGTGTCCATGTGCTTGTGTGTGTGTGTGTGTGTGTGTGTGTGGTGTGTGTGTGTGTGTGTGTGTGTGTGTGTGTGTGTGTGTATGTGTGTGGTGTGTGTGTGTGTGTGTGTGTGTGTGTGTGTGTGTGTGTGTGTGTGTGTGTGTGTGTGTATGCGTGTGCGTGTGCATGCGCGTGTGCATGCAGGTGTGTGTGTCAGCATGTGTGTGAGACAAAAACAGGCAGACAGATGAACAGAAAGACAGCATATCACAGAATATTTCTATTACATTACCCCCACAACACACCAATTTCCCTGCATTCTACCAGGCCTGAACTTAAAACTTATTCTATGCAAAAGCTCCGAAGCAGGTAACACAGCATCACACCCACCAGTGACAGAGAGTTGGGTGGTGGTGTGTATCTCGCTGCCATCAGCCAGAACAGCCGTGCAGCGGTAGGCACCGGCATCTGAGTCCACCAATCCACTGAGCTGTAAGGAAACCGTCCCATCACGCTGCTGCTTGCAGGAAATGCGCTTGGAGGCCAACACCTGGAACCACGCATTTGATCACACTACTGAAAAAGACATATCTTTGAAAATGCACACATCAAGGACAATGAAAAAAAAAGCGTATGAAATAAAACCAGGGAAAAACGTAATAGTATTATTACTCAAATGCTGTTATACATTCTTGGGTTCATCAGTCTGACTTTGGAGTACATTCCAATCGACAACATTGTGATAACTTTCAGGAGAAGGACTGGGGAACTGAAATGAAAACTTGATGCTCAATCAAATGATGTGAACAATGCCCATGTCTGTCTGTCTGTCTGTCTGTCTGTCTGTCTGTCTCTTCTCTCTCTCTCTCTCATCTCTCTCTCTCTCTCTCTCTCTCTCTCTCTCTCTCTCTCTCTCTCTCTCTCTCTCTACACACACACACACACAAACACACACACACACACAATGTATATGTGCCACATTTTCATACTTGTACAATTGCCATGTTCAGTTTAATCAAAATGGCAACTATATACAGATGTTGTTTCTTTCATTACAAGAAGACCATGATAAAAAAAAACTGACAGTGTTCTCTCCTAACAAAGAGATCATAAGATGCTGTGTTTCTCTCTAACAAACAGACAAACTATAAACATATGTTGTGTCCTATCAAACAAAAGAGATAAAGTGTATACAGACCCTGTGTTTTCTCATTACACAGCAACAAGGTGTATACTGATGCTCTGTCCCCTCATTACCAAGAGACCAAATGTTTGCTAATTCTGTGTTCTCTCATTACACAGAGACGTAATATACAGGACTGATTATCAAAGGCACCAGTCTGTCACACTTAAAGGAAGTTCAGGTTTAATTTTCATGTGAAACTTGTTCAAAACTACATACACTTCTCACACACCCTCTTATTCACAGACACAAACATTCATTTCCCAGGAAAGTTCTTAAAGTTTTGGTCCACAATTTAGATAAACTACAGGGGCAGTAGAATTTATGTTTAAGGAAAAAAAAGAGAGAAAGAAAGAAAAAAAAAAGAAAGCAGATGTTGGCAGTGCCCCTGCACAAAAATGGAGAGAAAACCTCCTTCCTTCACTCTGAATGACTCCATCTAGATTTAATGTTCATTTTTCCACCTCTTCAGCTCATCACTGTTTTAGTCCTCCTTTCTCCATTCTCTCCAACCCAACTGTCCGGCACGTCCTCAATCTCTCCCCTTTCCTTCTTTCTCTCTCAGTATCTTTTAGCCACTCACCACACAACCCACAGCCATTTCCATTGCACAACTACTTTTTCCTGTCCACATTCAGAACAAAAAAAAACCAACAACAAAAAAGTTCACTCACAAAAGAATAACACAGGTGACTGCTGAAACTTTGCACTCGCATGAGAAGAGCCTCCTACAGAATTGTGTAATTCTTTACACAAGGACACTACGGACAATTCACACTCAGTTCACAGCTTGGAATGGAGATGAGCCGAACAGGATTAAGACACTTCAGCACCTGGAATGACAGGTGTGAAGAGGAATGCTGATGATGCTTGCTTCACTGAGCATGGGTCAACCAAGCATGGTGAATGCATGCATGTTTCTAGACCTTGGGTCGACCAAGCATGAAGGTGGCGCATGTGTCTGATGCCACCAGACCTTACTCTGTTACGCTGCATAAGCAATTTTGTTCTTATGTTCACAGCTTACTGCTTATGTCTATTAGCCATTCTTTGGCAACTGTAAAGATTTAAAAGTACGAGCGAAATAAGATGCATGCATACTACACAGATATATAAGTATGTGTGAAAAGATGAACAGATGTACACACACATACACACACACACACACACACACACCAATATAAACACACACAATCACACAATGGTGCACACACACACACACACACACACACACACACACACACACACACACACACACACACACACACCAATAAACACACACAATCACACAATTGTGCACACACACACACACACACACACCAATATAAACACACACAATTGTGCACATACACACACACACACAGACTGGTGGGCAAGTTGACAGTATCCTTGCTTAAGAAGGCAGGTGACCTAAGGATCCCTGGCTATATTTTGTGAAGAAAAAACCCCACTTTTATAAGTAAACAAACAAACAAAACCCTACATAGACAGAAACTAGAAAGGCAGCTGGGAGAACGCAGGCCTTCACTAAGCTGAGTGGACACCAGAAGACCCATCCTCTGATCTGAATCGTCACCATCAACTGACACCAAAACTTAATAGGTCTGTCTTTATTTAGGCCATCTTCAATCACAGTCAAGTGAAAACATGACTGCTTTGTTGGGCATAAAAAAGATTTTTTTTTAAAAGAAAAAAAAAGGATGTGCTAAACTATAATGAGAAAGTTGCACACTACACTCACACTACACAATGAAACCATACTATATAAAAAAAAAAAGAAAAAAAAAGAAAAAAAAAGAAAAGAAAAAAAAACATAGACTGTGCAAGTAGTCCCCTATTTGCCTGCTCAGCTACACTCTAGACATATAGTATGTGCCACATGTATCACTCACCCAGCGATCATCTTTCTCCCACTTGACCTCTGTGATGGGGTCATTCACGGCACACGACAGCGTCACCTGATCACCCAGCATGGCTGATGTTTGTGGCGGCAAATCACGTTTGAATTGTCGTGACTGGGAGGACCTGGAACGGACAAGGAGAAAGTAATAGTTAGAAACATCATTCGCAGGGCATTGCCATTACATTAGATCCAGGTCAATATAAAAGAATGTTATGAAAAAAGTCATTTTCATAATGCTGCATCTAGGTTATAATCAGAGATTCCCTATCTGCGGGACGCTGCAATGGCACCAGGTCTATTATCACTTTGTTACGAGCTGGACATTGATATCAGATCTAGGACAGCATTGCCAGAGGTTCTCATGACCAGAACATTACCATGACACTAGATCCAGGGCGATGTTGTCAAGACTGTTACAAGAGCTATGGTGTGATTTGGTGTGGGTGGCATACTGTAATGCAGTGCAGCGTGGTGTAGTGAACTGTATGCTGGTAAGGTCAATGCAGTGCTGAGTAGTGAAGTGTTCACGGTGTTAGGTAATGGAGAGCAGTGCAGTGCCAAGCAATGCAATGCAGTACAACGCAATGCAGCACAGAGCTGTGGTGCGCAGTGGAGTGGAGTGGAGTGGAGTAGAGCGGAGAGCAGAACACTGCATTCACTGTGTGTTGTTATGCATAACCTTCTCATCACAAATACCTATACAAGTCAAAACAGGTCACTGTGCTTATCATGTATTGTCGGCAGAAGATCACTGTCAAAGTTAATCATTTTGTTTGTACAGTGAATTGTAAGTCTATGAAGACTTCAGATGCTAGATATCAGGCAGAGCCTTTCCACTAGAACTTACGGAGTTTTGGAGAAGCCTTTGGAACCTTTTCCCTGGGAGTCCACGGACTGGGTTTTGGATGATGTCCCTTTCTCTGACAACACTGAAAGAAATAGTAGCCTTGCATTTGACACACTGACCAAAGTTTCAATCAACACTGAAAGCAACAGTTGATTTGCTTTTGACACCTTGACCTAATTTTCAATCTCATGCACTCAGTTCTACAACATTCTTCAGTTTTCTGGCTGACTATGGTACTTACTTATCCTGTACTGTTTTCTTTAAAGACAGATCACCAACATACTGTCTTCTATGCAGAAAGATCATAAACTAAAGCATTAATAATCATTAATAATCATTTTTTCTTCTTTTTCTTTTCTAAATCTTTCTTTCTTGTTTCCTTTCTTTCTATGATTCAATCTGCCTCTCAAAGGAATCAGACCTCGCCATAAAAAAAAAGCACAAATGGAATTCTAATTGAAAACTCTTTGCCTGTTTCCCCCTGTGACTCTCTAATAGGAAGACTAGACATTAGCATCTACAAACAGACTTGCCAGTCATGCCATGCTTACCCTCAATGCTCAGTGCAGCAGAGCAGGAGGCAGAGCCAGCGTATGTGGACACTTCAAAGGTGTACTCTCCTTCATCGGACTTGACGATGGCAGCAATGATCAGGCGATGTCGACTGCCGTCAGATGTGATACGCGTGGTGTCACTCGGAGCCACGGGCTTGCCATCTTTCAACCTGTGAGAAAAGCATGTCGACTGAGTAACATGCAACAGGAGACAGACTGCACTGCGGATGTAAAGTGCACAGCACATGCTGGTGTTGGGTGGCTGTGGAGGGATGAGGGTAAGGGCAACACAGAGAGCTTTGATTTTGGAAAAGCATTCAGTTTTAAAGTGCAGGTGAAAGGTTTAGCAAAGACAATGAAAATGGATTACTCAGACACTATAACCTTCACAAGACCAGTCTACAGACAGAACAGGGGCACATGTTGTTTCGTGTCTGTAAATTATTCTGGCATGTGAAGTTTTAACTCAAAAAACCTATACAACAGAATCTTAATTGTCTCTCAGCCAATATAAACTTCAATCATGTCAATCTGAAACTGATATAATCCCTGTTCACCATCTATTAGTCACAGCAAATCAAGCTAAGATATATTTGTTCTACAGGCAGGGTTTGTTGTCGAAATTCCTCAGCCTGCGTAGTTTCAGGTTCAGCAGACGGGAAGGTTTACTGCACCAGAATACGGTATGGGTATTAAACAGCTCTTCATCTCAAGACGGTTTGGGTCCATAAGGGAGTGAACTCACCAGGTTCCTGGAGAGGACAGAGTGCCTGAGGTGACGCACTCAAAGACGGCCTCACTGCCGGCAGGAAGCACCAAGTCTTGCAGTGTTGTCTTGAAGGAGGGAGGGGCTCCATCCTCATCTGCAGAAAATCGGATCTCCTGTTATACACACACTGTTCAGAAACATGCGTCTTCTCAAACGCAATATCACATGCGCGTCATGAACGCTTGTCAAAACACATCTCTTGTCACACACACGTGCACAAAATCAAAAGTCTCTCCTTTCAGTGGATGAGACTACCTGTATGGTTACTGCCAACAACAAAAAACACTTACCAACAGAACGTGCTGTTGATGGTGAAGCAGCTGCCCCCTCTCCATGCCGGGTCAAGGGCACAAAGCCTCCTTCAAATCCTTCCTGCTCCAGGAGGCGCTGGGCTTGGTCGGCATCAGACTCGCTCCACTGGACGAGCTCCACTCCTCCGCGCAGGATGCAGTCCAGTCGCACGTTCATGCCCTCCATCACTTCTATGGTGCGGGGCAGGTGCTTGATGAAGAAGGGCGCTACACACATCCACATCCAAACCACATGATGAAGAGAGGTACACACATCCACATCCAAACCACATGATGAAGAGAGTACACACATCCACATTCAAACCACATGATGAAAAAGAGGTACACACATCCACATCCAAACCACATGATGAATAGAGGTACACACATCCACATCAAAACCACATGATGAAGAGAGGTACACACATCCACATCCACACCACATATGGAAAAATGGAGCTAACACATCCACATCAAACCACATGATGAAAAATGGAGCCACATACATCCACATCCAACCACATGATGAAAAGGGAGCTCCATACATCCACATAAAAACCTGATAATGAAGAAGAGCTACACACATCCACATTCAAGCCACATGAGGAAGAGAGGTACATTACACAAAAACCAGATCATGGAGGAGAGCGAGACATATCCACATCCAAACCACACGATGAAGAAGATAACCACACACATCTACATCAAAATATGATGAAGGAGCAACCATATCCACATCTAAACTACATGAAGAAAAACAGTGGCACACATCCACATCCCAACCACATGATCAAGAAGGAAGCCACACACATTTACATCCAAACCACAAGAAGAAGAAAACCACATGTATCCACATTAAAAACCACATGATGAAGAAGAGTGCCACATACATCCCACATCCAAACCACATGATGAAGGGAGTTGCATCAAAACGTCATGACGACTGTCAGGTAAACATTCTTTCACACTCTCTCTTTCCAGGGAGACTACCCAGATTTCGCACACACGCACACACACAAATGTCGCAATGGTTACAAAATAACACCCAACATAGTATATATCAATACAACACAACTCGACGCAACACATAACAAACATAACACAATATCAGAAATCCCCAACACACCACACCACACATGGACACGGAGTCTCTTCATCCCTGTCATAGCATAACCCCACTGTCGTACACACACACACACACACACACACACACACACACACACACACACACACACACCTGTGTGTGGAAAAAGGCTGACTGAGCAAACAAACACACACACACACACAACTTCTTTGCACAGCTGGCTGAAAAAAGAGAGGTGAATCAAGAACCAGAACACACACAGCACCCTTCTCCAACAGGGTCAGTCCATTCAACCAAAGGACCCTCGATTGTTTGGCAAGGTCTATCGGGATAGGACACAACAAATACCCATTGTTGCTCTGCTGCTTCAGATGAGGCATTTCATTTCAAACTCACTGAACTGATTCTCATTTAGTCCAACCAAACGTGTGCTAAGAATGAACAGTACGGTGTGTCGACTAGTTGAACTCCCTGATCTCGCTCTGGGCAGAAGTATATGAAGGATGAGAAGTCATTACGCTTCTGGGTTGCTTTGTGCATCATCTTAAGTATTTCCCCTCTCTTAATTGTTCATTTCATGCACAGCCTAAAACTTCTCAATGGTGACAAAGAAAAAAAAAGCCACTACTTTTACAAGGATGAGAAGTTATTTACGCAGCTGGCTGATTTTCACACCATCTTCATTATTTGCCCTCTCTTAATGGTTCATTTCATGCACAGCTTAAAACTTCTCACTGGTGACAAAGAGAAAGAAGCCAGTAACTTGGTCCTATTTCATCACGAACAGCTTAAAACTCTTGACATTCAGTTAAAAAAAATACTGCAGAACAAATTCATTTCTTCTTTTTCTTGTTTTCTTTTTTTGTAATCTTTTTTATAAAATATATATTCAAGAATCAGCATGCCTGAAAAAAAAAAGAATACTTGGGTTCCAAAAACTAAACTGCATGGCTATGAAAAAAATATTTTATACGAAATGATAAAACTACAGCACACTGCCAGCTATCTAGAGTATTCAGTTTCAGCACTCATGCTTTACAGTGCTAAGAGAAGGCTACAGACACAGCTCTGTCAGCATACACCGACGCCATGTAACCAGCAGCCTACACAGGTTTCACAACTGTAGCCATGTGCTTCAGAATGCAGTACAGCTGTGCCATGAAAAGCACACAAAAAACAAAAACAAAAAACCCTTAAATAAATACAAATCAAAGGTTAGAGATAATTGTAAAAATGAGCAAACATGAGCAATAAAAAAACCAACCATGCAGCTGATGAACTGCCAGAGACAGAAAGAGATGGAATACGATCTGATGCTTGTGAGATGGAGATGTTACAGAACTCTGCATTTTCATACCAAACGTTTTTGCATGACAACCGCAATTAAAATAACATCATCATGTTTTTCGTGGATGGCAAAGAGAACTGGGGTGTTGCGAGGAGTTGTGAGATGTGGATGGACGAGAGGTGGGAAGGGAGGGAATTGGGGGAATGTGCGATCCTGGACAGGCGGCTCCCTGAAAGAAGGGGGAGGTCAATCAGGACTCTCTCCACATCGCAGTTTAACGACAGACACAGATTTCTGTTACCTGGTGCACTCCTGAAGAACCATGTGAAATTAGGCGCACTGCTTATCAAGTCTCTCACACTTTCAGGGGTAAACAATGTTTATCACACCTTTCACTGGGAAATAAACTTTCAGGGAAAGTGGAGGTAAAAGATCGTACGTATTAACAGACAAACAGAGACACCTTAGGACATATTTATTTCATTCCGAACGCTTTTATAAATAGGATGAATATAGATAAGACTATGCCGAGAAAAATGACGAAGGGGCATGGAAAAAAGAGATCTTAATAAAATTTTCAATTTTTTGGTTCAAATCATTTAAAATTTTGTGCATTTATCAGTTTCAGTTTCATGCAAAACCGTGAAACTCAAACAAACAGTAGTAAAAGTAGAAAATACTATGCCATGCTTAACTTGATAAATCTCAACTTTCCAGTTAAAGTAAGTGTTTCAGTATTTCCATTATTATTGTGCATGTCTCAATTGAGCACATGCAAACTTAGGTTAATAGAGAAAAAAAAAGTTTTCATTAATGTGAATGTAATTAATAAAGTGCATGAAAAAAAGAAACAAACTAACTACTAGTGATTTAGTTCTTGAAAAAAAATCGCAATATGAAAATTCACGAACTGTAAGCAAAATTTACAGATACTTGCATCGCCATTGCATCAGCCATCTTTGATATAAACAAATCATTCGTCAAAAGGAACAAAAATTGAACGATAAAAACAGACATTCAAGTGATTAGACACAACCGAAAAGTGTGAACGGGCATGAACAGAATTAGAGCGGATGCAACATGAAGACAGGCTCTACCTTTTCCACGGCGTGGCGCCTCTTTTCCTGAGGGTAAACCAACCATGACACATCAACACACAGTCAAGCTATCACCTTATAGCTGTTTGGTTTTTTTTTTCATATCTGAGGTAGGAATCCAAACAAAGCGAAAAGCAACTACTTATCAGCTGATGGAATACAACAGATGATGTAGGCAGTTTTACATTATTCATGTCAGCAAAGAAAGGTTGAACTCAGCAATGAAAACCTACTGTTTTACTTCCCTCTCTCTCTCTCTCTCCCAACCTTCACTGCTCCTTCAGTTCCCCCTCCCATCCATTTCTCTTTCCACACCTCCTTTCTTTCTTTCCCTCAATCCTGACTTAAAATGAAAAACTGGTTATCATTATACAGGAAAGAATATAGAGAAAACTGGAAACATTGCATTCTCTTCTGTGTAAGAGAAGTTATCAGATATCCAGTGGATGCAAAAAGAAACATTTGATGTGCTCTTTAACCATGTTGCCAAAGTTTCTATTTGTCCCCACTAAGTACACAGTTAAAGGTAAAACAGAATTAGTATGTCTTCTGTTTAAGCTTAAAGATCCAGCTAACCACTGAAATGAGATGGAGAGGGGACAGGAGAAGAGGAGGGCAAAACTGCACTGCTGTTGAGATTTTGACTTGTGCTTACAAGTTCCCAGTAAGAACAAACGACACAGAAACACACTGTCACTATCACGATTTCTATTTGTACTTTAAAATACTATTAACAACAGAAGAACTAGAAACACACTACTGTTCTGATATTTCCAAATGTTGATGTTTTCAATGTATTCAAAGTTCCCACTCACCAGGAAATCAACAACAAAAACAGTGCAGTAGTGTGATTAAGACAATCCAGTTCAGCTTCAAGCTTTTGCACACTACAGAAGTCATAGAACAGCAGTACAGCAAGGCAGAGAATTTTGTTATCTGTTTGAAATTCTAGTTGATAACAAAAGTAATACAAAAAAATACAATAATGCTGGGTTTTCATTTGCTCCAACAACCACCAGCACAATCAATAATGACGTTGTTCTCAATTTTCTTTCAAACCTTTTAGCAAGTGTTATGGGCTTACTCAAGGACAAAGTTCCAACAGAAGAGTACAATGTGGAGAAGATAAAGATACAAAATGACATCTAATATATTCTGCACTATCACACTCATTATCATCATCATCGCTTTTATTAATCAATAAAAACTAGCAGACTTATTTGCTTAGCATGCATCTCTGAGATCAGTCTGAGATCAAACTGAACAGACTGTTCCACCTGTACAACATAACACCACGCTCACCTGTCTTGATTTTGGGCGTGGCATCCAGACGCATCATGTCGCCGGCCACAACGCCCTCTCTGAAAGTGACAGAGATGCTGCTATTACTACCTGCACTGTATTCACAACACACATGACCTCAAGACAAATGAAGGAGGTTATATTTACACGCACACACATAACATACGCAAGTATGCACGCATAAAACACACACACACACAGGCATGGAAAGACTATTATGCATTGATGAATTCTTCCTTTCTGTCTTTTCCATAATAAATCACTGACAACGCACTGACTTGTCTCTCTTGATCTCTCTGTCTAATATCACATAGTTTGTGAAAAGACGTTAAATCAAAGTACTACTACTACTACTCTCTGTCTTTTCTTCCCATTTCTCTCCATACCACAAACCTAGGATCTCTTTCCCTCTAGAATTTATCATCTTCATTATTAACTTCACTGCTGTCATTATTATCATTGCCATTATAATTTATCACCATATTACAAATGTCACATCACAAAGTCTGGTTTTGTGACTAAGAAATTACTGTAATCAGTAGTATCCAGCCTGCAGATCACAAATCTGAAAAGACGTTAGGGAAAAGTCATCATCAAAATGCAGCGCAACATTTCTTCCAGTGGGTTGCCAACCTGATACAGGTAGCTCTGTAGTATTGGCACTGACTGCCTGAATGTACTTTGAAACGGCTAGTATAAGGAAACCAGAATAAACAGACCGATCACAATGCATAGGGCTTTCAAACAGGTGACTGACTGAACGAATGTGACTGAACAAATGAATAGCTATGACAGTAACACTAGTGACAGGGTATGGAATACTGGGCAATAAGGAAAACAAAACAATGCTGTGAGAGTGACCTCACCCTTTCTCTCTAGGAGGCAGGACGGTGACATTGCAGGAGGTCTCCATGCAGCCGAAGGCGTTGGTGGCCCGCACAATGTACTCCCCACTGTCCAGAGCCATGGTCTGGGGATCTCTAAGGTGTGCAGTGACCCCACGAACATGATACGATGACGCTGTCCGTACATCAGGCCACGGTGACCTTTGTGCCAGGACACTGTGGGGTTGACAGGATAAGTGAGTTATTCAGGATGTACATTTTGTACCATCATAAACACAACTTGTTTTCTTTTTTTGTGTTCACATTCTCATTCTTGTACACATACACCAGCATGCACAGATTTAGACATAGTACATTCACGCACACACACACACACACACACACACACACACACACACACACACACACACACACACACACATGCATGTGCGCAAACATATACATGCACACAGATTTATGTGCATTTAAAACACACACACACACACACACACACACACACACACACACACTATTGAAACTATTCTTAATTCATCTAATATAATCCCTCCAAATGAAAATATCAATTGTGCATATGATCACTTTGTCAAATCAGTATTATTTGCTGCTGACAATTCCATTCCTAAATGTTCATCTCATATCTCGCATAAATATGCAGGAAACAGCTGGTGGACTGATGAATGTGCACAGGCGAAAGAAGAAAAGAAACTGAAATACAAAATATATCTGATAACTAGATCTCCTTCAAAACACAGAGAAATGAAAGAAGCAAAGTCAGCTTTTAACAGAAAAATAGCCTGTGCTAAACGATTATATTGGTCAGATTACAGTTCAATAGAAATCACCTCATCAAAAGATCTCCAGAAGGTATGGAAGAAAATACGTAGTATGAAACATGGTGACAAATTCTCAAAATGTCGTATATCAATTGATAACAACAGACTCCCGACTGCTGCTCAAAAAGCTGAGAAATTTGCAGATTTGTTCTCTTTTAACAGCAGGGTAGAAAGTCTCTCACCCAAATGCAAACTATATAGGGAAGAACAGGAAACAAAATACGAGTATAGAGATCCAGATCCTGATAATAGTCTCTACATCAATGCCCCCATTACACTCGCTGAAGTTCAGGAAACTATTTTGTCATTGAATACTAAAAGAAAGTCTGTCGGCCTCGATGAAGTTTCAAATGAAATGTTGAAACACTTGCCGGAGAGATGGATTCAGTATCTATTTAAATTGTTTTCGAATTGCTGGGATGAAGGAGTTATGCCAGATTTATGGAAACAGTCAATAGTTGTTCCAGTACATAAAAACGGAAAACCAAGAACAGATCCGCATAGTTATAGGCCAATTGCTCTCACTTCTCATACTGGTAAACTGATGGAAAAAATCATAACTGTAAGATTAGTTCATTACTGTGATAAAAATAATATAATTCCAAACAATCAGGCAGGGTTTCGTTCTGGTAGGTCTACAATTGATCACTTACTAAAACTTTCAACAAATATCAAACGTCAATTCGCTCGCCGACAAAATGTTCTTGCTACTTTCTTTGATATAAAACGAGCGTACGATCAAGTATGGCATTCACAACTACTGCTGAAACTTAAAACCAATGGGATTTCGGGGCGTATGTATCAGTTTATTAAAGATTTTCTATGTAATAGGTCAATACAAACAAAAGTGGATCACTCGTATTCCACTTCAAGAAATCTACATATGGGAATTCCTCAGGGCTCACTTATTGCTCCATTTCTTTTCAATTTACTGATACATGACCTGCCTCAAGTACTGTCAAAACATACAGTTGTAGTGCAGTATGCAGATGACATATGTATGTGGACGGATGCTAATATAAAGAACAGTACTCCTGTTAGAAAACTGAAGCACATTCAAACCCTGTATCAATGCGAATTAGACAAAATAAGTCATTTTATGACCCAGAATGGTCTAAGTTTCTCTGTTGATAAAACCCATATGATGTTTTTCAGTGCTGGTAATTCTCCCAGAAAATTGCCGAACTTTCATATTGATGGAAGCGAACTTCAGTTTAAAGATACAGTAAAATTCCTAGGTGTATTTTTCACTGCAAAACTTTCGTGGAAAATTCATATAGAAAATACTTTAACAAAAGCTAGAAAGTGTTTAAATATTCTCAAAATTGTCAGTAGGCACTATTGGGGTCAAGACACTCCATGTTTGATTCACCTCGCGACTGCCCTAGTCAGGTCAAAACTCACATATGCACAGGAAATATATTTTACGGCTCCAAATTATTTACTGAAGAAATTGCAGTGTGTGGACTCAAAGGCGTATAAATTAGCATTGAGTATACCTGTGCATGCTCCAACTCTAGCTACATATAAAGAAGCAGGAGTTATAGCTCTAGATGATTATCGCAGGCTAGCTACTGCTAAATATGTTCTAAGAAGTAGCTCTGTTGATCATTTTAATGAAGTAGAAAGAACATTAAGATCCGATATTCACTTTCCGAAAAGGGCAAGAGAAATAAAATCACTGACAACAATTGCCACTTACACTTCAGACATTCAAAGCAAATCAGGATTAAACGATAAAGATATATGTAGGTGCCCGCCATTCTGTCCCATTCCTTCATGGGAATTAATGAAAGCAAATTTTGATGTTGACTATGGTATTTTGAAAAAAGAAAATAGCCCTCACTATGCAGCATTTTCTTTTCGATCGCATGTTGAAGCTCTATATCCGAACCATTTGGAGGTATATACAGACGGTTCAGTGATAAATGATGGAAATGCTGGTGCTGGATTTGTTGTTCCTGGCTTAAAGAAAGAACAAGCTTATCATGTTGGAAAAGGCCATTCCATTTTCTCTGCAGAGCTGGTAGCTATTCTCATGGCCTTAAGGTATATTGCAAACCTTCCCATGATTATTTTACGAATTCTTTTGTGTGTTGATTCAAGATCTGTTTTACTGTCGCTAACTTCAACTAAGCTAAAGGAAAGAGCTGACATTATAATTGAAATAAGGCATCTTGTTAATTTTCTAATGCAAAAAGGTTCTGATGTAACTTTTTGTTGGGTCCCTTCTCATTGTGGTGTCCAGGCAAATGATTGGGCAGATAGAATGGCAAGGAAAGGTGCAAGGAATGCAAATGGCTGCACAACTGTAAAGATTCCATTATCTGTAAAAGAGGGATATCATCTTCTGAGGCAGTCTATAAAAAGCCAGCCACAATGTCACAACTTTTGACAGTAAAGACTCCTTATTGCAAAAAGGTATTAATAATGAGTCACGAGAAGTTAGCTCTTTATGTTACAGACTAAAACTCAATGCGTTAAAATGCAAACATATAAACGACATTAGGTGTCCCTGTGGAGAGAGAATGTTAACGTTCCATATTTTATTCTATTGTCCGTTCACAAAGCAATATTTGCCCGATTATCCGGCAGTCAAAAACAATACTAAAGATGACGATCTCAAAGCCATTATTGATGATAAATCACTTCTTGTCACTGCAGCTAAATCTCTTCTTCGGAGTCCTATAGGGACAGCTCTGTAGTTTGCTCGTTTTGAAATTTTAAAAAATTTAAATTATAGGTATTGTTTATTGATTTTTTTTAAAAAAATTTTTTCTCTGTCAAACATGGTATTACGTTGATGGGGGATATGAAATGACGGGGTATTCCTATTTGTGATAAAATACTAATGTCATTCAGGATGATTTCAAGGTCCGTCTAAAAACACTATTTTGTGAAAAGATGCTAAATCAAACAAAACAAAACAAAACAAAACACACACACACACACACACACACACACACACACACACACACAAACACACACACACACACACATACACACACACACACACAAACACACACACACACACACACACACACACACACACACACACACACACACACAAACACAAACACACACACACACACACACACTGACCAATAGGGGTGGGGAACCCTTGCACAGAGCAGTCCAGGCGCAGCTTCTCTCCTTCATGCACTTCCAGCTTGGCGGGCAGCATGATGGAGAACTTGGGGGGTCTCCCCGGCACCGCGATCTGCTGCAAGGAAGCCATGCCCCCGTCGAAGGACGAGCAAACTCCATCACTTCAGGCGACGATGGGGGAGACCTGGACTTGCCTGCCACATTCACACAAGGAATGTTGGTTTGTTGGAAATGCAGGTGCAGATTGTTTTTTCTCACCCTTGTAAATAATATCAAAAAGCTGCTGCAGTTAAACTCTTTCATTGCATACATGCAGATGTTTAATTTGTATGGCGTTCCAGTCAAAAAGTTACCAATCTTATAGAGTTATGTGCCTGTCCACGCTGAAATATGGGACTGTAAATCATAGATCGTGTATACAGACACTAGAACAGAATTGCACATCATGAGAAATTGTGAACTACAAGCGAATCAAGCGAATTATATGGTGTGTAATTTCAAAACACATGTTAATTAAAATATTCATGAACAAACACACACGCACGCGCGCACACACACACACACACACACACACACACACAGAGTAATCCAAGGGTGGAAGGGGAAAGAAGAGGAAGGTGTGGGAGGAAGAAAGTGTGTGTGCGTGTGTCTTTGTAAGTGCATTATAACAATAACTGAAAAAGTAATCCTTATATGAGCAAATAAATAAGCAGTAAACAGAGAAATCAACATGTACATAAACAAAGTAAAGCAAATTTTTCAAAGAATGGAAAGATTTTACTGGCTAGTGCCTGTCCCTATACTGACCTCTGACCCGAAGAGTCGCGGAAGACTTGGTACGTCCGGATCGTGACTGTGCTTGCACCATGTACAGACCAGCGTCCTGCATCTTGACCTTGCGAATGGTCAGAGTGGCGCCGCCCTGGTTGTCTGAGGTGACTGAGATACGACTGGAGCTGGTCAGCTCCAGCATGTCTTTTTGCCTGAAACAAATGAAATATTCACTTCATTGTCAACTGTCTAAAGGTCGTGATTCAGTCTGTATCCTGAATTATGGTATGTATTTATGAAACTCTTTTTTCTTCTTTTTTTTTCCTAAAATCTACCTGTCTTAATGAAGACATTCCTATCGGCATGAACAAGACCCTTGATCATTAGGTTGCGCAAACTCGCAAAAAAAATAAATAAAATAAAAATGCTACTACTACTACTTCCACTACTGCTGCTGCTGCTACTACTACTGCTACTCCTATTACTACTACTACTACTGAAAAGAAAAGAGAGTTAAATCCAGTTAAACACATCTCAATATTCCCTCAATACCTCCAGATGATCTCCCTTGAATGCATGCTGTGCATAAAAACGTGTAAATTCTCTTCTTTTGACTTTGTTTCTTTCATTTTCCTTTGGTTTTGACCAATTCAACATGTCTTTTATTATAATGCACTTCAAGTCTTTTACTTCACTGGAGAAAGTTCAATATAAATGAAATGTAAATCTCCATTTTTTTCAGCATTTTGAGACCAGGTCTGTACTGATGTGTGTATGCATGCGTACATGTGTATATCAGAGTATTATGTTACAAAATCGTCCATTCTCCTGCAAAGGTGTTAAATCCTCGATCACAAACTAAGACTACCGATATGGCCAGGTAACCTCCCCAAATTAAATGTATCTCTTTTTCACCCTCTGAAACACATTCAGTGATATGATATTTATTTATGAATGCATTCCTCCGCTCTCCCATCCTCCCAACCCACTTCCTATCCCCACCCTAGACATTCAGCTATGGAAAAGACTTTCTTTTTACTCCACTTCCATAACTTCTTTTCAAGTCAAAGGTTATATTCAATTTGATACCCCACACAGAACATTTTTTCCCAATGTGTCATAAAACCATAGAAACAAATAAGTCAAAATCTTTTCACCAAATCACCTTAGTAAGAAAGAGAAATTAGCTGGCGTATTGGAGAACACCAGAAATCTTTGCCAGTGGGAAAACATTGACAACCAACGGACCGACCAACCAATCCTGCTGGCAACCATTCCAGCCAGATGCGGTGATGGCAGCACTCACCATTTGAAGTGGGGCATGGGTTTCCCGGCGGCCTTGCAGTGGAATGTGACATCCTCACCCTCCTCCACCATGATGTCATGCAGAGGGGTCAGGAAGCGAGGTCGCAGGAACTCCAGTTCCATGGACTCCAGCTCTTCTTCACCTGATGTCAAAACACCTGTGGTCAGTGCTCTGAATGTGTGTGTGTGTGTGTGTGTGTGTGTGTGTGTGTGTGTGTGTGTGTGTGTGTGTGTGTGTGTGTGTGTGTTTGTTGTTGTTGTTGTTGTGTGTGTGTGTGTGTGTGTGTGTGTGTGTGTGTGTGTGTGTGTGTGTGTGTGTGTGTGTGTGTGTGTGTGTGTTGTTGTTGTTGTTGTTGTTGTTGTTGTTGTTGTTGTTGCTGCTGCTGTTGTTGTTGTCTTTGATGTTGTTGTTGTTGTGTGTGTGTGTGTGCATGTCTGCATGTGTGCATGCGTGTGTGTGCATGCTTGCATGTCTCTATATATTTCATGCGTGCATGTGTGTATACATAAACATGCATGTCTGTCTGTGCATAAATGTGCATACATGTATATGCACATGTGCATACATCTGTATACAAGAGTGTATGTATGCTAATATGTGTGCATGTGTGTGTATGTGCACGAGCATGTAGGTGTACATGCAAACATATAGAGACAGATAGACAGACATTAGATAGACAGAGAGATAGATAGATAGAAAGATAAATAGACCGATGGAGATAGATAAATGTACAGACAGATAGATAAACAGATAGACAGACAGGTGGATAGAGAGACAGACAGGCTGATGGATAGACAGAATTGTGAGTGTCTACCTTCCACATCCAAGGTAGCCTGACAGGTGACCGTGCCCTCCTCATTGGAAGCCTCACAGGTGTAGACACCTGCATGGCGACCGCGGGCCGACATCACTTCAAGGGACAGCAGACCGTAGTTGTTCTGTTGGCCAAACAGCACATACATGCAGGTCACCTAATTCACACCATCTGCCGCTTTTCTTTCTCTGTCTTGTTCTCTTTTGCCTTGTTGCTCTACTATTTCAGTTTCAATGTTATCCTGGTATGGCTGACCGTATAGGGCACTTTGAAGGCTGTATTAACAAGTGACCAGTCAGTGTCGATACTGATAATAATTCTACACTGGAACCTCTAAATTACAGTCTGACAGGCAGGGATTCATGTTGTGTTGACAGAAGATGCAAAGTCTGACAATTTTCCATAAACAGATAGTGAATAAGCCTTTAACTCTTGACTTCCCATACCGCACCGTTCCGCAACTGCCGCACAGTCCCAAACCGCACCACACCGCAACAACCGACATGCCTTATTTGGAGCCGTTGTTAAGGAAGTGAGAACTCTCTAATGCAGAGAGGAAGGTTTAACGACATCCGGAAAGCGTTCGCCTTCCGCCTTCTGCCCGCGGTTTTCAGCCTAGCTGTTTACATTGCGATTTTGAAGAAGTTTTTTCACGAAGGTTTTTTTCCAAGATTTTCTGGTCAAGATGGCGTCTTTCCAACATATCGACAACGATGTTTTCGATGAATTTATCGAAGATTTGTGCAACCAGCATGCGCTAGGGCTTGGAGATGATCAGCAGAGTGATGTGTGTGTGGAACTGGAGTTAGTTTAGCTGACGTACAATCGGAAATTTCAGATGAAGATTCGCCACCTGTGCTTACCTGTGTACGCTGTCATTACGCAATATGAAGCTCATCATCCTACTCCTTGTGTCCAGAACATGAACATTGACCACATGTGACTTTATTTCTGTGGTTATAGGCCTACTGTGACTTTGTGAACAGAACTGTGCAAAATACTGTAGCCTACAAGGAACTGTGCAATTTTTTTTTTTTTTCTGTGCTTGCATTCTTACCTGTATATTACATCATTACAAGACTACATAAAGGTCAGTTAACATTTTTCTTTGACTTGTATTGTTTTCTATGGTCATGTGTGTGACTGTCTGTCTGCATTGTTTTACTAACAAACACACCACACATTGATTTTTCCAACCTTTATTGAACACACCTGACATTTTTTTAATTATTCTGTAATTAATTACCATACTGACATTCAAAATTTTTTTTTGGTACATTTGACCGCTTCAGTATAAAAAATAACATCATTTCCATAAAACTTCCAAATTTCAAAGCAGTCAATCAACAAACAAGAAAGATATAATTATTTTAATGACCATACTCATTTTTAGCTCATTTCTAGCCAATCCTTATGGGCTAGAGGACTGAGAACACACTGTTTCTTATGGGAAGTCAAGAGTTAAGGTCACTGTCTGGTGATGTTAAACTGTCAGACTTGAGTCCATTATTGGTTCAATATGTAGTCCTTAAAAAATGGAAGGAGAAAGTGTTTAAGTGGATAGAAAACCAGTATTCACAAACAAAAACATGATCTGGAAAAAGAAAGTCATTAACCCTTTGACCACTGAACAATTCAATCGTGCTGGTATATAAAGATTTGAGAGACTTTGAACTGGTACCATGACTTTCTCTGAATCAATTTGTCTTATCCTATGTGAAAGAGGACAAGACAGAGGAGCAGGGTCACTGATCTGTCTGCCCTATCCCCTCACAGGGAGGCTACAGTCTCTTACTGATGAGCATACTGGTCAGCAGTAGTTAAGGTGTTAAAGGAAGGGAGTCTTTCAGCGGTTTCACTCTACAAGGTTAACATATAACAATATACATTTCTGATTATTAAGGCTGCTGGGGCAAAATGTACACAAAATCATTATCATCCTTATCTTCATCATCATAGTCAGCGCTGTTGTGCTGTCTCAGACCATTTGAAATAACGTATGTTGTTATGCGCCAATAAGTTTCTGACAATGGTTCCGTAGATAAAACATCTTTCACAAGAGAAGAAGTGTTTATTTTCCAGCTTTCTGCACACACATGATAAATCTCCCATTTCCAATTTTCATCATGATCAGCATTTTGAAAAAGAAATTTAAATGCATTGCTTTCTTTCGAAGAGTGAACACGTTGAGTGCAACACATGCAGGTCAGTACACATCCTCACCCTCATGCTGTAGTCCGGACCCTCAAAGATCTCCTGCCCATCCTTCAGCCACCTGATGCGGGGCTCTGGGATGCCGGTGACGGAGCAGTTCAGGTGGACCGAGGAGCCCTCGGGGACTCGCTTGTTCTTCAGTTTGGCCGTGAAGTCAGGAGCCACCTGGTATCTGTAGCGACGGGGCGGGGCCTCCTCCAGGTCGGCAGCTTCTGATGGGCGTTCCGGTCGTGTCAGTGTGTCACGTACACCTTGACAACATCCCCACAGGTGTGTTTGCAGCACGACACAGATGAAAAACATTGCAGCAGATGTTTTCCTAGTTTATCAAATATGACATTACAGCAGGTGTGTTTACAGCTTAGCAGAGAGAGAAAATATTGCAGCAGATGTTTTCATGGTTTGTCTGAGACATAACATTGCAGCAAATGTGTTAAAAACCAAAACAAACATAACATGGCAGTAGGTGTGTTTATGGCGGTTCATGCCCTTCAGCCTAGATAAACATTTACAAAGCAGCATACACAAAGGAAGAGGGTTCAGGCAGCAGACCTGGTGGATCAGCAAAAATCTGGATTGTCACACGCTGCTAGAGCTTGAACCTGTGATTCTGTGCACCTGGTGCTCTTAGCACACAGCTGATGCCACTACGCCAGGTCAATGACAAAATGTCTCGATCAAAAACAGCACAGCCTCTTGATACCATAAATATTGTGTCAACAAGTAATGGCTCAACCATTTGAACCATTTGAACAAAAAGTCTTACTAGTGAGTCAGACTAATGCCCCGGTCAGGCATATGCCAAGTCTTGTCAATGAGTCTCCGCTGCCCCCCACCCCTCCCCCAACTTCACTTTCTTTTTTATATATATATATATATATTCATTCATTCATTTATCCATTCATTTGTTTGGTCGATTTGTACTTAGTTAGGATAAGATAATGTTGCTTATAGCCCAGCCGACTGCAGGGGGCCACATCAGGGCTGTCACCACGTTAAAATCAACTCACCAGTCATGAAAAAAAAAAAAAAACAAAAAAAAAAAAACTTTCACACATCTCGTTAAATGACATCGTCTACAAACGCACCAGAAACTTTGTTAAAAATCTTTCTGCCGTAAAATCTTAAATCAGATGAAAAATGTTAATCTCTCTCAAAAACTCAAGGATCACGTCAGGCGGGACATCCCTGAACAGGATCTTCATGGACTCCGCTGTAAAATGTTTGTGTCTCACATCATACAAGTCCAACACTCCAAAAGAACATGTTTCATTGTGAGTGGCGCATGACATGGAATGCACCACGGAGCTTCTTCACTCTTTAAAAGGTAAGAATGGGTAAAATACGAATGGCCGGTGTGCAGCCGGCACAGAACCGTTTCCTCTTTACGACCACCCGACGTAGATGGGAGGAAGTCCTTAAGGTTTGGACGGATCTGAAAGAGTTTGTTATTCGTCTGTGTCTTCCAATCCTCCTGCCAGAGGTCTCTCACATAATCGTTAATTTTGGGTTTCACATCTGAGCAGGGATATAAGTGTTGGACAGTTTCTCTCTTGTGGCGTTCTTGGCTAAACGATCAACCATTTCGTTCCCGCCGATGCCAACAGACCAGGAACCCAAGCAAGAGTAATGTTGTAACCGTCCGCCTTCAACTTGCTAAAAAGTTTAAAAAAAAGTAAAAGTTCTGGATGCTGAAGGTTGCGGCAGCTATGGCCTCCAAAGCTGACAGCGAATCCGACAGAACCAGAAAGTCCCTCCTCGAAGAATGTGAGATTATCTTCAAAGCCAGAACCAGAGCAGTAAGTTCAGCAGAATAGACAGAAGCATCAGAATGGATATGTTCCAACAGTATCTGAGAAGGAGCCCCAGGGCAGTAGGCTGCACATGCCACTCCGTCTTCAGACTTGGAACCGTCAGTGAAAACTTTTTGACAGGATGGGAATTTCGAACAGAGCTCAGCATACAATGCCTTGTACGCCAGAGAGCTGGTAGACTCTTTACGAAAAGTTGCAAGATCGAAACGAATCTCTGGTGTGAAAAAGGTCCACAGAGGTTGATCCGGAAACTTGGAAAAATCCGACACAACTCCTAGGTCTAGACCTGCATTCCGCACGTGAGGCCGCATACGAAGACCAAACGGCGGAATCATTTCGGGTTGTTTTCAAACTTACTTTGGAACGGAGGGTCAAAGACACAGTCATAGGCAGGATTCTGCGGTTCTGAGAACAGTCGGATATAATAATTCAAAGACAGTTTCAGCCTGCAGTTGGACAGTGAAGGTTCACCCGCCTCTGCGTACAGGCTGTACACAGGGGTGGTGCGGAACGCTCCAAGACAGAGACGAAGCCCTTGATGGTGGATAGGGTCCAAGAGTTTGAGGTAAGATGATCTTGCGGAGCCGTACACAACACAACCGTAGTCCAGTTTGGAACGGACCAGGGCTCTGTAGAGGTGCAACAAAGTTTTCTTATCAGCACCCAGTCGGTGTGTGCTACGACCCGCAGAATATTCAGTGCCTTCTGGCAAGCAGTTTTGAGGTTTTTAATATGGCTGAGAAAGTTAAGTTTTTGGTCAAAAATGACTCCCAGAAATTTGGCCTCTTTAACAGCTGGAATGGGAGATTTCCCTACTTGAAGTTCAGGATCTGGAAAAAACTGACGGAAATTATGGAAGTGAATACACTGCGTCTTTGTTGGAGAAAAGGTGAAACCGTTTTCATCTGCCCACCGATGGATTTTATCCACGCAAAGCTGGAGCCTGCGCTGGACACTCGGGTACAGGCTTCCAGTTGCGTAGACAGCAAAATCATCCACAAACAATGAGCAGTCTGAACCCTGCTGAACTGATTTCACAATGTTGTTGATTTTAATACTAAAGAGGGCAGGAGACAGTATGCTCCCCTGTGGAACACCCAACTCCTGCTCGTGGACATCAGAGAGAGTGGTGCCAACCCGGACCTGAAACTGTCGTTCTGCCAAAATCGATTTGTACTTGTTTGTTTATTTATTTATTTAATCATTTAATCTTTTTTAAAAACTTGATCACAGTTTCATGGCTTGGGAGGTGCTGTATAGTGTATATATACTTTTCTGCTGACAAAGTTATCTCCAAAGTAATACGGAAACTTCCGTCATGCGAAACATACTGATAACTATACATCTCACAAACATGTCTACCCTCTGTGTAGAAAAGTAAAGGCATCCTCACACACAAAAAAACAAAAATTTGTGAACAAACAACTGAAATAATGAGAGCATTTTCTGACTCACTTTGCACTCTGACCCTAGCCTCTGTCGAAGCAGAGCCAGCATCGTTGACAGCACGACACATGTAAGCGCCAGAGTCGTCGTATCCAGCGCCGTTGATCAACAGCATGCACAGGTTGTTCTCGCAGCGCACCTCATAATGTTTGTCAGACTCAATGCGCTGACGGTCTTTGTACCTGTGACAGGTGGGACACCATTTATCAGTTACACCAGCCAGGAAAGGAAACTGCGATGTTAGACTTTCTGATAATTCATCTTCAGGAAATCACAGCTAGAGGAGACACAGAGCTGGAAATTTCCACACTCAGCAACTGGACGACAACTGACTCTTTACAGAAAACACAAGATATACAGTCTTTTACAGTTTACTGCCCGTAAGTAGTAGACAGAGCCTGTTCAGTTGTAAAAAAATAACTGCTCATCAAAGAACCAGCTGGGCTGACCATATGTTACAAAGAACCAGCTGGGCTGACCATATGTTACATCGGATTTCTGAACCAGTCATGGCATAAAGACTACATCCGGAATGCAGAATGCCCGACCATTCCTGTACTTCAAGAATTTTCATTGACTGTACGTTTGTTCTTCAACTGACCTATCAGAATCATATTTGCTTGCATTGTTATACATGTAGCTCATTTATTTTCAACTCCTATGCATGTTTGGGGGGTGTGGTGTGGTGTGGTGTGGTGTGGTGTGTGTGTGTGTGTGTGTGTGTGTGTGTGTGTGTGTGCGTGTGTGTGTGTGTGTGTGTGTGTGTGTTTACCTTTTCCAATTCTAAGTTATATTTATATACAAAAGGTTGGAAATAATAAAAGTAAAACATGAAAAAAAAGAATACAAATGTACTATACGTTCTTTTCAGTATTTGTACTTGATCAGTAAACAGAAGACAGATGGACAACCAGACAGACAAACAAAGAGAAGCACAGACTGACCACTGGATGGCAGGCTGAGGGAATCCAATGACTTCGCACTCCAACTGTACACGGCTCCCGCGAGTCACTGTCATGTCTTCCAGCTCTCGTGGGAAGCGAGGAGGACGATGGTCATCTGGGATGGATTCTGTCACACACACACACACACACACACACACACACACACACACACACACACACACACACACACACACATACACACACACACACACACACACACACACACACACACACACACGCACACACACACACATACATGCACAGAGTCAACCAGTCAATATCTACAACCACTTGCTTCTGATGTGAACCCTTTATTTCCTTTCAGAAAAACAAACATAACTATTGTTCTACATAATTTCTTTTTCACTCCTTTTCACTGGTTTTCAACACAGGAGATTTTATGAGTTATCAACACTCATCAAATCAATCATCAAAATTCCAGTTTGATAAGTAGACAAGAAATAAGATGTTCAAGCTGCGTCACGCTACCAATTTATCTAAAACATCAAAAAAGAAAGAAAGTAGATCCAGAATCTCATTCATTACAAAGACTGAACCTCTTTCTGTCTGCCTGTTTCCTCTTCAGTTCCCTAACAGCTGCACTACTGCCATGCCATTCATTCTGACCATCCCCCCCACCCTCCCCCATTCCATCTCCATCCCTCTCCCCCTCACATCAGCAAGCTAGCTGAACCAGGACAACTCTATAATTGAAACTCTCAGAGAAAAGACAGCAACTGTGGTCACTATCGTTCCTGCTTCCATCTGTCCCACAGACTCCAATCCCCAGGACTCACCGATGACTCCGAGATCGCAGGAACAGGTGGTGGTACCCAAAGGATTGGTGGCCACACACTTCCACTCCCCACCATCCTGAGTGGTCAGCTCACTGATGGTCAGACGATATACGTCGTCATCTTGTTCAAACACATGGCGGGGTGAGGGTGACACAAGCTGGTCCCCGCAGAACCATTGCACGTCAGGCTCAGGGCAAGAGGACACTGAAGGGAAAAACAAAGAAAAAACGTCAAAAACCTCTGTGTCTATACAACAGCTTTCACAGCAGTTTAAAGCTAGACTGGGGGTAATATAAAACAATTTAGATTCTGGACTAACGAAAAGCTGGTTCTGAGTTTCATTCACTGGTATTGTGACAACCCCTAGTCCACAAAAAAATGCCTTATTCTGCGATTCGTCTAGAATTCTATTGAAAATCACAGATGTATCTTTTACAAAGCAGTGTCCAACAGACCAGATATTACAGTAACAATACAGTTTTGGTATCTTCATAATTATAACAAATAATTTGACTTGTTTCACCTGATTAGCAAGGGGAGATCAATCTGAATGATAAAACAAATGTGTCCAATTTGAATGATAAAACAAACGTGTTACACAAATAAAAACTCTGAACACATAATTGTGAAACCAGTTGTCAACATCTCTGTCTTAACTGTTGATTGAGCTCATAGAAAATCTCTTGATAAGAAAAGAAAGCGACCTACCCGCAACAGAGAACTCGACGTCCTCTCCGAGCTGTCTGACCTGGTCGACAAGAGGCAGGTGAATTCTGGCGGCATGGTTTCCTCCACGTCACCTTCCTCCTCCTGTCGCGCCACCCTGTGAACATGGCATTGTACAACCTCAGTGACTGCTCTGCCTTTCTCTCGCTGCAACACTTCCACGTAGCCACATTCTGAACTAGCAAACTGTTATCGCTATCACCGATTTAGCATCCACACCAATCAAAGATGAAACGGCTGATGGAGATGGCCATCCTAGGGGTTAAAGATCTACCCCTACACTGTGCTACACCACCAGAATGACAAGACCTTTAGATAGTGAAAAATACCAATTTTTATGCTAAGCGCTGCCAGCAGGATTTGAAATCACAGTGTCTGCCTGCAAACCTGGTACTCTGTCAGTGAGCTGACCAGAAATGTCATTGATGCTTGTCTTGGTGAAAAATCGTCTTCAAGGCGTTCGCTTAAAGTTTTGTCAGCTATGTGGCTTCTACCAAAGACACAACAGACAGATAGAGGCAAGTGGAAAGAAGCGAAGGGAGAGTGAGCGAGAAAGAGAGATACAAAGACAGGGAAAGGGAGAGAATGACAGAATGAAGAGACAGAAACAGACAGGCTGGCAAGCAGACAGACAGACAGGCAGGCAGACTGGCAGAGACACAGAGAAGAAGAGAGAGGCAAAAGACAAGACAGAGAGAGAGAGAGAGAGAAAGAGAGAGAGAGAGAGACAAATGGAGAGAGACAGAGACAGACAGAAAGAAAGAAAGACAGACAGACAGACAGATGAGCTGAACCATGAGGACTAAGTCAAACAATATGAGGACAGAATCAATGCTGCCTTGTCACTGGGTTCACTTACTTGACTTGTGGAATGGCCTCTGCTTCTTCCTTCCTCTTGCGTCTGTGTCGCACCTCTGAAACACCAGCCACAACAGGTATGGAGTCATCGTCACTGTTTGGGCTGCTTTTGTGCATTTGCATGGGTGTGTGTGTGTGTGTGTGTGTGTGTGGTGTGTGTGTGTGTGTGTGTGTGTGTGTGTGTGTGTGTGTGGTGTGTGTGTGTTGAATGTGTGTGCATCTCTGTTATGTGTGTGTATGAGTATGTGAATGTGACAGCATCCAAGAGAGAGAGAGAGAGGGATAGACAGACAGATAGAAAAAAAAAAATGTGAGTGTGTGTGTGTGTGTGAGAGAGAGACAAGAGAGAGAGAGAGAGAGAGAGGAGAGAGAGAGAGAGAGAGAGAGAGAGAGAGAGAGAGAGAGAGAGAGAGAGAGGAGAGAAGAGATGAGTGCATGTCACAACGCTTGCAAACGTTCACATGCGCATGTACATATATGCTACATGGTGCACTGTACAAGTTAAGATAAGATAAGATATGTTGTTATACCAGCCCACCCAAGGCCACTCAGGGCTGTGTACAAGTTAAGATGGCCTCACCTTCCACACACAGCTGAGCGGTGGTGTCAATGTCTCCCAGGTTGTTGATGGCCTCACACACGTACTGACCCTCATCTTCGGGTTCAAGGTCAAGGATCTGCAGCGTGGCCACACCCTCTTTGTATGTCAGGTGGTGGCGGTTGTCTTCCTTGATCTCCTGCCCTTCTTTCAGCCTGCAGACACAAACAGAGGGGGCTGTGAGGACACTTTGGCGTGGACATGAAACAACAACCACATGACACAGATTCCATTCTGTCATCATTTTTTTATCTTCTGTATTGGAACCCATAATATATATAATTTACAGACTAGGAAAATGTGAAGCAAAACATTAACAGTATATACATTCCATATATTCACTATCTCCCATGTGGGAATACAAGTTATTACAAAACCCTTGCAGGAAACAACTCATTTTGATTATGATTTGTCTACTAAAAATCTATTATCTCGTTTCTCTTGAGGTTTAAACTTAATTCTTCCAGAAAATTTACTAAAAATATACTGTGTCTTTTGATGAAGAGCTTTCAAATGCTCATACACATTTCTACTGTAGGTGCTTAAATGTTTTGCCAGCTTGTTCTTTGTCTTTTCTTTAATGAAGCATTAAGTAGGTGTTTTCTTTTCTAACATTTGCGTTATCACCTGTCAACATGAAGTCCCATGTCTTTCATCTGTAATGGTGTCTTTTTTTTTTCTATTATAAGATACAATGATACTTTCCTCATTCTGTTTCTTTGTTGCTGCCTATGTTAGCTTAGATTTGTTAATTTGCTTCCTTTGGTGCAATACAACATATGTAGACAGACAGTAAATTGAAAGACGTTCATCCTATCACATCCAAGCTCATAGGTATGTTTGCATGAGTATCTGCATGCAAGTACATGTGTGCTCCCCCCCCCCCCCCCTGCAAGCACACACACACACACACACACACACACACACACACACACACACACACACACACACACACATAATCATGGGTGGGGGGGTGGTGTGAGGGTTAGCAGCTGCCAAATCAATACCCACATTTGATCTTCGGTTGAAAAAAATGGCTCTTCTCTACCCCCCCCCCCCCCCTCTTCCATTTGAAAAAACGCCCTCACGCTACCCCCCTCCCCTCCCCTTCCTGTTTACAATATAACCCCATCCTTTTTTTCCCCATATATTTCATAGATGTCTGCCAAATCAATACCCACATTTGATCTTTGGTTGAAAAATGGCTCTTCTCTACCTCTCCTCTCTTCCATTTGAAAAAGCGCCTCTCGCTAACCCCCCACCCACCAACCTTCCCTTCCTATTTACAATATGACCCCTCTTTTTTTCATATATTTCATTAGATGTGTGCACATATTCTCAAAGCGAACCTTTACTGCATGTGTGCTGCATATAAATGTAACTCACATTTTAGAAGCACAAGCCAAACTTGGAATGAAAATATGCCAGACAGCTACAGTATTCTCAAACAGAATAAGATGCGAGTGATGCATTCTGCAGCTCCCTGTTTGCAGCATGAACACTGGCATGCTGTTGTCAGCCTACCCTAATGTGGTAATAAGACAGTTTACCTTCCTATGCTATTAACCAGACAGACGATAGACAAGTTCCTAGTATTCCACCTCTCTCTCTCTCTCTCTCTCTCCACACACACACACACACACACACACACACACACACACACACACACACACACACACACACACACACACCATTCCAACAAGCTCTTAAAGACAACAACAACAAAACAAAAACAATAAATGGACAAACAAAACAAAAAACATCTTCCTAGTCTCCAAGTGTTGCCCTTTTCCTAAAGCTACCCATTCACTATCACTGCAGCACAGGCCTGTGATCAGTCTGCAGGTACTGTGCACAGGTAACGTGCAGCAGAGAACCAGTCCCTGGAAGGTCATTCCTGCATCATTTTGACCTACACATTTGAGCCGCTGCCAGTGTATTACCTCCTCTGGCTACATATCCCATCCACCCCCACCCCCACCCTACACTGCATCCACCCCATCTATCCTCCCTCCTCCATCCCCTCTCCCTTCACCTTTCCAACTTCCATACACTCTCTTATCTCCATCTTCCTGACCACCCATCTCTCTTGTCTCCTGCTCTCCTTTCTTCCGTTTCCTTGGAGGCAGGTGCAAGGTGTGTGTGTGTGTGTGTGTGTGTGTGTGTGTGTGTGTGTGTGTGTGTGTGTGTGTGTGTGTGTGTGTGTGTGTGTGTGCATGCATGTGTGGTTGTGCGTGTACGAGAAGAGAGAGAGAGAGAGAGAGAGAGAGAGAGAGAGAGAGAGAGAGAGAGAGAGAGAGAGAGAGAGTGTGTGTGTGCGTGCGTGCGTGCGTGCGTGCGTGCGTGCGTGCGTGCGTGCGTGTGTGCGTGCGTGCGTGTGTGTGTGTCTGTACAAGAGAGAGAGAGAGATAGAGAGAAGAGAGAGAGAGAGAGGTGTGTGAGTGTGTGTGTGTGTGTGTGTGTGTGTGTGTGTGTGTGTGTGTGTGTGTGTGTGTGTGTGTGTGTGTGTGTACATGTGTGCACACGCACCCATGTGTGTGCACATGAATTAATGTCAGTGTGCGAGGGTGAGGGGAAAAAGAGGAGGAAAAAGGGGGATCAAACGCATCGTTGTGACGACCTCACATTAGCTGTCTGCAACAAGGCCCACGTTGTTTGAATCTCCCTGTCTGTTGCTGCTTCATATACACTGGTTTTGTCTGTCCTCAGGCTCCTTTATCATGCCTGTATTCCTACACAGACCTGGCAGCCTGTCGATGTGCTCTAACTTCTCACATACCTTTCTACTGCAGAAATGTGTCTATACAATGTCATACATACATACATGCAGGTATATACATACATGCAGGTATATATACCAACACATATGAAAGTGAGCTTGTACGCACATGCACATGCGCATGCGTGTGCGCGCTTGCGCGCACACACCACACACACACATACAGCCGTAAGTATATACCAACACACACGAAAGTGGGCTTGTGTGTGGGTAAGTGTGTGCGGGCGCACACTTGCACACACACACATATACATGCACACACTCACTCACTCACTCACACACACATACACACTCACTCACTCATTCTCACACACACACACACACACACACACACACACACACACACACACACACACACACACACACACACATGCACACACGCTCTGTGAAGTGAGCAATGCTGTATCTCTATGGACCTACAGTTTGATATTGCGGGACGCTTATCTGCAGACTTCTGGCCCTCTTTGATGCTGACAACACTGGCTTTTCTGTTCAATGCTCAATGCTTATGTTTGTCCAATGTTTGCATTTGCACTTCTGCTGTTTTGGTATTCCATACAAAAACACACCATTCTTCTCTGAAGTTTGCGTTAATTACAGTCTAATTCTATCATCCAGCATTTGACCAGTAAAGTGAAATGCACAAACAAAACTACAATGACCAGTAAAGTGAAATGGCAACAAACCAAACACACAATGACCAGTAAAGTGGAAATGGCAACAAACCAAAACACAAAGACCATAAAGTGGAAATGGCACAAACAAACAAACAATGACCAGTAAATGAAAGCAACAAAACAAAACAAACAATGAAACAAACAAACTGCTACTATCCGTCTTGCACTTGTCTCGTTTCACACACAATGAGAGAGAGAGAGAGAGACAGAGACACAGAGAGAGAGAGAGAGAGAGAGAGAGAGAGAGAGAGACAGACAGAAGAGAAGAGAGAGAGACAGACAGACAGACAGACAGACAGAAGAGACATGGG
Source organism: Conus ventricosus (assembly GCA_018398815.1). NCBI lineage: Eukaryota > Metazoa > Mollusca > Gastropoda > Neogastropoda > Conidae > Conus > Conus ventricosus. Next base: position 142,363,359 of record CM031595.1, on the reverse strand, counting down.
ACAAATAACGGGACCAATTTCCTATGCCACACAATCCAGTACACACGGCACCCCACAATTACTCAGCATGGCTGAACAGCACTGGCGTGACACGGTCCTCATCAGCCACATGCCCCCTCACAGCCTCCAAGGTCAGAGGTTCAGAGGTCAAGGTCCTGACCTCCTCATCCTCCTCTATGAAATGGAGTTCGGGGTCCACACGGAGGAGTCAGAGGGCAGAGGGAAGAGGAAATTCTCCCCGCTGTCGCTCAGTTCATCCCTCCTCGACCCACCCCGGAATCCAACGTCATGACCGACTCATAATCACTGGCCACCGACTCTTCTCCCGTGTCTAAGGTGACCTCGCTGAAGTAGTCTTTTCCTATGCTCTCCTCCTCTGTGTCGGCCTTGGAAAAGGGCGGGGGAGGTGGCACCACGATGCTGCCCCCTTCTGGCACCATGGCACTGATCTCCTGCAGCCTGGACAGAGTGTCCGTCACGGCGGCGTCCTGCTCCTCCTCCTCAGCCTCGTCTTGGGGCGGGTGGAAAGGGCAGTCCTTCTGCGGACACTCATGGTTGGGCAGCAGGAGGTACAGCTTCTGCTGGGCCTTCTTCTGCATCAGGTCGTCTGCCTTGGACGTCATTTTGATCGGCTGAGCTGTCAGCAATTTGCTTCAGCTCCAAGACGCGGGCTCTACGCTGTATTCAGTTGCTGTTTGCTGTTCTGTTAGTTGGTTTGTTTTCAAAGAGATGTCGGTGCCTGCATAATAGTTCATGTATGCTTGGACACATCGGTTGTGCCATGAGTCATGGAGTTCTCAACAGAGTACCACAAAAGTCATCCCATCGTTAATATAGCACGTCTTTCAAGAAATGTGAAAATAAATTTCAAGTGCACTTTAAATCGCTGGCAATTTTACAAGACAGTCACAAAACTGGAACGTTTGAACCAGGCGATATGAAAACACTCTGAAGCAAATACACAGACAGAAATGCTATGAACTGAGGCTGTTGTCCTGTTGTGACTATATTACACTGGGCAGGAGATGAAATCACGATGTAGGTGAAAACGAGCCAGATCTTGTGTTCTTGTTTGCTACTAATACACTACTATTAAATCAATCACAAAGGTTTTTAAGCAACTTTACCACACATCTATACACCGAAACACCAAATTTGAACATGTCTCCTGTAAACATCCACCTCAGTCAATGTAGCTGTTGTAAACATTCAACTGAGGTATCGCAACAACGGTGTCAGCCAATATATAGCCTGCACACCTCACAGTGTGAGAGCACGCGTTAGTCTGTCTCTGTCCACAGAGGTCAGGTCGGGATGACACGTCACAGACTTCAATGGCGCCAGCCCTGTTGTTATTCCGACTGCCCCACACAGGGAGATGAGCGGTGCCGGTGCCCATCATTACAGGGGATGACTGTCACAGCTCAGCAGCCAGGGGGACCCGCAGCCTGCACTGCCAGCCACATGGGGAGACTGGCTGTCCACCGCTCTGACAACTTAATGTGGGGTCCCCGCTCTTCCTGTCTCCAGTGGGTAAGAACAAGGATCAGTTCCCTGTGTCAGGCAGGGGGTTCAAATCCCCGTGGCCAGAGGTGTAGTAGGCTGCAGCCGTGAGTCCGAGCCGTTTCTTCTGACAGTTTGAATCGAAAAGGAAGAAAAGCCGACTCCTGCTGGTCTGCCGTACTACAGACACGTCTGGTGTTTCTGGCGATGCTTTCTCTGACTGTCTACCTCTTTGGCAAGTAGTGCGTCAAGGTAATATCAGCAGCAACAAGACGGGCCACACCTCGCCCTTCACCCGCATATGAACGAACGTATGCCCTTTCCATACAGCCCCGCCAGCCCCTCCACCCACCCCTCTTTTTTCTATCTGGTGGGAGAGAGCCGAGAGGGAGGTGACCGGAGTTAGTGGCTGGGGAGGATAGCTTGGAGGATGCCAAAAGCCGAGGCTTTGTGGAGAGGAGGGAAGGTGGACGAGGGAGGAAAATTACCGGTGCTGATTTCATTCCAACACCCTGCGCCGTTTCTTTGTTTTCTTTTACCACCTCCTCAGCGCTTCCCTCGTCATCAGATATATCGACTGCTGCCAAAGGTATCAGAGCAGCATCTGTTGCAAATGCTGCATCATTCCTCATCTTCCCGGCATCTCCACACCTGACGCTCCCCCCCCCCCTCCCCCCGCCCCCTCCTCTCCTCAACACCATCTTCCTTGTGGTGGTGGCTGTCGGTGTCACGTTGAAGGAGGATGACGGCATCCTATGCTCACTGCACTTCAATTTCACCGTTACTTCCATCACTGCAGGGTAGAACGTGAGTGACGGAAAAAGCCCACAAGCCACGGAGTGTTTGCCATCATCATTATATGACCAGAAGGATAAAACATCGAACAAAGCACAAAAACTCTACAGATTTCAGGATTAGGGTTAAAAAAAAAAAAACCCTCTCTCTCTCTCTCTCTCTCTCTCCTTTCATCCCCTATTATTTTCTTATTTTATTTCGTTGTACTTTCATTTTTCAAGCAGTAGTATTTTCTGCTTTCTTGCGGAAGTAATGATTAAAGCAATGAGATGAAATGACGCGTTCAACTGGTGTTTCAGGACTCAGCGAATCTCTGGCGATAACTCTGATTATAACTTCCCCATGGTGGATCACACTGCGAGGTGTGAAGATTTCATTATTAGTTTTCCCTAAAGGAGGTATTAATTGTGTCCGGCTGATGAACCAGGCTTCATGGTACAACAGCGGTCCAAGAGATGGGGTGGCAAATAATCAGCACCACCGCTGCCAACACTGGCTTGGAACCGATCCATGGCATATAAACACGAAGATTACTCTCCTCTTCGCCTTCATTGCCTTTCTCATCTTCATACCCCCCCCCCCCCACCCCCCCACCTCCCCAATCTCCATTCACTGCCCACAGGAACAAACGCAGTTCGGATGCTGTACAGCAAACATGATGAATTGGCAAGCAGAACTCTAAACACACAAAAAAGAACAAGAAGAACAAACAACGTTAACATTATTCTGGGAAGTTGGCACTCTTGCGAAAATGAAAGTAGCGTTTCAGTTCAAAACTGGCGAGGAAGGAAATCCTGGCCTGAATACACTGTAAGGATTGTGGGCGGAGGGTGAGGGGTGGGAAACAACCAATCTCTCCCAGCGACAACTACATCTTAAAGACCATTGAAATGTTTGACAAAATTGTTTTCGCAAATTGTGAGAGTCTTATACATTTGTATCTGCTGACTGAATTTAATCTATTCTGTTACAGAGAGAGAGAGAGAGAGAGAGAGAGAGACAGACAGACAGACAGACAGACAGACAGAGACACAGACACAACAGAGAGAGAGAGAGAGAGAGAGAGAGAGAGAGAGAGAGAGAGAGAGAGAGAGAGAGAGAGAGAGAGACAGACAGAGAGAGAGAGACACAAACAACAACCAGAGAGAGAAGAGAGAGCAAGAGAGAGAGAGAGAGAGAGAGAGACAGACAGACAGACAGACAGACAGACAGACAGACAGAGAATATTGATTTCGATCCATTGCATCAAGAGAGAGAGAGAGAGAGGAGAGGGGAGAGAGGAGAGAGAGAGAGAGAGAGAGAGAGAGAGAGAGAGAGAGAGAGAGAGGAGAGGCTGGTTTTCATACACTGAGTAAGGAGAGAGAGAGAGAGATGGGGGGGGGGGGGGCTGGAACCGATCGAGAGAGTGGGTGGAGAGAGAGGCCCGAAAGACGGACAGGGAACCCTAGGATATGACCTTAAAAAAAAAAAAAAAAAAAAAAGGAACTATCTACAGACGTGTGTAGGCAAACGGCCAACGCCGCCACAGAAGTGGTCTTTTATCACCAATCCCTGACCTTCAAGGTCACCTTGCCAGTCAGATCATGCGTAG
>CM031595.1:142351970-142354470 GCA_018398815.1 Conus ventricosus | reverse complement strand
ACTAAAGCAATGTGCGTGGTACTTCTTCCAACGGAAGATGAGCTGAAGTGATGACGTAAAGACCTCGGCTGGATTTTCAATGTCACGACCTACACAGCAGTATACCACCTTCAACACTCTCCACCCTCATCCCCCAACCTCACTCTCTCCAATACCTCCCCCCCCCCCTCTCACACTCACATCCTTTGCTGCCTAAACACACAAGCATCCACCTTCAAAGATTAATTGAGAGCTGGCCAGCGGGGTGGGTGGGGGGGTGGGGGGGTGGGTGGTGGAGGCAGCGTGGAAGACAGGTGTTGAGACAGGCCAGATATATGATGCTACCGGCAGAGTTCACAATGAGGCTAATGTACCCCTATCATCACATGAGAGAGAGAGAGAGAGAAAGAGAGAGAGAGAGAGAGAGAGAGAGAGAGAGAGAGAGAGAGAGAGAGAGAGAGAGAGAGAGAGAGAAGCGAGAGAGAGAGAGAGAGAGAGAGAGAGAGAGAGAGAATGATGTGTGGGTGTACGCGCTCATAATATGATTATCAGATAAAATCGCAGTGTACCATTTGCGCACACATTAAATGATTAACTTTGCGCAGACACATTTGTACTGAAACCCTATGACTATCTTTGTACCCAAAGTACCTATCTATGTCTTTGTGTCGAAAGTAGGCCTACATGTCTATGTGCCAAAAGCCTACAACTATATTATTGTATCCAAGTACCTATCTATGTATTTGAAGTTCCTAATCTTTACACCCAAACCACATATCTTTGAGGCCAAAATATATACATATCTGTGCCCAAAGTATTCATGTTTATGCCCCTTCACCCATCGTAATCCCCAAATGACAAATCTTTGGGACAAAAGAACCAGTCTTTGCACCAAAAGTTCATATCTACAACTCTGTTTCAAAAGTATCTAGCAGCTATATAATATTAGTACCAAAAGTGCCAAGCTTTAGGTGGTTTGTTCTCTACACATCAATTGTACCTCCATGTAGATCAACAAAACCTCATACTTTAACCTGTGATATATGGCTTCTTCTGATAAGAGAAAGATGTCTTAAGGGCTGGCTGACTCGCTATAATTATGACGATGGATATTTTTCTTGTCACTCTTATGCTAAATTGAACAATAGTCTTTCTATTCCGTCGCTGAAGAATATTATAATGGCGTGGTAGGTCTTATTAATAATGACGAAAGTAATTGTTTACAGGATTGTTTTCCCTCACTATTTATTTGTTCAAATCACAAATGGACAAAGTAACTCAATCCTGATCATCACATACACACACAAAAGTGACGAAGTCTTAATGTTCTTTTTTTTTTTTTCTCGCATCATCGTCATTATCTATCATCATATCACTGTCATAAAGAAGCAAGAGGGGTGAGGCTGGTAGAGGAAGAGGAGGGCAGACTACTGAAATACGCAGGCAGAGAGAACTCTTACAGGTGACAGAAGTGATTAATGGACGGCGGCTCTTTCCGGGTGGCTGGCGAGGCAAGACACCTGTGCACAGTAATCTGCATCCCTCTCTCCCCAGTCCCTCTTCACCATCCATGCCACCCATCCCTCCCCCCACACGCCAGTAACGCGCCACTATCTTCGCCTCTTCGCCCTGGCCCTCAAACTGCACAGGTGCACACTGTGTTTTAAGCTGAAAACGGATTGGAAGGGGGAGGTGAGGTGGAGGGGGGAGGAGGGGAGAACGATTCGCAGCTAAACCAAGAGTTCCACTGGAACTTTCGCTTGTGTTCATTGAACGATACAGGCTGACAACTGGCGGCTTATCATCCAGAGAGATGATGTCTGACAAAAATAAAGTTGTGCCCGATGTGTATAATCGCAGTCTAGATCATTCATCAACAGGTTCACAAGTGAAATAACAGCTCCAGTTCTTGATGGTGTTTGTTAATGCTAATTTAAATCTCCGACTGACAGAATTACAAGGGGGAAAAAACCGGAAAGGGCACTTTGGGAGAGCGCAGACGTCTGTCATGGTTGAATGGATTCCGGATCTGACTTTGATCTGGATCTGCACCAAAGTCAATGGGTTTGTCCTTGGGACACATCTCATCTGTCCACCCACCTAGTTTCCTTTCAACTGGATCAGCAGTTGTTTTTTTTGCACAGTGTTGCTGTCAATAAAAGCATTTGGTGAAAACAAAGTCCCCTTGGACAACGTAATAATGTCTCTCTTGTGACAGGTGTTGTTTGTTTTTGCAAACAGGAACTACCAATCAACCAAACTTACAGATGAAATGTTAGGAAGTAAGCGTCACGCACAGTCAAATAGTGACATACCTATTATTCCCCCACAGCATCCAAGACTACAACAGTGACAGAGACATCGATAAGGTAACATCAACGCATGTGTCTGATGGACTGAAACTCCATCAAATTTTCTAGCGGTAAAATCTTGTTTTGTTTTGGTTTTGCCTAATGCAACACTTTTAATGTATGTTTGAACTCTCTAACGCTAGTTGCGTCGCAGACCCTCACTAGCAAAC
>CM031595.1:142249470-142346970 GCA_018398815.1 Conus ventricosus | reverse complement strand
CTTGCAGTTTGAGGCTTAATAATGACATAAAAACTGTCAGTTTCTTGAGTGAACATATCACTGAGATCACTGACAATGCAAAGACAATGATGCACACACAGAGCTAAAACTCTTCAGAATGCTTATATTAGAAGGCTGGACAATGGCTGCTCACCCATGACGATGTTTTCGGACCAGCACGCCCTCGTCTCCTTCCTTCCTGAAGACAGCACTGTCTCTGGAGAGACGTCCAATGGGCAGGGCATCTTGCTCATCCTCCTGGTGGTGTACACACAGGCGCATGACGTATGCACACACACACACACACACACACACACACACACACACACGCACACACACACACACACACACACACACATGCTGCAAAAATTTCGACACTGTAAACAATACTAATGAATGCTTTCTTGTGAAATACTTTATAGTTTATCCTGTCAGCAATCAGTGGAAAAAGGAAATCCTCTGTGTATGTGTGTGTTTTTGTTTTGTTTTGTTTGATTTAGCGTCTTTTCACAAAATAGTGTTTTTAGATGGACCTTGAAATCATCCTGAATGACATTAGTATTTTATCACAAATAGGAATACCCCGTCATTTCATATCCCCCATCAACGTAATACCATGTTTGACAGAGAAAAAAAAACAAAAAACAAAAACATCATAGGCTGTGTGTGTGTGTGTGTGTGTGTGTGTGTGTGGTATGTGTGTGTGTGTGAGGGAGAGAGAGAGAGAGAGTGTGTGTTTTGTGCGTGTGTGCGTGCGTGTGTGTGGTGTGAGAGTGAGAGAGAGAGAGAGAGAGAGAGAGAGAGAGAGTGTGTGTGTGTGTGTGTGTGTGTGTGTGTGTGTGTGTGTGTGTGTGTGTGTGTGGTGTGTGTGTGTGTGTACATGTGTCTGGTATGTCTATGTGATTAATCTATAATAATAAAAAAAAGGTTGCAATGTCAACAATGTTTACAGGGTTGTCTGTAGGGTCAATATCTACCATTGCTAACATTTTGAGGTTCCTCGGTACAAAACTCATAAATGCTAAAGCAAAATCTGCAAACAATTTAAATCACTGTTCAGGAGGGGGCACAATTTTCTTTTGAAATGGAAATGGCTTAAATATTTAGCAGCTGAGTCCCTTTCTTTGCTGCCACTTTCATTATGTAGTCTATTTTGTATTTGTCCCTGTTCCCTGTTCCTATAGTGTGCCACAAATTTTAAGGTTCATGGCAAGATCTTTCCTCCATCCTACTGTGCTCTGTACTGGTCTATCCTAGATTCTACACTGTCCCCAATCCACATTTTTCTAAGGCTTCTATCATTATCTTCACTGTTTCTCCAAGAACAATGTTTTACCCTTCCACCACCCTCCTATTTCCTCCATCATCTCCCCCCCCCCCCACCCCCTCAAACCCTTCCTCCAAACACACATGCATGCATGCATGCATGCACACACACACACACACACACACACACACACACACACACACACACACACACACACACACACTCACTCCGCTATCCTTCAAGGCAAGACTATGTAATTAAGCATAAAGAGAGCTGGACTCAACAACAACGAAACGTGACACAGGAAAAAGACCATACCTTGCGTTTGGTGCGGTCTCTGTAGTCCTTGTGATGGGCTGTGGACAGGGTCTGGCCCGTCAGCTTCTTCTCTGCCGCCCCCTGAAAACACCCTCCACAATCAGTGTGTGTGCACGTCTTCACTGCATGCTGTTACCACAAATATCAGTGCACTGCTTCATTTCAGACCCCCCTTCCTCCCACACCTCCTCCATCTCCTGTCCCGCCACCCAAAATTGGACAGAGTACATATGTATCAAACAGTTCAGCAATATGATGTCATCGCACCACCCTGGCAGGTCAGACATATCTCCAGAACAGTTATCTTTCCTGAAAGACAAAATGAATGGTTTCTAAGCACAAGAAACAGACAGCACCAAGAACCCAGCCTTGCAGTGAGCTAGGCTTGACTACACATGATGTGAAGCCTGTGGAACCAAGACATGGTGTATGAGATGCTTCATGACTGAACTGTTGGGGAGATGAACAGCGTAGCGCGGGCATGTCTATGAGTTCAGCCATGACTGATCAATGTCTTCATGATCCATGATCATGAGTGGAGTCATAATTCATTTATGTCTTCATGAGCATTCAGAATGTAAACAGAGCCATAATAATCAATGGGCCTATGATCATCATAACTGTGAGTGGTAGATAATTTATCAACATCTTCATGATAGTTATGTTATAACTGCAAGACCCATAATCAAGATAAGATAATGTTGCTTATAGCCCAGCCGACCGCAAAGGGCCACATCAGGGCTGACCCATAATCAATCAATGCTTTCATGATCATTATAACGATGAGTGGGGCCATGATTTATCAACGTCTTCATGATCATTATCACTGTGAGTAGAGCCATCATAAATGATTATCTTCATGATCATTATAACAGTGAGAAGAGCATTACTAATCAATGTATATGTGATTAAACTGATTGTAAATAGAGCCATATTCAATCAATGTCTTCATGATGATCTGAGAACAGCCATAATTACTATCTTCATAACAATTATTGTTATAAGAGGAAAATCATTAATCAATGTTTCAATGATGATAATGATTGTGAGCAAAGCCATGATAAATTAATGTCTTCACCACCATCATGACTGTGAGTAGAGCCATTATTGAATCAAGGTCTGTATGATCATTATGACCGTGAGCAGAGCCACAATTAGTAGATGTCTGGCAGCCCTGATCATAATGGCAGAGCACATGAATGAGCTGAACACTTTACACACCATTGTGGCACAGTCATGTCTGCCATGTTTGTAAACAACACATGACTGTAATGGATACACACACTACAGTCATATAAGTAAAGATCACGTGATGATGTAATAAATGGCGCCCGTCTGGTATGACCAATGGGTAGGGATGAGGTGATTAAGGTGACACAGGCAGCGGTTATTACCATTAATAGGATTGATCTGCGATCAGGGGTAAATTCCAATCAGTTGTCAAGCAATGATAAAAGTGATGATCCTCTGGTATTGTTTGAGTAAAGACCATGATTTCTTTTTCTTTTAATAACTCAGATTGACACTTCGATAAGCTCCATGAAGATCCTGCATCAGTTTATTTTATCTCATTTCTTTTTGTTTGTAGTTCTTTCTTTTTTTCTTACCAAACTACAGGATCAGACATCATTGTATATAATGAACATAATCATTTCAAAATTATTGCATTTTTCTTTGCTCAGTGGATTTCTCAGAACATGTATCAGTAAAACAGGCACTGCATCTTTCCCACTGAACAAGTCTGTGGGTCCTTAGAATGCCCCCTTAACAAACAGCCTAGGAGCTTGCTTTGCATTTCAGCCTTCACCACAGACACAGGCAATTCCTGTGAAAGTCAGAAACCAACAGCACTATGCTTTCATACAGCTAAGAATAAAAACACTTAAGGTGAAGGGTGTTAAAAAAAATTGTAGGAGTTAAAAAAAAAAAAAATGAAGAATGAGGGTCATACTTACATGAGCAACATCGTGCTTTGTGGTGGCAGGCATAGGCTGCAAAGGGAGGTCACAAGCAAGCAAGCGTCAGTCAACAAGCTGTATAGCGAGTCAGCCCATGACAAACAACAAAGCAGCACATATCATTAACACATCATTTGGCTCATCAACACAGCACAGTTGTTGGTTTTTTTGGTAGGGAGGGTAGGAGGAGTAGAAAGACAATGGTTGATGAAAAGAAGAAATTCTAACGATACAGAGTCTGACAGTTCAAATGAAAATCTTGATGCTTGATGGTAAAAAGACAGGCACTGAACAGAAGAGCCTCTGTATGGATTCATGAGCCATTATAGTTTATCTCAGGTGACAGATCAGAACTGTGAAGGTAAGAATCACTGCAATAGCTGATATTTTTTCAATGCCATATGAATGCCAATGAGAAATCACAGCAGTAAAGCCATTGCTTTTTCAATGCCAGATAAATGCCAACAAAAAGTCAGAGCAGTAAAGCCATTACTTTTTCAACGACAGATAAATGCCAATAAGAAATCTGAGTTCCAAGACAGCGCCATTGTGATACCCATGATTTGTCTCTGACAATTCAAAGTCTATAAGACAGCTGGAGCTGTCTGAAAGTCAGTGTAATGACCGTTGCTTTTTACGTTAATCATTGGCACATTAAGGTAAAGATAGAAACAAGATTTTGAATCAGAAAACCACTGACTAAAACAATTACAGACATGATAAGGAAGAGACAGAAGAGTGACTTTAAGACAAAATCACTGCTTTAGATACTAATGTCTTATAGGACTAATGTACAAAAAAAAAAAAAACAGAATAGAGACTTTAAGACTGAAAACAACTGATTTAAACAATTACATATCAGACAAATATAGAAAATAGACATTGTAAAACAGAGACTGACAATTATCAACATGATGAAGAAAAGAGAGAAAAGAGCCTCTGAAAAGCATTAAGACAGATACTTATAAACACGACGAGGAAAAGATAGAAGAGAGACCCGAAAGCTGAAAATCACTTAGAGAATTATTGACATGATAAAGAAAACATAGAATAGGGACTTTTCAAATCATTGAGGCAGACAGTTATTGACATAATGAGGAAATATTAAGAAATGAAACTTCAGACAATTATAGACATGCAGCAGGCAGCCATAGGGGAGGGAAAGGAGGGAAAGGGAGGGAAGGAAGGAAGGAGCTGTAATGAAATGACATGGTAATGACATGATGTGTTCATGACTGAACTGTTTCACCCCACATTTTACCAACAATTCTGCCTAATCCCCCTATCCAGCCTTCAACATGAAGTATTCTGCATCTCCACTTTACATGTAAAGCCATGCATCAACTTGCATCATCCAATGAAATGATTGAGCATGTTATCATAATGCAAGTTAAATGAGATTATATGATACTTTACTCAAATATGATCAACTGATATGCACTGGTTTCAAACTGTTTCAGTGATGATGTTAAGGTAATACTTTGATCAATGGTGTACGGATGAATAGTCTTGTTACACAGATGTATTGAAAACAAAACTGAAATACATGATAAGGTTTTCTGTCCTCAAAGTAATCTGCGACTTACATGTGAACTGAGCTTTGTCTTGTCCTCCCCCCTCTCCCAAGTCTGAATGGGATCAAGATGAGCTGCAGTAGGAGTTACAGTTGAGTTTTTATCATGACAAAATGTGACCAAATCAAAGGTTTACACTGCAACACTTGGCCTTCCGGAAGGCAGTTAAAAACATGAATGTGTCCTCCATCCAAGAAATGAGTTTGATGCCACAATTTTGTCACTATCAGGTTTTCCTCTTTTTTCTTTCTAAAAAAATATTTTCACACCCCTTACTAAAATCTGAAACAATTTCCGAATCGGTGTCAGAGTTAATCTATTTTGATAAAACCACGTGTCAAATTATTAAATGTCCTCAAAGAAATTTTCCAGGGAAAGAGTTTCAACAGCACTTATTAAACACAGTTTGTAAAATGTACTTTTTCATTTTAAAGAGGTGCGACTTAGAACCCAAATCTACCCCACCCCTAAATCTGATACTTTTCGTCATCCAACTAAGTTTTGCTGTCGCATGAATGAGCCAGTGTGACATTTGATTCATTTTGCGGAGGATGGTGGCACATTGTGAGAAGAGGATAAAAATTAAAGAATAAAAATGGAGGACTCACGTTGAGCCAGGGGTGAGCCAGAGTTTCCTCGATGGTCATTCTTTGCCTGGAACAAAACAGCAGCTGGTCAGGTCACATGTCACACTGTGAAGTACATGAGATGTGTTGGTGAAGGGCAGCTTTGACCTGTCGATAGCCATTGGACTCTTATTTTGAGGATTTCCCCTTCATGTCTGTCATTTACCACTTCTGAGGAGGACATACCTGTTGAAAATTCACTTGAATGTTTTGTACATCTAAGAAAGTGATAGGTCCATTCTGTATTCATTTGAAACAAAATGAAAAATGAAACAATCATAAATGTTTTAATGAACTATGAAATTCATATTAAGAGTGATTTATTCCACCTGAGGCACTAGTATGGGTAACAGCATGGCATGGTGTGTGTGTGTGTGTGTGTGTGTGTGTGTGTGTGTGTGTGTGTGTGTGTGTGTGTGTGTGTGTGTGTGTGCGCGCGTGCGCACGTGCGCGCGTGCGTGCGTGCGTGCGTGCATGCGTGCGTGCGCGCGCGCGGGGAGTGTGTGTGTGTGTGAGTGTGTGTGTGTGTGGTGTGTGTGTGTGTGTGTGTGTGTGTGTGTGTGTGTGGGGTGTGTGTATGTGAGTGTGTTGTGTGTGTGTGTGTGTGTGTGTGTTGTGTGTGAGTGTGCGTGTGTGTGTGTGAGTGTGTGTGTGTGTGTGTGTGTGTGTGTGTGTGTGTGTGTGTGTGTGTGTGTGTGTGTGTTTGGGTAACTTTCATAAGTATAGTTTGTGTCATAACTTTGAAAACTAATACATTTATTTTCTGTCATCACTTTGAATACTAATACATTTGCCTAATGCATGAAATATAGCCTGTTGTAAGTGTATAGTGTATCAGCATTTTATATGGAATGTTCACTATGTTGTCTGGTCTTTATACGAACATATTTCAAGGCAGTTCATCAAAGATGTGGGGAATCTTCAGTAAGGCTAACATTTGAAAAAAATACATCAATGATGTGATGAATCATCAGCGAGGTTAATGTTCAAAAGCAAAAACACAAATGATTTAAGGAATCACTGGTAAGGGAAATATTTGAAGACAAAACATCAATGATGTAAAGAATCACTGGACGGGCTTACACTGCAAAACAATACATCAGTGTTGCAAAGAAAAACTGGTACGGCTAATATCTGAAGACCATAAATCATCAGTAATAAGGCTAATATCTGAAGACCATAAATCATCAGTAATAAGGCTAATATCTGAAGACAATACATCATCAGTAAAAGGCTAATATCTGAAGACCATAAATCATCATATAAGGCTAATATCTGAAGACAATACATCATCAGTAATAAGGCTAATATCTGAAGACAATACATCATCAGTAATAAGGCTATATTTGAAGACAATACATCAATAATAAAAGAAACCACCAGTAAGACTGTCATTTGAAGACAATCATCAATGATGTAATCAAGCACTAACAAGGCTACAATGTGAAGAAAGTACACTACTGATGTAAAGAATCACTAACAAGGCTTCTATTTGAAGAAAATATACCAATGATGAAAGAAATCATTGCCAAGGCTAATCAATAAATCAACATAAGGAGTTATTTATTGGGCTAATATCTGAAAATATTACATCAATAATATATGACTAACACTTGAAATCAATATATCAATCAGTCAATGTTCTCCATACCATGACTTGACACACTAGTCCCAAGTGTGACCTGTCCAACAACAAAGACAGCACCGGTGGTCTGTTTTTTCTGGCTCAGTAAGCAAACACTTTGTGGACTGATGTCCCTAAATTGGCAAGTTCCGCACAGACTGAACACATCAGACCGACACCTGCATGGCCCATACATCACCTCTGCTCCTTTCCCAAGGTAAACACCAGCACCCCCCCCCCCCCACCCCACCCACGCTCCCCAGGTGCACAGACAGCTTGACAGAGAAACAGGCAGATGTGGAATGCCTATCCAGTCACTTACTTTAAAATCACCTTCACCTCCCACCCTTCCCTCTGCTCCACCTCCCTCCCCCCCCAATCTCCACTCTCCCACCACCACTTAACTCCTTCTCTCCCCTTCCTGGACTCACCCAGCCTCTCTCCCCTCCACATTCATCCCCCCCACCCCTCACCCCCACCCCTCACCCCCCTCCAAACCCCCATCCCGACCCCTCCCCTTTCCAAGATTTCATGGGAGTCACATCAGCTTTGAGAATCACACCCAGTAAGAGATACATGTACTTCCTGTCTGTCTGGCCAGGCTCCACGCCATGTGCTGTATATATGCTTAAAACAGCTACAGTGTGTCTCACACCCTGTCAGGCTGTGATGCGAATGTCAAGCACTGTATAGACAGCAGGCTTCTGTGTCAGTTATAAACCACTTGGTGGTAAGGCTTGTGTTGTATATGTTAGGAGAAGATACCTGTAATGTGAGAAATAGATGAACACAGGCTGTTATGAATGTCAAATGTGGCAGGCTGAGGTATCAACGGTTCCGTGTGTTCATCCTGGTTATAACCAGCCTCAGCTGTGCTCTGCTTGCAGTGGAAAGTTCAAAGACACAGCAGACCAGCCTTTGTACACTTATAACGAATGAAACTTTGCTGCCAAAATCTTTCAGTAATAATGAAATTGACGCTAATGTAGACACTCTACACTGTTTTTTGTACAAGCAAGAGACACCAGAAACACAGAACTCCACAAAATTATTCCACTTGGTGGTAAGGAATCAAGATATGGACTGGCAAGAGTACACTGAGGTACAAACAGAAGATACTTTACAACAAGCAGAAGAGTTTGGAGAAAACCTTGACTCAAACGATGAACTGAGCGCTTAAGACATGACAATGTGAAAGAGGGTAACAACTGGAAAGTGATCTGGAAAATGATGTGTCACTTGCAACATGGACCAGCTGGACCAGATCAAGTAAAAACTATTACATTAAAGTGGCCCTGGAGACAACTCCATATAATACAATTCTCCGGGACTTTTTTTTTCTAAATCTTAGTATGACTACATACGTGGTGGTGGAAGTTACATTTATCAGTTCGTCTGGACCTTTTAATTAAATCTTTGAACAGTCATAACTGCACAGTGGGTGACCTGTGTTTCCAATGGATTACTGTGATGGTGTGTGCAACAATACAAGTGCAGGTAGGACCACATGTTTACCATTTCTTGATTCACAAATGCATGTGCAGCATGTTATACTGTGTCTGTGTACTAATATTATGGAGTCATCTTGAGTTAACCTTGATTGTAGAATAAGCGAGCAGACAAGAGACTGCCACATGCACACAGGGCACAAAGATAAACAGTATGGCAACTGATGAACACTTCTGTCAAATATGATTGTTCAGTAATAAATAACTGTTGGGTAATTCTTTTTCCTTCAAAAGAATCTCAAGAAAGATGATGACTAGAATGAGAGTGTATGTTAGACATGTCAATTCCTGAAGGTTAATGTATAGATTAAGTGTTGAATCTAAATTACGTTATGATGATTCATGAGATGTTATACATCCTTAATGAAAAGAAAGTTAAATCTGTTAATAGACAAAACAAGAATGGGAGAACAAACAAACAAAAGGACAAGCAGATAGAGACATGCCAGCACTTACTTTTTGTCCTTGATGAGAAGACGCTTGATGAAGTCTTTGGCATCATCGGACACACGGTCCCACACATCGTCATCAAAGTCATAGTCTGCATTGTTCACCAGAGAGAAAGTCTCACGCTGGTCTTCACCCGCAAAGGGAGAGTATCCGCTCAGACTGAAGTGAGACCAAAAAAAACCCATCATGTTACTATGCTGAAATGAGGAAAACATATAAACAAGACTCCTATTAGAATCAGCATAAAATGGCAAGACAAAACATATACAAATATTGTTCTTATCATCTCCACATACTAAAGACAGCACATTTCCAGTGAGTAGCGAGCTGATGACGCTAGTAGTCTGTACGTCACAAATGGACATGAGCAATTACTGCTGAATTAGTAATCATGTCCCTCTACACCACCACACAACAGAAATGTTCTTTACTCCGTATCCTCTGTGATGTGGCAAAAAGGAATTATTCTCTGCACCCTATTATTCTTAATATGACAAATTTTTCTTTTGCCCTATGTTGTTTTGCTGCAGTAAAAGAAAATCATTCTTTACATCCTCCCTTTTACGGCATGGCAAACAGTACACATTTTTGGTTACATTTTACTCTTTGTGCTATGACACCCTTATGCTCTGTATATGTTTCAAAGCTATCACTCTCTCTATCAGCATGCCCTGTTTTCTTCCTTTCCCAGCCCTCTTCATACACACAGCGCTTTGACTACTTCAGGCTTTGCATGACATGGGAATGCTTAAGTCTAGTTCAAATTAGTCACACACACACACACACACACACACACACACACACACACACACACAACAGAGGTACTCACAGGACATAGGTGACAACTCCCAGGGACCACAAGTCGGTGGAGAAGGAGACAGGCTCAAAGTTGATGATCTCAGGGGCACAGAACTCTGCTGTGCCAAACAGCACTTTGATTTGTTTCCCCTCCTCCAGCCGCTGAGCCAGACCAAAGTCGATGATCTTGATGTCGTTGCTGTTTTTGGTCACGCACATCACGTTTTCAGGCTGAAACCAAGGTAGTCACTTCTTCAACATTCTATGTAATATATGGGTGGCTGGGAGAGGAGGACATGGAGGAGGGGGTTGGAGGGGGGGGGGAAGCTGTGCTGCATCTGTACAATAAACTAGAAAGATTATATGCATAAGTTTGAAACAATACATCGAATTCATTTTTATTTCAAGAAGCTGACACCTCTATCACTGAGGGTTTTTTTTTTATTTGTATTTGATGGGTTCAGATGTTTCTCCAAGCTCTCACCAGTTACTATCAACATCCTGTCTTCTGTTGAATAGTGTGAAAGACAAATGATGACAGATGAAGTGAAGCCAGACTGAAGATTACCTCCACACATAAGATAGGCCTCAGAATCTAGTTTGTAGTCCTCGGAATCTAGTTTGTGTTAAAAACTGACAAAACTTTTGGCTTGTTGATCATTCTCCTCACCCCCCATAACCTACACACACAAAAAAGCAACCCTTCCTTTGCAAGACTTGAACCAGATCAAACTGGTTATCATACTTTAACTTTTCCTCTGATTGCCTTTATTTCTGGGTCCACTTGTCTGCTCTCTTTCTGTCTGTCTGTCTGACTTGCCATTTCTCCTTCTCTATCCCACTTCTTTCTCCCTCTCTTCTTTATCTCTCCTCCTATCCCCCCCCCTCTCTCTCTCTCTCTCTCTCTCTCTCTCTCTCTCTCTCTCTCTCTCTCTCTCTCTCTCCAGCTTAACATTTCTACATCAAAAGAAGCTTTAATGTTTTCTATCATCAATCTGTGACTAGACTTTAAATTCAACTTCTCCCCCATCTGAGTAATGGATCTGAGAAATTTTTGCTTCCAAGGCAATCTAATCATTTATTCATCTATGACTCCATTAGATGTCACAATATCCGTAATATCACATGTCTCATCCTACAACAACACAACAACCGTGTCCTTGACTGACCTTGAGGTCAAGGTGAATGATGTTGTTCTGGTGCATGTGCTGCACGCCCTGGCAGATCTGTCGCATGTAGGTGATGCAGTCTGATTCTTTCAGATCATAATCCTCTGCCACCAGGCGATCAAACAGCTCCCCACCGCTCAGACTGAAACCACAACGAACATTGGTCACAGGAGGAAACCAATTGCAATGAAAAGCATTTTCCTGTCAAAATAAATTTGTAGAAATACCTAGCCGTCCAGACAAGAGCCCTTATCCTACTTGACATGGACATATTCAAAATTGTGTGGAAGCCCAAGCAACAAAAAAATCACAAAAAGGAGAACCATTCCAGTTTCTACTAGTTTCCTCAATGACACTCAAATCTTGAATGACCTCCCTTCAGTAACACCAACTTCCTTTAATTAACAGTTTGAGTCTTTTTTCTTTCTTAATTAGGACAGGTGACAATGTCATTAAGGTTTGTCTGACAAATTAGGCAGAAAGAACAACAATCATTGGTCAAAGAAAGGATGCAATCACAAAGAAAAGGAAATCAGTCTACAATAAAGAGAATATTATTGGACAAAATAGGTAGAGAAAACAGCAATCACTGGTCAAAATGGGGAATCAATCACAAACAAAAGAAAATTAGTTTCTATGAGCTCAAAGGTCATTGCACAAAAACGTCTAAAAAAAACAAAGAGAAGAACAACATTTGTTCCGCTTTGACGGTTGTTTGGGACATGGAGATTGTAGGGCAATGACCACATTTCAACAGATAAAACATAAGAAGTAAGAGAAGAGAGAGAGAGGAGAGAGAGAGAGAGAGAGGAGAGAGGAGAGAGAGAGAGAGAGAGAGAGAGAGAGAGATTAGTGTGGTCAAAATACCCAAAATGATTTTGATAGTGCTCGACCCCTTGGGGTCGAAACAAAAACAACGCGCTCGAAACAAATTTGTAGATTCTATTTAAAAAAACCTATTTTAACAAATATATATATATATATATATATATATATAATACACACACACACACACACACACATCAAAGAAAGAAAAAAAAAAAGAAAAAGAAATAAAAAGATCTGGGCGCATGTTCCTAATTTGACATGTTCAACTCACGTGAGAGGATTTCTTCCTCCATTCAAACAATATGATTCATATTATAAACGTAAGAAAAAGTGATGATGTTTTTCTGCGTACATTTGGTAGATATAACTTTCATAACATACCATGTTTTTGGTATTCCATTATACAATAAGATTCATCACAATCTGTATAAAATCTGTCATCTCTAGAAGAGACAAGTGCGGTGTAGCCACCAGCAAGACATACAGACAAGCAGACAAAAAAAGGACTCGAACAGGATAGACAGACAGACTTGCAGCCAGACAAGACAGCCAGACTTACAGTTCCAGAATCATGACCATCTCCCCAGTCTGGTCGAAGGCCTCATGGAGCTGCAGCAGCTTGGATGGTGGAGACTGTTCATCAGCTCGATCTCGCGGCGCACCAGATCTTTCTCACCTGGCCGACATCGCACAAACTTGGCTGCCCAGTTCTTGGTGGTGGCTCTCTCGATGGCGCGGTGCACCACACCAAAAGCTCCTCTGCACAGTTAGCCATCAAGATTTGACCCTTTGCCTGATTATGGCACGTCAGCCTAACACTGAAGAGTAAAGACTGACATGGAAATAGGGAAGGAAATCTAATTAGACTACCCCAGTTACAGGTAAAATCCTTTTATTTCCCTAATTGAGGGTAGCACGGTCTGAGTACGCCTGCATAGCGACATGATTTTCTGTGGCTGTGAAATGGTGACATTTGCTTGTTCACAGTGCTCATAATGAACAAGAAAAAAGCATTAAATAAGAACTGAAGGCGGTGACTTTCCTTCTGAAAAACAGACAATATGTTACCTCAAACCAGCACTGACGATACCTGTTTGTCATGACGTCTGTTAAATAAGTCTGCAGGTATGTTTGTTTGTCTGAGTAATAACTAAATTATGCAGAAACTACCAGCTCTGTTTCAACAGAACTTGGCAAAAGATGGCATGGGCCCAGAGATGGACCCACTATATTTTGAAGTGGATTTGTGGTGTGGACCTGGATCAGAGGGTGGATCCAGGGTTTATTCAACCATGGTAGAGGTCTGCATTTTCCCCACTTACTTTCTGGTTTTATCATTTACTGCTCCCAACCAGCTTCACATTTCCCTTCCACCACACAGCAGTCTAAAATTTGAAAATATTTTATGTGTGTGCATGTATGTTTGTATGCCTATTTGAAGGCAAAGTGTAACATCAAGCACGCTCACCTGCCCAGTTCTTCGCAGATGATGTACTTGCCCAGCACTCTCCCTGGATGCGGGTGACATCCACTGGGGTGCCCAGGAAGTGAGTGTCCACTGCACACACAACCAAACTCGTCCATCTCATCTGTTCACAGGACGTTCACCTTCACAGCATTTGGGTCTCAATCTGAAATTTCCGCTTTGGTGGTTTCCATGGATGATTTCAAAAAGCTGATCAGGTTACACAATTTATTTGCCATAACTGAAAGGCTCACACTCTCTCTCTCTCTCTTTCTCTCTCTTTTCATGTTTGATAAGATATCAGATATGAACTGATTCTTATTCAAGCAGCAAGAATGGCAACTAAAAAAGAATGAAAATGCCACTCAATGTTCAAAACTGTATCTGTAAGACTGTAAGAGTGAAAAGCATGGCAACATTCAATGTACTGTTTATTCAACTTTCTGTCAAACAGATCAAAGAATGGCACTGCTACACAACGTGAGCAGTGTACATTGAGGTTTCCGTTAATGCATTCAGAACTGACCAACATGACCTCAAACAATCAACACAGAATATCAAAACATGTACCCCTATAACTGCAGCATGCAGTTTGCTTTCTTTCCGTTGGCAAGTTCAGAACGGATAAAGTTTCAACTACACCAGTAGCAAAGTTACCAGGCTATGCCAAAATCAGTACATCTCGAGTCCACTTCTGTCCTACACAGAAAGAGAGACAGATAGACAGACAAAGAGTGTGAGGGAGGGAGGAAGAGAGGAAGAGAGAGAGAGAGAGAGAGAGAGAGAGAGAGAGAGAGAGAGAGAGAGAGAAGAGAGAGACAGAAGTGAGAAGAAAGAGAGAGACAGACAGTGAGAAAGAAAGAGAGAGAGAGAGAGAAACACACACACACACACACACACACACACACACACACACACACACAGAGGGTAGGGTAAGGGAGAGAATCACAATTCAGTGGATGAGTACTGAAACCTTCCCCTGAACGATGGGAGAACTGACCAAAGTCTTCATAGTTGATGACAGGCAGCGGCTCCTTGGTGGTGGCCGCCATGGAAGCCTGACTGGGTTCGCTGACACCAAACATGTTCTCCGCCATGATGCGGAACTTGTGCTCGGTGTGCTCGTCCAGGCACGACACGGTGCACACAGGCCGAGGCACCGACTGGGCGTAACGCCAGATGCCGGTGGACGGGTCGAGGCGTTCCACAACATAGCCAGTGATGGATCACCACCATCATACTGAGGAGGCTCCCATGTTAGAGTGACAGCGTGCTTGTCGATGTCAGTGATGATGACGTCAGTTGGAGGATCGGGTGGCTCTGCAGTGACAATAATAAACATTTGTCATAAACTGACAACAGCCTGCAGCCTGTTGTGGCTCTGAAATGACAATAATACACATTTATTAGAAACAGATAATATCCTCAAGCACCTGCAGTCTACCATATCTCTTCAATGACAATGATAAACAATTATTAGAAATGGACAATACTTCCTTGCAGTCTACCATGGCTCTGGAATGACAATGATCAATATTTCATTAGAAACAGACAATATTCTCCTGAAGATCAGTCCTCTTCATAAAGAATGTCAATTGCTAACAACAAACCGGAGAAATTCATGAAACAAAAAAGAAAAATAACTGTTTCAGAGTCAGATTTACTCTGGAAAGGTATCAATGATGATGATTTTTATGATGATGTTATGTATACAGCACTCACCAACAACGCTGATGGGAATGTCAACAGCGGCAGATCCCAGTTCATTGGTCACTTGCAGAGTGTACAGTCCCTCGTCAGACTTGATGCAGTCGTCGATGACCAGGGTGCTGTGGAGGTGGGTGCCACTGATGTCCAGACGAGGTGCCAGCGCCTTGATCTGTGTCAGCGGCTTCTTCTTCTTCAGCCACTCCACACGGGGCGGTGGTGTGCCTGTGATGGGGATTCGAACCTTGATGGTGTCTCCCCGACAGAAGCGCAGGCCTTTGCCAATGTGAGGTGGCAGTTCAATGTGGGCTGGAGCTGTGACAGCACACATGACACAGTAACATCAGCAACTGGCGGGGTGATGTGGTGACACAGCAAAATGGGACAAACCTTATTAATATCATGACTGACCCTTGCAAAATGTGAGATGGAGGTGTGTGAGCACACAAGATATAGTAAGATCAGCAGCTGTGGTGTACTGTTATAAATACTTGGTAGGGGGCCGGATAGCTCAGTTGGTAGAGCGCCGGACTCGTGATCCTGGGGTTGCGGGTTCGAATTTCGGTATAGGGGGATTTTTCCCTCGGAGTTAACATTGGTTCTGACTCCATTCCCCATATAGTCCTTCAATGAGACTATAAACCGAGGTTCCGTGTGTGAACGCACGCATAACATCTTGCACACACGTAAAATCCCATCACCAACTTTCGGAAGAGAAGGCCAGTTTGGCCGTTGGTATGGATGACACGTGACACATAGCATGCACCTTCCCCGAAGATGGAGTATGGCTGCCTTAGTGGCGGGATAAAAAAGGGTCATACACACAAAACTCCACTGCCTGGCTATACAGGGAGTGTCCGCAGGAGTATCAGCCTGCGTACGCAGAAAGAAAGAAAGAATAAATACTTGGTGACCTAGCAAAATGGGATTTACCTTATCGATATCAAGATGATTACAAAATGAAAACTGGCTGTCTAAGTATTGTGATCAGCAGAAATGGATGTAATAGTAGAACCACGGTATCAGACTTCAGACATGTCAGGATTGGCGCTATCAGTATGATGACTGATCCAACTGAATCACATGATGACAGACTGACATTGTATAGAGTACAAGATGACTGACATATCAACAGGTGACAGCGTCCATGCTGACTGACATTGTGACAGAACGTGTGGCGACTGACTTCATAGTATGGCTACAGAATGTATAGCAACTAACCATGAAATGTAACGATAGTGTACTTGTATCACTGCCTCCTTTGTGTGTGTTTGTGTGTATGTGTGCGTGCGTGCGTGCATGCCCCGCGCGTGCGTGCGTGCGTGTGTGTGTGTGTGTTCATGGCAGTTGTCTAAGCATGCTTGCATTTGGTTAATTACACCACTAATGAATGTCTCTTATGCCTGTGAGTCTCATGCATACACCTGTGTCAATCACTATAACAGACATTTACATCATGGGATGATGGGCAAAGTCTAAATTATGTATCCATGTCTCAGCACAAAACCAAAACAAGAGACAAACAGACCTACCCAGAACAGTCAGTTTGGCCCGAATGGACACAGCTCCGTATCTGTTCCTGGCCTGACACTCCACATCCCCAGCATCGGGGAAATCCACATTGCGGATGCGCAGTGTGTGGGTGGTGCCATCTGTCTCCAGGCAGTACTTCTTGCCATCGAACAATTCACGGTAGTTCTTGAACCTGAGTTTCACAAATCAGTGATGAGATGTTAAAGCAGTGTATTCAATACTACTGGCATAAAAATTGTCTTTTATTCAATGATAATCGACAAATAACAGTTAGTTACCACTACTCATTGTGGATTCTGACAAAAAATAATTTCTCACCTTCTTTCTTTTCTAACACAGAGTGAAAAAAGTTATAAATCTTTTATTAACACTTGATCCCTCATGTATAGAAACTTTTTTCTTCACTCGTTTATCATCTGAAAGCTCTCGCTGGCAATCTTCCCATGCCACTCACTCTGACTCCCACATACATAACCACACTTGGGACCATCCTGTCACAGAACACACAATACAACTGATTATCTATAACTTTATAGTCTATTCAAATATCAACCCTTGCACAAAACTCGAGTTGTATAAATTCAGATTATCACAGCTATTCTAAAGCGTGCACAAACAGGAACATTCATTAATTTACCAGGTTTAAAATGTTTTTTTTTTAAAGCCTATTTTTACAACACCCTTGGGCAAAATGCTTTTCTTTCACAAAGAAATAGATACATCATCAATATCTTTAATTTTAACATGGACAATTTGGCAATGAACATTCTTGACAGATTAGAAATCCCCTCATAAATGACTGTTTGGAAGATTTGAACCACTGACCAGGAGATTTCAGCAGTGGGCAAGGCCACCACTTGGCAGACAAATCGGGCATCTTCGCCCAAAGGCACCGCCTGGTCGTTGAAGACCCCAATGAACTTAGGAGCCTCCATTGCTGTTCAGACAGATAGAAGACACATGTGTAATATATACATAGGCATGAGTGTGTGCGTGCATGTGCACGTGCGTGCATGCGTGTGTGTTTGTATGTGTGTGTGTGTATGTGTGTGTGTGTGTGTGTGTGGTGTGCGTGTGCTGTGTGTGTGTGTGGTGTGTTGCATGCATGTGTGTGTGGTGTGCGCAAGCATATGCATGCACATGTATATGTTCACATGAATGCGGTATGCATACATGCATGTGTCCAGATGTTCGTGCGTATATGTTTCTTAGTGTTTGTATAAATGTTCACTCAGAGAAAGGTGAATCAGAACTGGCAGAGACTCTGAAGATGAACCATGGCTGCCTATGTGGTGAACTCTCAAAATGGCCCTACATACAATACACCTATCCAACAAAATGTCAGTTACCTATCATTGGCTTGTGGGGGTGGGGGGGTGGGGGGGTATATTGGGGGATCCGAAGAATATTCAAACAAAGAAGCCAGATCTGATCTGGTGTGTGTGTGTGTGTGTGTGTGTGTGTGTGTGTGTGTGTGTGTGTGTGTGTGTGTGTGTGTGTGCATACTTGCACGCACATGAATGCATGCCTAGGTGCTTGAATGAACATTTACATGTGTTGTTTACAAAGTGTATATCATCAAGCATGAACTAATGTCCAATCTCAACACAAAATTTATGTATCAAGATATGAACATCCCCAAAGCTTCCAACCAAGTCTTCTTCCTCTACCAGTATCATTCCTACACCCCTTGCCGACCAACCCCAACCCTCCAGCAGAACTGACCAATGGAGTGACCACAGATGAAGGGGTCAGAAGAAGGTGAAGGTTCTCCTGTGCCAACGGCATTGATGGCACGGACCCTGAACTCATACTGCACCCCCTCCTTCAGGTCTTTCACTCGGAAGTTGCACTCTGGAATCGGCTGTTTGTTGACGGGGAGCCATGAGCGGCCACTCATGTCTGCACGCTCCAGCTGGTAGCCGATGACAGGGGAGCCACCGTCCGACTCTGGCGGACTCCAGGACAAGTCCACATAGTCCACACCCAGTTCCTGGATGGTGGGGGCAACTTTGGATGCCTTGGGTTTGTCTGTTGTGGAGGAGAAGGTGGGGAGAGTAGAAAGAACAGGATAGATTAGATAAGCAAGTTTGGATCAAAGCATGGTAAATCTATACACCATCGTCACTTTCACAAATGCATATACTTTTAAAAGTCTCTTTTGACTTTGCATTAAAAATGTTCTCGATATCTTTTAAGTTATAGCAGAACTGGTCAAGAAAAATTAACTGCAGTGGTAAATAGCAGCAAGAATTCAATCCGAACATTCTTAGTTTTACAGAGAATGAACAGCCTTCCAAGAAATTTTAATCATGATAACAACCATTTACTTCAATAAACTCTGAGTCCATCTTAGCCAGTTACCAAATTTGTTCTGGAAAGCATTTATGAAAAAGCATAAGAGAATGAGCTCCAATCTTTAATTACTCAATGACAACGATCAAGCATAAGAGAATGAGCTCCAATCTTTAATTACTCAATGACAATGATCAATCAATTGATTATATTCTGTCAACAGCAGATTCATCATAAAAAAGCACCCCCACCACCAAGTCATTATCTTTAAAGTCTACAATTGCTATAATTGAAATAAACATTAAAAACGAACTGAGACCCATAGGTATATTCAGCTATGATTGGTGTGTACTCCTTCCACACACAAATGAAATTTACACAAAAATACACATAATGACATATCCAACATATAAAAAAAATGTCAACTTCTCAGAGCATACATCAAAATGAACACTGACACAATGTTCACTCAGAAAGTGCAATTAAGAGTTAACAAGTGGGCACAATGAAGTCATTCTAACTACCACCACCAGTAACGACATGGTCACAAGAACATATCACTTAGGATCTCACAGTAAACAAGGAATGACATGTCAGAGCATGAAATAAAACAGCAAAGTGAGATCAGAATGGATGATTCAATCAGAACCACCACCAGGTAAACCAGTGACTTAAACTGACAGTGAAAAATCAATGACATTATCAGAACGACAGATAGTTCAGTTAAACCAATCACTGACAAGTCATGAAACCCATGACATCAAATGACATTAATGAAACCAGTAACAACAAAATGATGACCGAATAACAGTCCAAGTCAACAAAATGATAATTAGTTGAGCCAATGAGATTAGAATGCAATTTGTTAATGAAACACAACATCAAAATGATAATGATATGAATTACATGATCAAACAAATGATGGTCAAATGAATATCCATTATTACAGAATATATATCTTATTTTTGGTTAACATATTATTCCTGGTTGGATATGCATACATATATATAGGTATATACCATTCAAACCATACCAACAGATCAGTATTGTCAAAAATACATAATCCAAACATCGAAAGTCTTCAACATGGCATAATACAACACACCAAATCATCACTTTGACATGCATTGATCATCAAAAATTAAAAAAAGAAAGAAAAATGGCAAATCAAGCAACTCAATAAACATTCTATACATACAAGCACAAAAACTCAAGAAAAAGCAAAAAGATGAATAACTTACATTCACACCCACAAAAATTTCATTCCATGAGCAATCATTTCTATTCAAATTAAAATTTTAAAAATCTTCTAAAAACTGCAGTACACAAAACTGAAGAAAAATGCAACGCAAAGAAGAATAAAACACTGAGTTGGGACATCACACAACAAACTAATTTAGAAACAGAACAATTTGAAAAAGAAAAAAAACGACAAGAAAAAGCGTCTTACAAAAAAACAACAACTGAACCAACAAAATTTGAAAGAAAAAAAAAAACAAAGAGGGGATGCAAGGGACAGGGAAGGAAAAGGCTTCAGAGGGAGGCACTCAGAAGCAAGAACAGCCTGCAAACAGCAAACAGAAATGTGATTAATGAAACGAAGGATAATATATTATCGACCATCAACACAGCTTGAAGCATGCAATGTTTTGCTTTCACACAATGCTATAATCTTTTCTCCATGCCAGCCTAGTACATTATCATATACTGTGTTCTTTCATAAAATTGTAGTTCATTTATAATGTTTCTACAATCTGTAACATGCTTTGTTTTCAAAGGGAAAAAAAAAGTTTGTTTCACAACTTTTCTACAATTTTATCCAAAAGTCAGAAAAGCAAGTAGTCTATAATTTAGATTATTATAAAACATCAAATGTTATCAATATTTTATATACTATAAGGCTAATACTTTAAAAAATGTTAAAAACATGTTTGAAACTACATTGACCTGTACTTGAAAGTGAACCATTTATATTCCAATACTTTAAATCTTTAGTACCATTCACTCAAAGCCTGCCCAAAACATGCAAATCAATGAAATGAAAATAAAGCCAAGCAAGCTTTTAAAAACTTCAACTGAGACTATAACAAAAACTGAACATAAGCCCAAACACACACATGGACTGATGTACACACACCTCTCTTCCACCCCTCACCTTTCTTCGCCTTCAGTTCCACAGGTACGGACAACTCCGCTGGCTCACCAAGACCTGCAGGGTTCTCTGCTCTGACGCGGAAATAGAAGGAGTCACCAGGGGGAAGGTCTTTGACCATCAGCCACTTGGTGCGTCCTGAGACTTCGGACACAGGTTCCCAGGTGTCGGAGTCTGCGCGGCGTTTCTCCACCACGTAGCGTTTAATTTTACCGTCATCGTCATGAGGTGCGCTCCAGGCCAGAGTCAGGGAGTCTTTGTCCACATTCTCTGCCCTCAAGTTCTCCGGGCCTGACAGTTTGCCTGTGGGGGTGGGGGGAGCGGTCAGTCTCATAAACTGCAGTAATGGAGAATTGCACCGGGCAGTGGGGAACATGAGGCTATGGAGAGAGGGATTGGTTAGGGGAAGTGGGAGGGGAGGTGAAAGGGAGCTCTGAGGTGGGGTGGGTGAGAAGAGAACTGTGGCAGGAGCAGATGCATCCATGCCCGTGTGTACATGTGTGTACATTTTGCCCATCTGTCAGTCTGAATGTCACTGTTTGAACGTATGTTTGCCTATACATGCATCCATGTGTATCTTGTAGGTATTTCCTAGACATTGGTGAAACTTCATGATTGTTTTGTATGTTTATTTTGTTCTGTCACAGAAAGGCATGGAATCATGACCCTAATACTCTCCGTTGTTTATAACCTGATGTCCATACAAAGAGTCCAACCCACATTCCACTGATGGTGTGTAAATAAGGCAATGTATTTCTAACCGTATATCACTGTGTTAGCGATTCTGATAGATGTATGAAGTTTATTTCTGTGTATGGTTGTTTCTAACAGACCTCTGAAGATCATCACTATGTCAGTGTCATTGACAGAAATGTATAGAATACATGCTGCTGTGTCTGTTTATGAAATATATCCTTTTTGTAACAATATTTCTAAGTATATGTTAAAAGCTTATCATGTCAATGTTTCTGGTGGTAGTCTAAAAACTGTTACTGTTTAGTTTTCAGAGTGTGAGAATAACGCACAGAACATCAAAGCTATCATGTCAATGTTTCTGATGGTAGTCTAAACTCTGCTACTGCTTTGTTTTCAGTGAGTGTGAGAATAATGCTCAGAACATCAACAAATCAATAATTCTGACAGACTAAGTGCCATTCTTCAGATGACACTTTGCATGATGTGCCTGTTAGAGTGAGGTCTAGTGTCCATATCCATCTCAGTGTGTGTAGTGGGGGGGGGGGGGGGGGGTAAAAATTGCAAGAAAGTAGACAGGGTGTTACTAATCTCACACAACACTAATAACGCCCAAACAAAAACGTGTTTGGATGGACAGAAAAATTGCTTTCTTTTTTCTCTCTTTCCTTTTTTTTTGTTTCCAAGCTGGGTGATAAGGTTTTCAAACTGGCAACCTGAAGACTGTGAGCTTTGTACTATCAAAACTGGAGGTATTTAGAAGTCTGTCAATAGTTCTGAAAGACTCTGCGCTTTCTCCCTCAAGATATGAAAATTACAGGAGGATCATTCTGTATGAAAGCATGATGTTATTTTTTTTCTTTGTTCAGTTTTGTTGTCTTGTTTCATTTTGTAATTTTTTTTTTTTTTTTCTATTTTTATTAAAAAAATTATTCTGTATAAGGTAATGGCACTCTATCTAGTGGCCCTGTGGTAATGTCTGTCTATGAAGCGAAGTACTTTACACACCATTACACCATTTTGGAAGCTTGATCCTGTGTTATTACAAGGGTGTAAAGTGGAATATTCTACACAAATAGCATCAATTTACATTCTGATCCTGACCTATGTGCAAAGTTTAGTATTCCACATAAGATGACACACTCTGCATGCTAAACTTTTCTCTCTTCTGTTCTACATCTTTGGAAAGAACGTGTCTAAAATATAAAATGTCTGTCTGTGTGTCTGTCTTCGTTGTTTCACATACAAATCCACAGTTTTTGTCTTACCTTCTCTGAATTTGGCATGGTGCTCATTAGCACACTGGGCAGATCAACAGTGAATGATTTTCATGGTTTGTTGCAGTTTTAAAGCGATGTCAGAATCGAAGCAAATCAAACAAGACCTCATTGAAGATATGACAGGGTGGGGGTGGGGGGGGGGGGGGGGGGGGGGGGGGGGGGGGGGGGGGGGGGGGGGGGGGGGGGGACTGCTATTTCTATATCAAATAACACCACTTTGCATACTGATCCTGTTTTCTCTCCTGTTTAACCCCAGTGAAGTGTTCATACAAATTAACAATACTTTGCACACCGATCCTGTGTTATTTCCCATTAGTGAAGTGTTCTACTAAGATAACTCCATTTTGCATACTGATCATGTGTTATCGTCTATGTCTGAAACAGAGCATGCTGAATGAAATAACATCATTTATTTATTTGTTTTTCTTTTTATGTCACAAGTCCTGAAGACGGTCTATGACTGAAACGTTGTTGATATTTGTTCTGTTTTTCTTTTTTTAAAATCTTCTGAGAATCCTCAAAGACATTTATCATTTTGCATGCTGATCCTGTGTTTTCACTCATGTATGATGCAAACTATTCTACCTAAGATAACAGATTCTACAGACTGATCAATGCCTGCCATGTAGTCTGCAGGTGCCTGGTATCCCAACCACCCCCACAGCATGTTGTTCTATAAAGGAAGATACTCTTTTTCTTTAGGAACAGATATGGTCCAGTTAATATTAACCAAGTAAACTTGTTCATTCATTCTACATTTGTTATGGATTACAACAAAGGAAGTAACAGGAATTAAGTTACCTCAACGTTTTTTTGTTTTTTTTCTGTAAATGCAGCATAAGTTCTGGTATGCTTGTTTCCAGGGTATTGAACTGACAAGTCATGAGTGATTATAAGTTTCCAGAACTGTGAATTGTGTTATGCTTGATTACAGAGCGCAGAGTATAATATCAGCTCTCTCATGAATGATTTCAGGAGTCCGGAGTAAGTTTTGTTACATGCAGTTCTATGTATTCTCAACTCAGTGTTAGTTCCGTAATAGAAAAAGGAGCAGTGAATACATTCTTGATTTGATCAGCTGATTAGGTGATTAGGTGTATGTAAGCAAGCAGCATAGTTAGAATGCTGAAATCATGTGAGATAAAATAAACCATTAAACATGAAATGGAAAAGTGTTCACACACACCTTAATGCTCAGAAACTGAAATATAGCACAAGTGGTTGAAAAGGTCTGGCCACAACACAGCACAGTGTTTGGCTGCAAAATCCATGAATCATCATTCGTACGGCTCTATTCTGAGCATATGACAAGCAGACAACCAAGCTGCATTCAAGGCAATCCACAGCCGACACACAGCAGAAACCAAAAGAAAAGAAATCTTGTTAGTTGGTGATTTTATTCATGTTAACTCATGTCAACAGACAAAAACAGGGTGAGATCTGATGTTCACAGGGGAACTTGCACATCTTGTTTTTCTATTTGTTCAAGAGCACTAACAAGACATGACATTAATGAAAATCCAAACTGTCACAGCAATACTGTCTTTACAGATACTGACAAACTTAACTCTCACTGCACTGTCTTTACAGCAGTGTAACAAACTAAACTGTTCATAAACTGTCTCAAAGCCATTTCTATTCTCAAAGTTTTTTTCTATTCTGCTCATTATCACAGTCATGATGACTGCTTTGTCCAAACTACCTTCAACATCTGCCAAAATGATTCCTAAAAACGCCACTCACACTGCATTTATCTTTTACACCAAAACTGACAGAGTTTCAGTTTCCCAAAATAGTCTACGATAATCTAGCCAAACAGTCGACAGTGCTCATCTTTACTGCTAAAGAAAAGCCCAAAACAGATTAACACAAACAAAATCACATTCATGCTTGATTTCAAATGATTTGCCTTGCTCCTTTCATGTAAAGTTACTAGAACAACAAGAAAAAAAGGCACATCTGTTTTAAAGTTACATGCATATGGCAATGATAGTGAGCGTTAGCAACAGTTTTCTTCATGTCACAAACATTAGACTGCTGAATGTGACAGCAACAAGATTATAATTTGTTACAAGTGCATAGTTTGTTACAAGTGCACAACTGGTTTCAAGTGCAAAGTTAGTTACAAGTGCATCATTGTTACAAAAGCATTGTTTGAACAAGTGCAAAATCAATAGTGCAATACAACCAGTGGAACGTTCAGTCAGTGCAATATGTGCCATCAATCAATCAGTGCATTAAATGCCATCATGCAGTGACAGTTGTTTTGTTCCAGATACAAGTCAGATTAAAAGTCAAAGAGATGCTTATTTTCGAAACTGGGTATCCGACAAAATCATAATGCTGCACAACATGAACCCAAAAACATATCAGGTTGAAAGGTCAGGGGACAAAGGTCAGAGCTGCAAAATGAGCCTATGATGAAACTGAAAGATCTGGTGTCAAGGTCACCATTATGACCTTGTCAACAAACCGACACTTCTCTGTCACTTTAATTCTGAATTATTTCTGAAACAAAACATAGAAGACATAGCTTTTCCTTCTTATTTTTTTAACATTTCACTTTAAGCTCTGCATTCCATCCGATTTATTCAACTACTACTTTCAAACAAACAGAATTTAAGGCTTTGAAACCTGACCTACATCCGAAAATACCATCAACATGAAAACTGTTTAAGACAAAGAAAAGGAACAGAAAAAATCATTAAAAATGTTAAACATTCCACAAAACAAAACAAGAAATAACAAAAGAGGACATTCTTTTTCCTTTTTTTTTTAACTGTTTCTCAGTGACTTCCAGATGGACAAAGTCATGTTAGATCCATCACTCAATGTTAGATCTCAAACAGATGACACAGAATTACACAGGGTATGGTTAGGGCCTAGTATTAGTTGCAATGTCCAATGTTCAGAAGCGTCCCTCAATGGACGACAGATCGATGGAGTCCCAAACACTGCTGAGAGGGTTATCAGCATACACGCGAAATATGTATTCCGAGCGCATCAGGTTCTGAGTTAGATAAACTTCGATGCATGGCTCGAGGTTAGCAGCCTTAAACCAGGGAGACCCGGCATATTCTGAAAGATGCAGAGCGACAGTTGTTAGTTGTCAACACAAGGCAGAGGCAGTTTATTTGATTCACTTCAACCACACTGTGGAACTGTGCTTGCCACCACTTTCTACAGTTCATCGGCACAATTCTACCAGATGTGAGACTCTGTTCCTTATAGTTTTTTCACTAGAAATGTTTGACAATGCTTAGCAAAGACAGAGCAATGTCAGCAAATGAGAAAGATCTGTTACCAAAAGACAAATTTTTAAAAACTTGGGGAGAGACATAAACAAACTTAGTTTTCATAGTAAATAACATTAAGCCAAGTCCAGAAACATTATAATTATATGGCATTTGTACCTGCAGTGTGTGTGTGTGTGTGTGTGTGTGGTGTGTGTGTGTGTGTGTGTGGTGTGTGTGTGTGCTTTGGTATGGCTGCATGTGTGTGTGCATCTGCAGATGCGTGAGAGCGTGCATTCATACCTGTGTGCCTCTGAGCGTTTGTGAGAGAGAGAGAGCGACAGAAAGAAACAGAATGATAAACAGGCAGAGAGAAAGAGAGAGAGAGAGAGAGAGAGAGAGAAGAGAGGAGGTGTGTGTGTGTGTGTGTGTGTGTGTGTGTGTGTGTGTGTGTGTGTGTGTGTGTTGTGCGTGTGCGTGCATGTGTACATGCGTGTGTGTGTGATTATGAAAAAAGTCAGACAAAACCTTTGTAATCATGATTCACTTCAATGGTTTGTGCTGTAAGTTTGTTTATCTCCAATCCCAAGCTCTTTCTAAATATTGTTCATAACGGAGGTGCATTCAAAGCAGATCAGTCAGGGCACAATGTCCCTAAGTACATGGTTCTTGTAAAGCAGTGTTTGACAAGCAGGTTCCACCATGTGACGTTATCAATTAACAAGGTTCTTTGCTGAGGCACTCCTGTCTATTTTGTCCGTCCCCATGTACTCAGTAGTTTTAGCCCTAAGCCTGTTTTCTTATATATTTCCCGGATACAACATGTCATGAAAAGGGTAAACAGAAAATGTACACTGATTCAGTCATTCTTCTCTTTTCTACAATTAATCTTTGAAATAAAATACAATGGCTGTCACAGTTTGCGATTTCTTTTTAACAGTGTCTTGATATAGACAGAAAATACCTTACAGTTTGAGCATTACAACTGCAAAGCATTACAAACTGTCCATTCACACAACTCAAGCTGAGTCTGGGCCTATTTTTCTCTGTCTGTCTTGATGTCTCTCTGTCTCTCTCTGCCTCTCTCCTTGTACCCCACCACCCCTCCTCTCTCTCTCTCTCTCTGCCTGTCTTGATGTCTCTGTCTCTCTCTGCCTCTCTCCTTGTACCCACACCCTCCTCTCTCTCTCTCTCTCTCTCTCTTTCCTTCTCTCTCTCTTTCTCTCCCCCTCCTTTCCTCCTTGTTTCTCTCTCTCTCTCTCTCTCTCTCTCTCTCTCTCTCTCTCTCTCTCTCTCTCTCTCTCTTTTCCTTCTCTCTCTCTTTCTCTCCCCCCCTTCCTCTGTTTCTCTCTCTCTCTTCTCTCTCTCTCTCATCTCAATCTCTCTCTCTCTCCTTCTCTCTCTCTTTCTCTCCCCCATTCTTTCCTCCTTGTTTCTGTCTCTCTCTCTCTTTCTCTCTCTCTCTCTCCCGCCCTCCTCTTACTACCTGCTGGCGGGGTGCTGGGAAACAATATTGCTACAGTGCAACAGGGAAAAGAAAATCAGCGTAGAATGAGCAGTCAACTGTCTGCTTCTGACGGGAGATGGAACACACCACCAATACAAATGACAGATCTTTGATTCCAAAAGTCTTCATTCCACACTGAATATCTTCATGCCCATGAGGGCTTGACACACATATGTGTGAAGCCATGTAACATTAACATTGTCATGTGGCTCTTTCACAGACTGCACATGTCATTTGGCATATACTCCTTTCTTTATGCTGCAGTTCTTTCACTGGAGTATTCATGCTGAGCATTCCGAGTGAATCTTTACCATGATCTTGATTGGCAGAGAAAAAGAGACACATTGTGGAATGGACACACACAGTTTAGAGGAAAAAAGAAAAGAAAACTTTCATTCAATTCAAGGCAGAAGTATTCTGTACTGATTTCTGCATCAGCAAATCTTAGCCTTCGTCACAGTTTTTAATGCCACCACTAAAAACACAATCAGGTTTAACTGAAACTAGGTTCGTGACCCAAGTTTGACTGGAAAACAGTTAGACAGGTTTGACGACACACTGCTACCAAAAGCATACCCACTCCAACTACAATATTTGTGCAATTCACAACTACCAAAATGTGCTTGTTTCAGATTCTAATAAGTTTTACACTCTAACATTTTCAGTCCACAGGCATTCTCTGGTAAAGTGTTTCAACCTGATGTCAGGTAAGTCGTTCCAAACTTCATGCCCTCAGAACAGTCTGTGTGAAACACACTGTCTGCCTCACAATGCTCTTGAAATTGCCATACTGGAAGGAATCGCCAACTTGCCTGTTCCCTATCTGCTTAATCTAACTTTATGATGTGACGACATAACTTTATTCATGATATTACTGTCAGTTATTCAAACATCTGATTGTGTTGAGTTTTTTGTTGTTTGTTTTTGTTAACAACCTTTGAGTCTGCAAGCATCATCTTCCATATTTTAATTTCATGACACCAATGATTAGCCATAATGTATATGTAACACTCCTGGTTCTTTGAAAGTAAATTCGATGGGAAATCATGATCCTGATACATTTCTTGTCTGATAATTTGTTTCTAACCTGGACAGTCAACACTTTTCTTTAGGGTCATTTGCAAAGTAGGTCAGCATCAAATGAAAGTTTATTAGCCAGACTTGGGATTCGCCTCTTTCATTTCTGATCAGATTCACGTGTCCTCCTCAGTCATACGGCTGATATACCCTGTGAAGCAGGGCATAACAAGTCCAAAATGTATTTGATGTATTTATCCACATTTTCTGGTTTATTGTACCATGCTACCCAAGTTTCAATGATCCCATATACCACGAAGCCAGGAGAGTGCTGAATGTTAGCAGTGACTGGCAGCATCATTATCATGTTACATCCAGATGTCAATTCAGCATGATCACTGTCAAAAGTTCTTTTGAACCTAGAAAACTGTATGGAGTTCAAAGCACAGAAGCAATGTAAACACATGGCAATTGCTGGCCAAGCTGTATTTGTTGTGCGCTGGGCTATTCAGAAGTGAAGACAGCCTAAACTTTGCACATAAAAAGGGCTGATATCAAATAATGAACAAGCTTTCAACACTCAAATTTTGGGAGACACCATTTACTGAATGTATGCTGAAAATGATGGTAAACTGTAGGTGCACAGCATTAACAAAGCAGACACTATACAACTGAGGATCATCACAGACTCTTCAGCTAATCATGAAACAGAAACTTTAATGTATTCTTTTGGGTTTTTCATTCCTCCATTTTTTTTTTCTATTTATGTATTTTAAATTTTTCTTCCTGTGTCTTTCAGCCTTCACTGTTATTGACTATCTTGTATTATGATCATAGCTGAATTTTATACATAGCAGTCTTGTCCTATGCAAAGCTGTACTGTGTTGAATTAACTAAGTTCTGCTGTCTGAATTACTCAAGCTGTACAATGTTGAATTAACTAAGTTCTGCTGTCTTGAATTAATCAAGCTGTACAATGTTGAATTAACTAAGTTCTGCTGTCTTGAATTAATCAAGCTGTACAATGTTGAATTAACTAAGTTGTGCTGTCTTGAATTAATCAAGCTGTACAATGTTGAATTAACTAAGTTCTGCTGTCCTGAATTACTCAAGCTGTACAATGTTGAATTAACTAAGTTCTGCTGTCTTGAATTAATTAAGCTGTACAATGTTGAATTAACTAGGTTCTGCTGTCCTGAATTACTAAAGCTGTACAATGTTGAATTAACTAAGTTGTGCTGTCTTGAATTAATCAAGCTGTACAATGTTGAATTAACTAAGATGAACTCTGCAGTGCAAAGCTCTATTTTGCAGAGACAATTAAGTCATCTGTGCTATGCTGTGTGAAACCTCTGTGCTGTGCAAACCTATTCTTTTATAGTACATGGCATTTGGTAGTTGTATTTCACAGTAGTGTTTTCTATAATGTTTTGCTGTGCTAAACCATGCGCTGTAAAGTTTTGTTGTGTGCTTTAGATTCTGTGCTGTTATACTGTCCAAATCCATACTCATGAGACAGTTTGCGTGAGAGCGAGTGCCTGTGTGTACCTATTGCACTGTGTAACAATGCTTGCGTGCATGGCTATGATGTTGCTTGGCTGTGCACATGCAAGTAGGTGGGACACACTGGATGGTAAGGCAGGGAAGGAGAAGACAAGGACATCCTCCCAGCGGTCACACCAACAATGACAGAGGATGGTATCCCTCACGACAACGCTACAGTCTAGTTTCTGAACTGTTCCAGCCAAACAATTCACTACCTGGGAAGGGGAAGGGGGACACAGGATCTGGGCGAGCAGGAAGACTGGACCTCAACTCACCACATCCCACCCACATAACACTGGAATCCATGCAAATTGCAGTCTCCACCATTCAACAGTAACCCAGCACCTCAAAAGAATTTCCTCCCTTTCTAT
This sequence comes from Conus ventricosus, assembly GCA_018398815.1. Classification (NCBI taxonomy): domain Eukaryota; kingdom Metazoa; phylum Mollusca; class Gastropoda; order Neogastropoda; family Conidae; genus Conus; species Conus ventricosus. The sequence goes on along the minus strand of CM031595.1, from coordinate 142,316,052 downwards.
ATTTGTTTTTGTTGTATCTCCAAAGAACTTTGAATTCTCCAAGATGTATGGTCTGTTGGACTTATGTCAGGATCTAGAGTTAAGTTGTAGGAGAGGACAGAGTTCATAATTGTCCTTCATACTGTTGGAGGAGACACTGCATACACAGCTGTATCTTCTAAGGTGCTGAGCTATATTGTACAGAGTGTGTCATCACACACACACACACACACACACACACACACACACACACACACACACACACACACACACACACACACACACACACACCCCATTCCAAACACCCACACGCACACACCCACACACTATTCCACAGGCACACACACACACACACAATTCCACACACACACTCTCTCTCTTTCTCACTTTCACACTTGCACAAAAAACAACTATACACACAAAAAGGTGCCACACACACACACAACACACACAACAACACACACAACACACACACACACATACACATGCACACACACACACACACCACACACACACACACACACCACGAACAGTGCCACTCACCAAAGATGCGTTTGGGCACAATAGCAAACTCGGACTCCAGCGGTTCACTGCGTCCAAACTTGTTCTCAGCGTACACACGGAAGAAGTAATGCGTGTTCTCCATGAGAGCAGCAATGGTCATGATGGTGATGTCAGCATCAGTGCGTCCACAGTACATCCAGCCCCGCCGCCCATCTTCTCGACGCTCCACCAGGTAGCCAGTGAGGGGTGAGCCTCCATCTGACAATGGAGGCTGCCACTGGATGGTCACAGAGTCCTGGTGATCTGCAGCGTCTTGATGGGAGCCTCCGGGCGGGCAGGTGGACCTGAGAATCAAAGAATTATGGTATTCATACCTCAAAATGCTTCCTAGAAATGATGAGAATTTGTCAAGGAATAAATCAGCAAGAAACAGAGACAGGCCAACATTTGCACAGATTCAAATAAATGTATGTGCATGCATAGTCACACATGACACACACATGCCTATGTGCACACGTACATGCACGCACGCACGCATGTGCACATACGCACACCACACACACACAACACACCACACACACACACACACACGTTCATGCATGCACACATCTATGAACATATACAAAAGATGAGCCTGAGAAAAAAAATGAAAAACATTCAAAACAAAAACAGTGACAGTAAGCAGAAGAATGAGAAAGAGAAAGAAGAGAGAAAATCTAGGAAATGGGTAAAAAAAGAGTGTTGAAAATTGTTTTGAGAAAGGAAAAGGAAAGAAAAGAAATCAGGCTAAAGTAAAAGACACGGAAGAGCTAAAGTAAAAGACAGGGAAAAACAATGAGAAGGAATGAACAAAAGTGACTAGAGTTACCAACTGACCGTATGGACTTTTGGGTTTGAAAGGGACCTCACTCTCCAAAGCAGGACTGACGCCCACAGCATTTTCAGCCATGACACGGAAGAAGTAGCCCACGTTCTCCAACAGGCTCTCCACCGTCGTGGATGTCTGGTCAGCCGGCACTTTGCCCACACGCACCCAACGAGGTCGGCGAGCATCCGATTTCTCCACAATGTAACCCGTCAATGGAGAGCCACCGTTTGAGTCTGGTGGTTGCCATGACAACGTGATGCTGTCTTCGTTGGCTGACGTACTTTCCAGAGGACCAATCGGGGTTGTAGGTTTGTCTGGAAGATGTCCACGATTTATCAGCTGCCTTTTTAAAATCAACAGTGTCAGCTTACAGGTATGCAAAACCACTGCCAAGCTACAATCACACGAACATTTGAACAGGAAATATTGTTTGTCAAATATGTTCTTCACACAAATAGGCCATTAAAGCTGCCCAGAATCTTCACAAAAAAATGGACCTGTCTGTATGTGTGATTTTCATCATTTGTGTGTTTGTCTGCGTGCGTGCGTGCATGTGTGTGTATGTGTGTGGGTGTGTGTGTGTGTGTGCATGTGTATGTGTGTGTGTGTGTATGTGTGCTTGTATGGCTACATACACAATGTAAACTGATCTACACAAAGAATTGTGACAACAGTGGAATGCAAAATTTCTGCTGTTGTGTACTTGTGATATCAAGGGCTATGTAATTCTTCATCTGTGAAAGCCAGATAGGCTGAGGTGCATACACTTATACATCTCTGGCAAAAACAGACAGATGGGCGATCTGTCCCTACCTTTTATCAACGCAAACAGAAAGACAGGCACTCTTTTACCTTTCCTCTTGGCCGGTACCACAGGGGCCTCCAGTGTGGCTGGCTCCCCAATGCCAGCAGAGTTCTTCGCTCTTACTCTGAAGAAATACTCGTAGCCCTCAATGAGGTCATCCACATTGAAGACATGGGTAGCAAATCCAGTGTCAGCCACTCGAGACCAAGTTGCTGCCTTGCCATCACGTTTCTCTATGATGTAGGACAGAACAGGTGCGCCACCTTCCTTCGCAGGTTTCTTCCAGGACAGAGTGGCGGACTTCTTGTCCACGTCAGTGACTTGCAGGTCTTGGGGAGGACCAGGCAGCTCTGGTGTGGAGAAAACAAAAAGAATCAATAATGAAACATAGTCATGGCATCGCTAACAGTTACAAACAAGTCAGTCATCAAATTGTAATAGAGAAGTTTTATGTAAAGAGCTAACCATAATGCATGAAATGTGAAGCTAGCTACTCACAAAAATAAACAAAATCAAAACAAGACAAAGGTTCACAATGGGCTACTACTCCTTTGATACACCATGTCAGCGACAAGACACAACCATTACATTTTGCATGACGCATTCTAATGACAAACAAACATAGATTCAAAGGTAATCAAACCACCTTAAGTTTCCTTTAAGTGACTGTAAAAGCTACAAGGTAAAGATCACAACCATTCACTTTCTCACAAAATGTATGAAAAAGGAAATCAACTCACACAAAAAGCACAACTTTGAATGGAAATGATGAAAGAGCAGCCTTTCTCCAGGATTAACATATAATACACCCACAAATACACCTAACTTATTCTTGTCTTATGTCCAAGAAACACAGTACATAAAGAACTAAAGCAACTAAACTTAAGAACGACAAGCAGAACTCACAACAACATCGCCGCTGACATGTAATCATTTTATCTGATTTCTTGTGACAATGAGCATTCCAGCAAATAAGCAGACTGTCATTACGTGCAACTCACCTATTGGTCGTTCCGGAGTTGATCGCCTTGAGCATGGTGACTGGTTCGCTCAGTCCCTCGGGGTTCTCTGCCATGACACGAATGTGTAAGGACGTCCCTCCAGCAGATTGCGGGCCTTGATGGCGGTCACGTCAGGGCTGTCTGGCCCACGTGAGACCACTGCTGTCGTCCCACCTCCCGACCTCCACCACGTAGCCTGTGAGGTCAAGGCCACCGTTGCTGTTTGGGGCGACCACGTGAGTGTGGCAGAGTCTTCCTGGATGTCAGTGGCTTCCAACTTCTTTGGAGAGCTGGGAACATCTGTAGACAGAATGCGTGTGTGATTTTAGAATGTGCAGAACATCAATGGAGAACGCCTGTACAAGGAAAGTATATAGACAAGGTTGTAGGACAAATTCTGTGTTGTATGAAATAATTTCTAGATGATACCTGGGGTATTAAATTACAGACTGACTAAGTACAGCAACATCTGTTTCTATACTAAGACTCACCACACGACTTCAAGTTCCTGCTGCCTGCACTACCCATCAGCTAAAACACATGAAAATAAACACTCAAGAAAATAAGAACATAAAGAAGCTACTACCTGTTATGAAACACAGATCCAAAAATGAGACTTATGAGGAACAATGAATGCAATTCCTGCAAGAATATTACACAGACATTATATGTTGAAAATACAAGAATTCACGTAAGGTATAATCCTGCGACTAAACATAAAATACTTTAGTTTGATGACTTTGTGTATGCAATGGTAATAATCTATTACTTTTTGTATTAAGACTAAGAGGAGACTTCACAGACTCCAACATTCTGTGACCAAGACTATGCCACGGTTCACTAAAAGCCTCAAAACCCTCCCAGTGTTCCTGGGATGACTGTATGCCCCATGACTCACTGAAAGCACTCTTGGCCTTGATGGGGTCTTGAGATCCAGAGGCTGACCCACGCCAGCTTTGTTCTCGGCGTACACGCGGAAGTTGTAGTCATGACCTTTGACCAGACCAGTATGGTGTGGGTTGTCACATCGGCAGGCACACGGGCGGCACGCATCCAGCCGCCTCTCTGGATGTCCAGCTTGTCCACGATGTAGCCCGTTATGGGGCGCCACCATCATCCAGCGAGGTTGCCAGGACAACGTGATGGCATCTCGGCCTTCGTTCTTGCGACCAGGGGTCCTCTCGGGGCACCAGGAGTTTCTGTGCAACATGACTGTCTGTCAGTGATGTCTGAATGGAATGAATAAGCTGACTGTCAGTGCTCTCAGTGTGTGATAAATAAACATATACTGACTGTGTCAATGTTGTCTCTGAGTTCAATGAATAAGCTGACTGGAGTTTCTGACCAGTATGTCCAACTGTCAGTGCTGTCTGAGTGCAATGAATACACACTGACTGTTGATGGTGTTGGTGTACAAAAACATAAACAAGTGCTGACTATCAAAGCTGTCTGCATGCAAATAAATAGACAACTACTGTCAGTCCTGTTCGGGTGCAATAAATAAACTACTACCTGTTTATACGGCTGTACACTGAAGCTTTCAATCAACTCAGTAACATTCTTATTCTGTGGAAGGTGGAATGGGGGTGTCTAACGTAACAACAAAGTAAAAATTTCAACCCTAATTACAATCCTCTCATGCTGTAAAATAAAATCACAGATCTGTTATTTCTTTGTGAAAGTTCATAAAGATGATCCTGCAGTGTACCCAGCTGATGACATCACTCGCAATCATTAAATAACACAGTTTACTTCAACAGGATTGGCAGAATGACATTTCCAGTCCACTCAAAGAGACTTTCACTTACCAATGGGTCGGGATGGAGTGACACTGCCGTCCAGCTCCACCGACTTGCTGCGCCCGATGGCATTTTGGGCAGTGATGCGGAACTGGTATTCCTGGCCTTCTTCCAGGTTCTTGATAGTATGGCGTGACGCATCAGGGCTAACCTCTGCCACGGTCGACCTGAATGTCCGAGCACACAGGTGAGTGAACCAAAGTGCGATTTTGCCATGGGTGTCTTTCTGTATTACAGAACACTGTTGAATGTTGACAGGAGCAAGAAACATATCTCTCACATGCACAAAATACACATTCTCTCTCTTCAGAAAATAAGCAGGGGTAAATCAGTACACGTCAGTGTGTAGACATTTAACATGGATCACACACAGACACACACATTCTCAAACAAACGCAGACAGAAACACATACGCACACCACGGAAACACTGACCAGTCCTTGGTTTTGCTGTCTTTGGCCTCAATGATGAACGCTGTGAGCGAGAGCCCCCATCATCAAGTGGAGGCAACCATCAAGGGTGACAGTGTCCGGAGTCACTTTACTGGCTCGCAGTTTGCCAGAGACTGGCCTGGTTTCTCTGGAATGCAAAAATGTGGAAAATGACTATCTTTGTCCAGGGTTACTATTCAAATCTTTTAATACAATTATTCAAACCAAGGACAATAGTCCCACTCCTGAGTTGTAAAAGACAATCGTTGAAACTAAGAGGAGCAATCCCATTCCTGTATCAGTTGGTAAGAAAAATTTGCCAATATGGAGCAAGTTTCACCGTTTCACTGCATTTAGAGTGGAAAACATAAATGTCAATTTTTTTACATTTTGAACTGCATCACTAAAAATTACATAAAAAGAAATTCATATTACTGCATTGTGAAAATATCCTCTATTTACAACTAGACACTGGATTTGCAGATAAATGATTAAATTATTTTCCAGCCACTGACAGCTTTAGGTCTACAACCATGTCATGTGACCCACCCAGTTCTCCCAGACATCCAACTTACCTGCGGCTCTCCTGCATGTGACAGGGGCATCAGACTCCAGAGGGCGACTCAGACCCTCGTCATTCTCAGCAGAGACACGGAACACATAGTGACCTCCCTCCACCAGCCGATCCACGGTGCAGGTTGTGACGTTGCCACGCACTGTGTCGGCCTGACCCAGCCTGCCGTTTTGCTTCGCGGCGCTCCACGACATAGCGTTTGATGGGAAGGCCACCATCGTCCTCAGGGGGGTTCCAGTGCAGGGTTGCTGATTGGCTGTCGACATCGGTGACCTCCAGTGGTCCCACAGGCGCTGATGGCACCTCTGTAGGCATTGAAGGGAACTGATCAGTGAATATTGTTGAAAGAACTATCAAATACTGGAGCTGTTACACACGTGATGCTAAACTGATAACCAAATATCTTAAACCTGTGACAAAGTACTTGTAAAGCGAGTATTGTTGAGCATATCAATACTTATTGTAATTGTGAAGTAGATAAGGAAAACAGCCTTGTTGCAGTGCTTGTCATTGAACAGTGCTAGTGTGATGGTGTAAAACATATGGCAAAAAAATAATGTGTGCAGCAGTGCTCTAGTATTGACTGATCAAATGTTCATAAGTTATTGTGGTAACTGACAGTGTGTTTTCATGAATAATACTGAACAACACGTAGCATTTTGTCTTTCCTGTCATGATGGTCCTGTGATGTAAAAAGAGTGTATTGATCTGTACTAACTTTCTTCTCTCTGTGTGTGTGTGTGTGTAAATGTGTGTGTGTGTGTGTGTGTGTGTGTGTGTGTGTGTGTGTGTGTGAGTGTGTGTATGTGTGTGTATGTGTGCACGCATGCGCATGAGCATGTATGTATGTATATGCACATGTGCATGTCTGTGTGCATGCACGTCCATGCATGTGTGTGTTAGGTATACATGCATGCATGCGCATGTGTGTGTGTGTGTGTGTGTGTGTGTGTGTGTGTGTGTGTGTGTGTGTGTGTGTGTGTGTTTGTGTGTGTGTGTGTGTGTGTGTGTGGTGTGTGTGTGTGTGTGTGTGGTGTGTGTGTGTCTGTGCGTGTGTGTGTGTCTGTGTGTGTGTGTTTGTGTATGAGTGTGTGTGTGTGTGTGTGTGTGTGTGTGTGTGTGTGTGTGTGTGTGTGTGTGTATGTGAATGTGTACACTGAGCAACACAAAACAATTACCTTTATTTTGGTAGAACTGGTGTACACCAGTGACATCAACGAAGTTAAACAAAAATTTAGTTTGTCCCCCATCCCATATCCCCATCCCACCAAACAGACAAACAAAAAACAAAGGAAAAAACAGGAGATGAAACACAAGACACTCAGCAACACCAAGCCAAAACAACACTCACTGTAAGGACTCTTGGGAATGATGGCTTCATCCAGTTCCGCTGGCTCTGACAGACCAGCCACATTTTCCGCCATGACACGAATATTGTACGACGTGCCTTCCTGCAAGTACATGACTTCTGCGGAGGTCACTCCACCTCGCACGCGATCCCCATGGGCCCAAGATGTCTTCCAAGATTCTCGTTTCTCAATGATGTAGTTGGTGATGGGGGAGCCACCATCACTCTGACTAGGTTTCCAGGCGATGCGCACAGAGTCGCGGCGCAGTTCGGACACTTTCAGGTCTTCAGGAGGAGAGGGTGGCTCTGGACAAAGAAAGACATAGAAATTGAGATTGAAATAATGCTGTAGTGGTGGTATACAACATCCATAAAATGTTGCCATGTTTTTTCATTTTTATTTGTTCAGCAGACTGTCAAGGTCATTCCAAAATCTTGATGATGTTGCTGAACTTTCCCTTTTGCCTCCACTTATCTCTCCTTCTCTCTTTTTTTCTTGTGTGTGTGTGTGTGTGTGTGTGTGTGTGTGGTGTGTGTGTGTGTGTGTGTGTGTGTGGTGTGTGTGTGTGTGTGTGTGTCGTGTGTGTGTGTGTGTGTTATGCCAGTGTGTGTGTGTGTGTGTGTGTGTGTGTGTGTGTGTGTGTGTGTGTGTGTGTGTGTGTGTGTGTGTAAGCATGTGTGTGCGCGCACACATGTGTCTCTCTCTGTTTGTCTGTCTGTCTGTCTGTCCCTCTCTCTCGTTCTCTCTCTCTCAAAGTCCAGGATTCAAATGCTACTTACTGACAGGCTTTTTAGGCATGGCTGACTTCTCCGTTTCACACGGTTCACTCAAGCCATTCTCATTCTGGGCCCTCACAGCAAACTTGTAGTTCTTGCCTGGCTCTAGTCCACTGACAGACAGCCTGTTGTCGTAGCCGTCAGCCTTGCCTACATCTCGCCAGGTGGCGCCAGGAGTGTCTTCTTTTGCCTGCACATGATAGGCAGTGATGCGGGCTCCTCCATCGTTGGTCGGTGCTTTCCATTCCAGTGTTACAACCGTCTTCTGTGGTCTTGGTGATGTTGAGTTTGGCTGGAGGTCGTGACACCTCTGAAACGTCCCAGAATGGTGGACATGAAAGGAACATGCTGATGGTGTTTGCACACAAACATGTGCTCGCTTACACACATATCATTGTTTTTCCCCAGCACTTATCTAAATCATACACTCTATATGCAACAGCTTAACATTTGTTGGATACTGTAAACACAGACCACACAGACAACAAGCAACTTTGGCCAGGTTTTGTCATCATCTTCAAAGTAGTGCTACAATCTATACATCAGGCAATGTTAACGAATAACATTCCATTAATAAGTATACTGACAGATGAACAAAATGCAAAACTGATTGATTATTTGATTGACTGTGATTCATTCCATAGATTGACTGCAGCATTAAGGGGAGTAGTTTCTTACTAATCCTCGTTGGTGTTTAGAGAGAGCAGTATTCACCTGTCTTCTTGCGGGGGATGACAGATTCTTGTCCATCCAGTGGCTGACTCTCACCCTCAGCGTTGATGGCACGGATACGGAAGGAATATTCATTGCCAACAACCAGGTTTCTGGCGGTGTATGTAGTCATCCTGTCATCCACCACTCCGGCACGCCCCCATGTTGTTCTGCGAGACTCGCGGATCTCTATGGAGTACTGCAGGACAGGGGTACCGCCATCATGTTCAGGAGGTAACCATTCCAGATCTGCGGAGTCTTCTGTCACTCTCAGGATCTTCAGAGGTCCTTGGGGTGGTGAGGGGACATCTGTCAGCATGGTGAAACACACTGGTGAGACATGGCAATACCTTGATGCACAGGCAAGGCAAAACAGGCCCAGTTCCTTGTGATCATTTGTACAGATAACAACAATAAATCAATGTATGTATCTAGAACAGCCCCAGTTCCTAGTGTTCATTTGCACAGATTACAACAATAAATCAATGTATGTATCTAGAACAGCCCCAGTTCCTAGTGTTTTTTTGCACAGATGACAACAATAAATTAATGTATGTATCTAGAACAGCCCCAGTTCCTAGTGTTTTTTTGCACAGATGACAACAATAAATTAATGTATGTATCTAGAACAGCCCCAGTTCCTAGTGTTTTTTTGCACAGATGACAACAATAAATTAATGTATGTATCTAGAACAGCCCCAGTTCCTAGTGTTTTTTTGCACAGATGACAACAATAAATTAATGTATGTAGCAATACTTAGACTTTACAACTATTCACTCACTTATTCTTAAGTTTTTCTTTTGAGCATGAAGGCTACTGCAAATGAGACCGCATACACAATGTGAAGGTCTCCAGCTCACATCATCACATGTACATACTTATTTCACATTTATTTCATACGAAACATATGTGTTAATCAGACACAGCTCTTCTCACTGCTCATCAAATGAGTCAGTAAAGAGAAAAAAGAGCCTACGCTAAACCACTTTGTAACCTAGACTGTTATTTCAAGACTGGACTTTTGAGATTTTATACCATAAAAGACACTGTTTATTTCATAAACAGCCTAAAGAATGGCAGTGGAACAACCGGTGTGCAGACAAGGACTCTGACAGTAGTGGCTCACCGAATGGACTTTTGACGACAACAGGCCGAGGCATCTCCAGAAAGTCGCTGGTGCCCCGTTTGTTGACGGCCGCCACACGGAAATAGAACTCATCGCCTGACACCAAACCCTTCACCGCTTTGGTGGTGGCGTCATCGGTGGTCTTGTCAGCACGGTTCCATGTCGTGCGCATGGCGTCTCGTTTCTCAATGACATAAGCTGTGATAGGAGAGCCTCCATCATCTTTGGGAGGATTCCACTGGAGTGTGACAGAGTCTCTGGTGGTGGCCACCGCTTCAAGGGTCCCACAGGTTTACCAGGAGGTCCTGGAAAACAAACACATTTCCTGCTGAGAAACAATGGAACACTGATAGCATCTGGAACCACACCAATGAAGTTGATCTAAATCATGTAAAGAACCATTATTCCTGCTGTTTCAGTTGAGTATATAGACTTTTAACTGACATTTGTAGAAACAAACATACATAATTTGACAGATGAAGTATAATGGATGACACTGCAAAAGAGACATACCTATAAGCACAAAGATATTTGAAGATGAGTTCTTTAGTTTTCACAAGGTCTGGATGAATGCTTAACCCATTTCTGACTCAGTTACCTAAACCAACTCAACCCCGTGGCTTGGGCTGCCACGAAGAAAGTACAAAAGAAACCCAATGCACACAGTAAAAAATCATGATCTGAAAATTCCAACACAGTGATAAAGCACTTCTAAACTTCTGAAAGAAGTTGTCCAAGGGAGGTAAGTATGATAACAAGGTCCTGACCAAGGATAACCGACTTATCAAAGGATTTGGATGACATTCTCTGTTCTCATTTATTTCATATGGCAGCTAAGTTTGGCACCCGTCTTGTTATAAGTTATCTCGTCAGTCATCCTGAATGAGTTAATTTTCTACTTTCATTACTCATGTGTATTTCATTCCACTGTTGTGTTCACAAAAACACATTGGAGTATAAGCTTTGGTATAAGGTAACAAAACGCATTACATTATACCAAAGAAGAATAAAGTCAAGCACAAAAAAAAAGCAAAACAATTCCACTAACAACTACTGCTTTCACATACCAACAGCCCTCTGTGGCGTGACACTGTCTGACATCAGGGGCTTGCTGGTCCCTGCCTTGTTGATGGCAAACACTCGGAAATAATGCTTGGCATTGGTTGTCAGATCCTTGGCCTTGACCTTGGTCACGTCGCCCTCCACCAGCGTGACTTCTGTCCATGTGTCCTGTGTCAACGACACCTCAATGCGGTAGCTGGTGATGGGGGCACCGCCATTGTCACGAGGAGGTCGCCATTCCAGGACAACGCTTGTGGCTTCGATGTTACTGAAGCGAACTGGTCCCACAGGGGTTCAGGAGCCACTGCAAATCCACACAGACCTTTTTTTTACAGACTTCACTTAAGCCCTGGCTCTCAGGAAGAGAAAGGGTCGGATGGGGGAGAAGACAGAAAGAAGGAGGGGAAGGAGAAAGGGAGAGGGAGGGTTGAAATTTACAGTATGATACACACATAAGTAACAAATGACACACAAGTATTCAACAAACACATTCATCCCCCATCCCCCTCCCCTCCCCCCCAAAAAAAAATCATACAGTGAATATGTAGGAAATGCATCCAACTTCAGTTTCATCAAAGAGGTATTATTATGTACACTGTATTCCTGGTATCGAAACAGTAATGTTTAACCGCACATTTTGCAAATTTAAACATTTCTCCATAGTAAGATGTTAGTGTGCTTGTCATTCTTTTGTTTGTTTCTTGTTTGCTTCACTTGTCTATGGGTTTGTTTGTTTCTGTAGGTCTACTGCCTTTCAGCAACTTTTCTGTTGTTGTTTTTCTTATTTACCTCTGTGTGTGTGTGTGTGTGTGTGTGTGTGTGTGTTTGTGTGTGTGTGTGTGTGTGTGTGTGTATGTGTGTGTGTGTGTGTGTGTGTGTGTGTGTGTGTGTGTGTGTATGTGTGTGTGTGTGTGTGTGTGTGTGTGTGTGTGTGTGTGTGTGTGTGTGTGTGTGTGTGTGTGTGAGGGTAGGTGCATGCGTGCGTGTGTGCATGTGTGTGTGTGTGTGTGTGTGTGTGTAAAAACGAAAATCGCAAAAAAATCTCCCACAAGATATTTCAAACTTGTTTTCAAAATGGTACAAAATCTGCGCTTGAAGAGGTGCATCGTTCACTTTCAAGTCTTCCCCGAAGATGGAGTATGGCTGCCTTAATGGCGGGATAAAAAAGGGTCATACACACTCCACTGCCTGGCTATACAGGGAGTGTCCGCAGGAGTATCAGCCTGCGTACGCAGAAAGAAAGAAAGAAAAAGAAAAAGAAAGAAACTTTCAAGTCCAGCTACAAGCAAGACCATTTGTTCGTACAGTGTCTATCAAATTCATTCACTTTTGCATGTCTTGCTGATGGATGATATTACAGCTTGACATATTTTTTTTGCCTTCAACCAGATAGACAAAATGGTGATAATCTGCTCTCACAAAGAAATTCACACGAGATTGTATGATATCAGTGTTATCTGTTTGCATGCCCAAAACAGATAAATGCCTGTACCCATCGTCAACACAGCGCAGGCCTCCAAGGGTGGTACAGGACTGCTCTAAAGGCAGGTGAAGACAGTGCTTCTCTGGGTCCTCCCCAGCACCTTCGGGTGTTTCTTTTTCTTCTAGCATGCCAAAAACAGGGTCAGCACCCAACAGATTCCATTGGCACTTTTTTCTTATTCCTGGGGTTTTTTTCTCACTGATTCTTTCTTCTTTTTAAAAAAAATAAATTTTTCATTGTGACATTTACATTTAGCTGAAATATGCAAATCTATGGAGAAATGGAAGCCCTAATGCATGGACAAGGGTGTGCAGAGGTTGGGGGGGCTGGCTGTGCGCGAGTGTGTGCGTGCGTGCGTGTGTGTGTGTGTAGAATCTCTATCAGCGTACTCACCAGGCTCTCTAGTGGGTCTGACAGTGTCCTTCATCTCCACAGCTGGGCTTACGCCCTCTTCATTCTCTGCCAAGACACGGAAGCAGTACTCCTGCCCTGTGACCAGATTGTCCACGTCCATCGTGGTGACAGTGCCCTTGGTGCTGCCCGCCTTGACCCATGACCCCCAGCGCTTGTCGCGGCGCTCCACGGTGTAGCTCTTGATTGGCAGACCTCCATCACTTGCTGGTGGTTGCCACTTGAGTGACACTGAGGTCTCTGACACATCCGTTGCCACTAAAGATTCTGGGGCTGACGGTTTCTCTGCACAAGACAAACATAGAGACACTTGTCATCAGGGAGAAAAGGCTGAAGTAATTAATGATGTCACAGAAAACATGAGTTCAGGTCTACATCTTTTTAATGTTATTAGTTCAATTGTTATCTTAATTCTTTTTAACATTATTATTGCTATTGTTATCTTACTTATTATGACAAAGCATTCTGAACTTATCCAGGCCTCTTAAAATTTAAGAAAAAAAATTGTTAGCTGGTAAATCATTAGCAGCATTCTATAGATGTGTCATTAGGATGATGGCAATGATGGTCACAGTGACAGAGGAGATGATGATGATGATGATGGTGAAGACAACTTACTGTATGGACTCTTTGGTGTGATGACTTGTTCACATTCCAGAGGTTTGGACTGACCAGCCACATTCTCAGCCTTGATCCGCACGTACAGGTCCTGACCTTCCTGAAGTTTTTGCAAGTCGTAGGACAGGCGGTCGCTGGGGATGCGCTCCACTGGCGTCCAGCTGGTCTTCCATGATTCTCGCTTCTCCACGGTGTAGTGTGTGACAGGAGATCCACCGTCAGATTCAGGAGCTTTCCACGTGACTTTGGCACTGTGCTTGGTGATGTCAGAGATCACCATGGGGCCTTCAGGTGGTGATGGAGGGACTGACAGACAAACCAGTACTATTCGTTAACATGGGGCCCAAACGAGGAGCTGGTGCTAACAAGAAAATATAACTCCTCATTCTATTTAGAGGCACAGCCTTAAAGAAACAAGCCTATGAGCCAGAATGAATTAACTATGTTAGGTGTTACTTGGTCCTAAATAGGCGGATGCTAACATCAAGAAACGATAACCTTTAGTCCTATCTAAAGTTATATTCCGAGAAAAAGCATACCAGGCTACAAGTCTGTGAGTGAAATATTTTAGGTTTTCATGGGGCCTAACTGAAGAGAGGTAGCCACCAAGAAAATACAACTCCATGCCCTGTTCAAAAGCACATTGAACAAGAGTGGACCAAGGACTAGCCTATAAAACAGCCTGTGTGAACTAAACGAATACAACACCATCCACACAATAAATAATCTCTTGCTTTGCTCAGCGACTACAAGCAACACCCGGACCTTTCATTCTTTGCCATGATCCTGTTTTACACTCTAAAGTATATCTGGAGCCATCCAAGGCCAAATAATTTTTTCCCCACATGTTCATATATTCCACAGAATTCTACTCACAGATGGGTTTCTCCAGGCGAACAGGTTTGGCAGTCTGGCATTTTTCGCTGATGCCCACATCATTTTCTGCCGACACAGCAAACAGGTAATCCTTCTCACACTCCAGGTGGGACACAGTGTGCTGGGTTCTGTAGCTGTCCACTGTCTCCACCTTCTCCCATATGTCCGAGCCCTGAATGGACTTCTCCACAATGTAGCGTCGAACCCTGGACCCTCCGTCACTGACAGGTGGAGTCCACTCCAGTGTCAGTCCATCTTTGGTCATATTCTTCACCATCAGAGAGTCTGGGGCATCAGGTACCCCTGTGGATGATACATTTGTCATGAGATACACAATCATGATACTAAGGGTAAACTCACGTTCCAAAACACAATAATAATCATAACTTATAATTATAATCAAAATGAAAATGGTCAGAATAAAGTGGGCAGGGACCGAGTGCTGACCTATTGGTAATCAGAGTTAATAACAGTGAATGATTTATTTCACTACAGGTGTGACCATGAAAAGACAATGTTGCCAGAACTCACTGAGGATTTTCTGAGGACAGATAGGTTCCCTGGCCACAAGGGGCTGGCTTTGACCTTCAGCATTGACAGCAAAGATCTGAACCATGTACTGGTTGCCAGGGGTCAACCCAGTCAAGGTCACACTGAGGTCAGGGGTCTGTTCCACAGTGGTGAAGGTGGAGCGAGGAATGACACGTGTCTGAACGATGTAAGATGTGATGGGGGTACCACCGTCACTGTCAGGTGGACTCCATGAAATGTCGGCAGACTTGTCAGTGACATTGGTGACTTGAAGACCAACTGGTGCTGATGGCACATCTATTCAAACAGAATGATATTTTTTTAAATAATTACACTCTTGTCACCATACTCATCAGAACCTGCAGAAAAGTAATCATGTTTGTTAATATTAATCAGTAATTCCCATTTACTTACAACACTCAATTATATACACTAACCAAAGACACTCAGCTTTTTCAACAATCTCTTGATCTAGAGACTTTTCTAAAAAGACATGATTATGTCTATTTATGTCCTTGTACCTATAGATACCATTCTCTCCACTTACTTAATGGGTTCAGTTTTCTCCATGTACCTAAAAGATCCTGTTATATCCATTTACTAAAAGGGTTCATCTATGTCCATGTACCTAAAAGATCCTGTTATATCCATTTACTAAAAGGGTTCATCTATGTCCATGTACCTAAGACATAAGAGTCATGTTCCTTTACCAAAAGGCTTCAACTATGTCCTAGTTCTGTCCCTTAACCAACAGGGTTCAGATATGTCTATGCACCTCCAAAACCCAGTTCTGCCTCTTACCATAAGGACTCTTTATCTTGACAGGTTTGTCCATCTCCAGAGGAGAGCTGGGTCCTGCCTTGTTTTCTGCCATCACACGGAAGAAGTAATCGGAGCCTGTGTTCAAGTTCTGACAGCAATGATTGGTGCTCTCAGGACTGATCTTGTCCACACGGCTCCATGTCGTGCGAGGGAACTCCCGTTTTTCGATGATGTAGGAAGTGAGTGGCAGACCTCCGTCATCTTCTGGGGGTTGCCATTCAATGGTGGCTGATGTCTTGGTGGTCGTCAGCACCTTGATGGGACCCTGAGGTCGAGACGGGGGCTCTGCAACAAAGGCATTCGGTGTTAGGGAGCGAAACGTTCATCAAAGTCCCACTGCTTAGTTATTCCAGTCTGCTACATTACATCTTTCTTTTTTTATCAAATGACATGGAAAAAAAACTATCCTCAGTATTCAATTTTCGGTCATAAAAAAACTTCTATATGAAATGGACACAAGCTGTTTTCTCCAAACACAGAGAAATCCTAAGCTTCAGTGGTCTGACAGCATCTTGCGAAAATCTCTCCCATCCACATGATACTAAGATGGTCATATTTATTTAGAGGCTGATTGTCATTACAAATTCCAAACATACATTTTTGATAAGTGTGTAGATTAAAAGATTAAAACATTCCTGTCATTCAGTTATCACAATATATGAAAGATGGCAATAACTTTTAGACAAACTGACTTTTATATCCTCAAAAACTGATACATGTACTTGTAAAAGATATAGACTTGTGACCCCAATAATAATGTATATCTGTGACCCAAGGATTCTAAATGAATGAAGAAACAACATCCCTACCAGGCTGTCTCTTGGGTATGACCGTGTCAGACTCCAGAGGCTTGCTGGCGCCCATCTTGTTGACAGCACAAACCCTGAAGATATAGCCACAGCCTGTGTTCATGTCCTTGACCTTCATCTTGGTCTTCTTGCCCTCCACCTCTCCCAGCAGCTGGAACTCTTCTCCGTCCTCAGACATGTACACGGAGTATCCGGAGATAGGCGTGCCACCATCGTCTTTAGGCGGCAGCCAATCCAAGGTGACGGAAGTGGCTTGGACATCGTCAAAACGAACAGGGCCTACAGGTACTGAGGGGGGTTCTGGGAAAAGGGCAATGTAATCATTGAAAATGAAGCAACATAAAGTATTCCAGCATTTCTACTTTGAAACTTATACATTTGTTAATTTCATACTCTAGAATGTGAGGTCAGTTGACATATAACTTAAGCATCATTTACTACAGCAATGACTCATGACTAAGTGTTCTAAAGTGTGAGACTAAAGACATTCCATCATATCAAATAACTGAAGACACAAAGCCAAAGATACTTCCAATGAAACACCAAGGCAGAATGGCGATAGAGAGTCCACACGTTTATTTCATTCTAAATGATTCCTCCCTACTATACCATGAATCATAATCAGTGGGGAAAAAACAAGCTATATTTATTTTGAAGAAATGTTAGTCTGAATTCAGATTAGAATCTTATTAGTTTTATCCATGCAGTAAGAATTAATTCATGAAACAAAAGAAACAATGCCATAAACACTTGTTAGTTGAAATTCGATGTTGAACAGCTTAGATTTACAAGTCAGCCGAGTTAACCAATGCAGTTGAATTTTAAGTGCATTACACCAATATCATATCAAGTTAAGGATACTCAAGAAAAAAATAAATGGTGTGTAAGTAAAATGTCAGAATCTTAATCTGAATGATGTCAGCAAGAACGTTAAGATAAAACATTAGCTTTAACAAAGATGTTCATTCCAATTCTATGTAACGAATCGTCCTAAAGCTGCCATGGTAACAACCTGGAGGGCGGTGAGGAATGACCGACTGCACACTATCCAGCGGAGTGCTCATGCCTTCCTCATTCTCAGCAAAGACCCGGAAGACATACTCATTGCCCTCCACCAAGTTCTGGACACAGTAGGATGTGATGCCAGCCTTGACCTTGTCCACCTTGATCCAGGTGTAAAACTTCTTGTCCCTCCGCTCCAGGTAATAGGCCAGGAGAGGCAGACCTCCCGTGTCTTTGGGTGCTTTCCACTGAACCACCACCGAGGTTGCCAGGATGTCTGTGTAAGTGATGGGCCCTTCGGGGGCGGAGGGTACATCTGGGGAGTGGAGGTTAGCACAGGCCACAAGGTTAACGCATGCGCATGTTTATTAGCCATGAATGAGATTAGAAGCAAAAGTTGCGAGACCGGAATTTCGTGAGAGATTTTGTTGATGGTGGATGACAATGTTCTCGCTGCTGCATGTGTGTTTGTGGTGTATGTGTGTGCGTATGTGTTTGTGTGTGTGTGTGTGTGTGTGTGTGTGTGTGTGTGTGTGTGTGTGTGTGTGTGTGTGTGTTTGTGTTTGTGGTTGTGGTGTGTGTGTGTGTTTGTGGTGTGCGTGTGTGTGCGTGTGCGTGTGTGCGTGTGTGTTTGTGTGCATGTGCGTACATGCATGCATGCATGCGTACATATATTATGTGTGTTTGTGCAACTGCATAAGTTTACACACATACAATGTGAAATGCCAAAATGCATGTAACTGTTTGGAAATGTTAGATATATCCTATATCTTTGTGCTGATGAAAACACGAAGAATTATGGCCAAATAATCTTAAATGAAACCAAATATCCACAAGACAGCATGCATTTTAGTCAGATGTACATGCTAATAACAACTGAATTGAGCAGAAAAGTAACACCAGTTAAGGATTATTCATTGTCATCATTACTGTTATCATTGTTAATGGCATTATTATAAACCTGTGATAGAAGGTACATGCGGTGCTCAATACAAGAAATGAATGAAGTCATAAAGTGATAAAATTACATGGCTAAATTCTTTAATGTGTGTGCATAGGAGAGAGAGAGACACACACACACACACACAGAGTGAGGAAGAATGAGAGATTATGCATGCATGTTTGTGTGTGTGTGCATACATGCTGCGTGCTTGCACATAAGCATGCATGAATGTGTGCATGTGCCTAGGTGAGTGTGGGCAGTTTGTTCTTTGAGGGAGAAAGATGGTGGTGGTGGTGGTGGTGGTGGTGGTGGTGGAGGGAACAGCAAAGTGAGCAGTCATGAAAGACAATGTCAGCTTACAATACACTCCTTGTACTCACTGAATGGCGTGCGAGGCTTGTATGCCTTTTCTGTCTCAATGGCTCTCGAAGCCCCCACAGTGTTCTCAGCGAAGACCCGGAAATGATAATCCTGGCCCTCCTTCAGGTTGGGCACAGTGTAGGTCAGCGTCTCTCCTTCCGGCTTGACCTTCACCGGGTTGGTCCAGGTTGTCTTCCATCCCTCACGGCGCTCCAGAACGTAGTGGAGAATGGGAGTGCCACCGTCTGACTGGCTTGCCCCCCAGGACAGAGTGAGACTGTCTCGGGTGTGGTCCACTACTTCCAGAGGAGCTTCTGGTTCTGATGGCTTTTCTGCAAGTACAATGTCACAGTGCATACTTCCAAATAGTTATTGTGAGTCCTTTTTTTCTGCAGTTGCATGTACTGAGGTAGCAAACACATCCTGAAAATTTTCCAAGGAGATTTTCTGCATGTACTGACAATAACTCATTATTCAAGAGTTGTTCAAACCGTTAAGTGTTCCTGCATCATTTTGTAGGATCTGGATTCCCTGCATAAAGCAAATTTAGGGACAAAAACTGGATAGTGTATGGCATATCCTCTTCAGTATTTTCTGTGTGTACATGCAACATGATAGCAAATGATTCTCAAAGTAGTCTCAGTGGTTTTCTATGAGTAATCGTGAGATGACAAGCAATTATATTCTCAGTGTCTTGCTTGGCATTTTCTGCCAGTATACATCAGATGTTAGTAAATGACTTTGAATGCCTTAAAAGCATTTTCTTTTGCTACACATAAATAATGAAACACACATACTGAGTGACATACATTTTGAGGGAGTTTCTTCAGCTATGAACACAACATACAGGTTACAAGTAAGGGATATCTTCAAGGAAAAAAATTCAGCGATGTTGGTTCTGATGTTGGTTTTCAGAGCAATAAACATAAGAAATAAAATATATAATCAGCAGTACTTTTTTCTGGATTTCAGACATACTTCTACATCTCCTTAGTACATTCAGCTTAACTGCTAGTTTTTCAAAGATCAATGTTTGGCCAGAGTTCCTTAAACAAAGTTAATACCTAGGTGGTTTTTTTTAACGTTTGCTCCTTTTCCTACCTGAAATTTGAAGGCATCAGAACCTGGATTCATTATCTCCCCTATCCCCACCCTCTCTCTGAGCAAGTGAGTGAGCGAGAGACGAACAAGTGTGTGTGTGTGTGTGTGTGTGTGTGTGTGTGTGTGTGTGTGTGTGTGTGTGTGTGTGTGTGTGCATGTGTGTGTGTGTGTGTGTGTCTGTGTGTGTGTGTGTGTGTCTGTGCATGCGTGCGTGCGTGCATGTGTGCGTGCGTGCGTGCGTGTGTGTGTGCACAAGTGAACATGTATGTGTTTGCATACATGCATGCGCATGTGCGTGTCTGTGCATGTATATATGAGTGTGTTACAGCTAGTTATATGCTGGAATACAAATATATTACAGCTTACGACACACTGGGATACAAATTGTTACTACTCATCACTCAGATGAGGAATCTAAGAGTGAGACAAATGTGAAATGAACTAACCCAGTGGTTTTGCTGCCTTGATGAAGTTCTCTGTGCCCTTCACTTCACCAATGCCCACATCGTTTTCAGCAGCCACGCCAAACATGTACTCTGACCCCTCTGTCAGGTCGCCCACCGTGTAGGAGTTTTCGAAGCCTTTAACCTGCCATCACCATCATCAGTATCACCTATATCAACACCATCATCATCATTTGTTTCTATAACAATTACCAATCATGTAAATAAATAATAATGATAAGACAAATGAATTAAGTAATAAAAAAAATGGTATCTGTTAACTTATAGAGACAAACAGATGTGCATTTCTTTTCCTTGTCATCATTGACACTTATCGTTGTTGTCATCTTCTTCCTCATCGTTAATACCTTTAGTAAAATTGCAGACAACAACATCAATGTTATACATTTAAACTCTTGGAAAATCTAGTTATTTTTCTTGTTGATGAAGCCATTTATCCATGTCATGAATCACTCATATCAATGTGGTAATTTTGATTTTCTTGTTCACTTTTATCTCAAGCTTTAGGTACATCATAACTTTGCGGTTTGCTCAGTGGTAATAAGATGAGCAGGGAATGTAAGATTTCTGTCATCTCCTTCTGCTGGTTCTGTGTGTGTTTGTTGGGTCACTGGGAAATCTCCAGTTCATCCTTTCTCCGTAATAAGAAATAGACCAATTAAGAAAAAAAAAAAGAAGCAGAAACAGAAACAAAAGAAAGACAAATACAGACAAAGAATTAAAATGAGCATGAGAAAGTGAATTTCTATGAAAGTAAGAGAGAGAGAGAGAGAGAGAGAGAGAGAGAGAGAGAGAGAGAGAGAGGAGAGAGAGAGAGAGAGAGAGAGAGAGAGAGAGAGAGAGAGAGAGAGAGAGGAGCGAGCGAGAGAGAGAGAGAGAGAGAGAGGAGAGAGAGAGAGAGAGAGAGAGAGGAGAGAGAGAGAGAGAGAGAGAAAGAGAGAAGAAAAACATAAAGAGAGAAAGAAAGAGACAACCTGGAGAAGACAGACCTGGACAAAAAACACAAATAAAAAGAAAGTTGAACTGACCTTGGCAACTTCCTCCCAGATGGTGGGCAGGGTGCTGCACTTGTACACCCGGTACACGTTGACCTTCGACCCTCCGTCAGACTTGGGGGCACTCCATTCGATGTCGGCAGAGTTCTTCCCCACTTTGCATACATGGATGGCCTCTGGTGCAGCGGGTACACCTGATAACATACACAGTCATTGTCATGTCTCTGATTCGCAACAACAAACAACTCTCCATATATGCAGTGTTGAAGGTGTATGTGCTTCTCTGTGTGTGTGTGTGTGTGTGTGTGTGTGTGTGTGTGTGTGTGTGTGTGTGTGTGTGTGTGTGTTTGTATGCTGCTGTGAAAAATCAAATAAATCTTGAGTACACTCCATACCAGCTCAAGTCATGTTGCTCCTTTCAGTTCAAATCATGCTGTTCATTTTGGTTCAAGTCAAGCTGTTAATTTTTTTTTTAATGTGTATAATTCATTTCTGACCAAGTCATGCTGTTGACTGTGGTTACGTTAGATAAATTGTTCATTTCTGATCACGTCACCTTGCCCCTTTTAGATCAAGTCTTGTTCATTTCAAGTTATACAGTTCATTTTGGTTTGAGTCACATCATAATGTTCATTTTGGTTCAACTCGTTGTCCATTCTTGTGCCATGTCCAGTTTGGTTCATTATGTGTCCTGTTCCTTTTGGTTATTAGTGAAGCAGTGCAAATTCAATTAGAATGTACTTCTGTTGCAAGCTTTTCAAAACATAGTCCATTATAACTCTCATCCAAGAATTACACTTTTACTTGCATGTTCTTTTTTGGTTTGTTTTGGCTGTCTCATCTTCTATGCTCTCATGTCATTCATCCTGTGCAGCTCATTTTGGCTCACCCATTCACTGCCACACAGCTACATCCAGGCTTGTTCTGTGTGACACTCTCAGCACCCACAGTGCACTGGGAGCAATCGCTATCAGATCATCATGACAAAACCCACACATACGTCTTAGTTAAAGTGCCTAGTTTCTCCCCACTTGGAGACATTTCATGTATGTCAGAGTGGTCCTGGTCTGAGCTGAAGTAGGCAATCTTAATCCCCAGTTCCGTTAAGATACACTTATACCTATAACTGGAAATGAAATGAGGCAGGGAACCTACACCTATACCCACAAAACACACCCACCACGTGCCACAAAATTGTTCCACAACCCTCATGGCACAAGACAATGACTTACTGATTTTCTTGACAGGAGCGGTGGGAGTTGAGGACGTCAGTGGAGAGCTCTCCCCTTCCTCGTTCACGGCTGTCACTCGGAACAGGTATTCCTTGTCCACTGACAGATCCTCCACCTTGAACTGTGTGTCAGTGGGCTTGACCTCTGCCACCTTTGTCCAGGTAGACCGACGTGTGTCCCGAACTTCCAGGTTATAGTGGGAGAGAGGGCTTCCTCCATCAGACTGGGGTGGTGTCCATTGTAAGACGGCAGAATCGTCTGTGATGTCCGAAATCTTCAGAGGACCTCCAGGAGCAGAGGGCTTGTCTGTCATGTCATCAATACATCCTCTCAATCAATCCATCATCATTTCTTCTTGTCATCAATACATCCTCACAATCAATTCATTATCATTCCTTCTTGTCGTCAATACATCCTAATCATAAATATATTTCCATTTCCTCTTGTCATCAATGCATCCCCACAAATATCTTACCATCATGGTCATATAATTACTATTATTTTTCTCCATTAAGTCCATTATCTCATTATGATTGCCACATTATTAGTATTATCTTACTCTTATTGTCATATCATCACCATCCTTTTCAAAAATTACATTCTCAAATTATTTCAGTGTTATCATCACTTTGTCATGGTTTTGGTTTTGCTATTACTTCATTTTCTTTGGGACAAAAAAGAATTTTTGAAGAAAGGAATGTTTTTCCATGGCACATTCATGTTTCCTTCATTGATTTATTCATCAGTCTGTTACAGCCTCTGTTTAATCAAACTGAAGGAAACATTGACTCAAAATTATTCTTTGATTTTCTCTTATCTAACAAGCATAATCATCACAAAGCATCCAAATCCTGTCTGCAGAATCATGTCTTTTAAACTGTACTCAGAGTCAAAGTGACAGGACATACCAAATGGACTCTTGGCAGTGATGGCATCAGATTCCAGAGGTTTGCTGCTTCCCACTTTGTTGACAGCGGTCACACGGAACAGGTAGTCTGAGCCTTCCGTGAGCTTGGTCACCTGAACAATGTAACAAAATTATGATCATCATCATCGTCCCACACTGGTTTGATCTAAAGCCAACTTTTTGCCACAGGCTATACTCTGAGGCCTACATCAAACTGTTCATCATGCATGCAATACAATGTCGTCTGGAAAATACCTTCTGTCTCAGAAAGTTCCTATTATATTCATATTCCTTTTCCTGAACATCGAATACGGCTGCTTAAGAAGCAATGATTTTTTTAAAAATCATAGCAGCAATCTTCTAACTCAGTGAAATGCACTAGGAAACTGGGGCTGGGATTCATGTTCCACCAATTCCAGATTTAATAGAATCTGAAAACTTAACATGAGCAAACAGTGATACTACAGGAATGTAAACAAGAATACATCCATTACTAATACAACATGCCAAAGCCATGCAGAGACAGATGGGTTTGATGTTGGTGCTGTATAAATGTTCAGCAGTGTATGTCAGTGAGCAATGGCTTGAAATCTCCCTTCTCCTGTAAATTCCAGTGTCCATCTTGATCATCACTTCTGTTCTCCAGGAAATTCCAATGTTGACACCATCATCACCAGTGTTATCAGCATCATCATCATTATCCATCATCACCAACATCATTACTATTATCACCACCATCATCATAATCTCAGTCAGCTTCATCATGTCCAGCTGCACATACCTGGTACTCGGTGGTGTCAGGTTTCACAGTGGCAACCTTGGTCCACATGAGTCGTTTGGCTTCCCGGTACTCCAGCAGGTAGCCAGTGAGGGGGGAGCCTCCGTCCTTTGTGGGGGGCTTCCACTGCACTGTGATGGACTTTCTCTGGATGTCCACTGCCTCCAGTGGCCCCACAGGTTTGCCAGGGGCCTCTGTAGGTAAACATAGTATCGATTTGCACATGATACATTTTATCCAAGATGTATTCTAAAGAGAAAATGGAAACAGTTCTTGCATTGCATCCGTTGTGTTATGGCATACATGAGAGTATATATCATGCATGATTCCATTACTGGTTGTAGGTAAGCTATAACAAACTGTCTTCAACATTGTTCAACGAAGCTCTTGTTGCTGAGTGTTATCATGGCATGTCAGTGGACCAGTGGACAACTGGGCATGCTGTGAAATAACTGTCTCCTTTATTATAGGGTATGCAAGGTATACTTCTGTGTGCGTCTGATCTGGATGTGTTCATAAGTGAACGATTTCAGACAACAGCAGGTCTACACATGTGTTAATCTGGTTGATGGGAAACATCTGACTTCAGCCTTCACCCATGAGGGTCTGTTGTGGTTCAAACCCAAAACCCTCAGACTGACACTCCTTGAAACTTCTGGCACACAGCACGTCAGTGTCACTATCCGCACTGAGACTCCAGTGCTCTCATAATACAACTCCCATAACGTCATGAATTAATCATAAGTTTACAGCCCTGACAAGTTTCATGATAATCATGTCTGCTAGTTTTTCTTTTGAACAACATCTTCTATAAGCAATTCACCAGACCCTGCTATTTAATCTTTCACACAGTCACACAACCATTCTCTCTTAACACACTCACATTCCCCTTCCCAACATCCCTGACCTCTTTCCACTCATCACAAACACACACATTCCTTCTTTCCAACCCATCCACTTATCTATAGCTCCAAGGAAAGCTTGTCAAAAACAAGCACGTTTTGAGGTTTTAAAAATCACACTGAAGGAATAGATGGCACATTTCCCACACTGGATGGCAGTGAGTTCAAAACAAATGGTGCAGAGAAACTGCAAGGGCATTCTCCCATGGTCTTCATTGTGCATCTCAACACTATTACGAGCTTTTCTTCAGAATAACGATGTGGAAAAGAAGAGTGAGACAGACACAGCATAAATCAATCATTTTCCAACAGTTTCAGATGAACCCTCACAGAATTAACAGTCATCCACACTCCACTCCATAAACCCATCTCACCTGGTGGTTTGGCAGGTGTGACTGCCTCAGACTCCACAGGTTGGCTGTTGCCCAAAGCATTGACTGCTGTCACTCTGAAGATGTGCTTGGAGTCAGTCTGCAGGTCGTTGCAGCGGAACTTGGTGGAATAGCTGTCCACTTTGCCCAGTCGGGTCCACTCGCCATCGTCCACACTGGCGTCCACTACGTAGTGAGTGATAGGAGATCCTCCATCATCCTCAGGGGCCTGCCATTGCAGGGCAGCTGAGGTGGGTGTCAGGTTGCTCACCTGCACATTTTCAGATCACACCATGACATACAACTCACATCACGATGGACGACTGATGCAGATCTCACATCATGACAGCCGATACCAAAGGACTAGCACAGTGACAGACTGCACTGAACTCAAATAAAGACAGCTGACACACACAAAACTTACACAGTGACAGCTTGCTGACAGAACTTACACATAACAGCTAACACAGCTAAACTCATATCATGATTCATAATACAAAATTAACAAAATGATTCACACAGGCCTAACACAGAACTTCAAATGTCAACTGTCACTGGGTGCATTAAAAAACAAAGAGGAAAATAGGCAAGGCTTGAATTCTGTTCCAAAAGGTAAAAAAAAAACCCAAGCTTATTGTTTTCCTTCCATTTTCTGATGTTTCTTAGCAATATGGATGTCTTCTGCCAATTTCAAAAACAAAACAGCCATTTGTGAAAAAACAAACTATAAGAATTCCCTAAAATCCAGTAAGCCTTTCCATCTAAGTCTCACCTGCAGTGGTCCACGTGGAGAGGCAGGAGGTTCAGGTGTGCGAACAGGTCGGAAAGCTTTGCCGTTCTCCAAGGGGCTGCTCTGACCTTCACTATTCTGTGCTGACACACGGAAGTAGTAGTCAGCGTTGGTCATCAGTTTATCTGCAGCGAAGGAAGTGGTGTCAGGAGGGACAGTAGTCAGTGGGGCCCATCCAACCCGGCGGACATCACGACACTCCACCAGGTAGCCTGTAAGAGGCTGGCCGCCATCCGATTTGGGTGGCTTCCAGGTGAGGGTGAGGGAGGTTGGGGTGATGTCTGTGGCTTCCAGAGGACCTTGAGGTGCATCAGGAGCCCCTGAGACAGAACACAACAGGGCAATGGTGAAGATGTGATGGTGGCTTTAATTGTTTACATGTCAAATAATGACATAAAAATGTGCATTTCCTCCTAAAAAAAGATCAATAGACAAATCAAATTCTGCAAAAGCAGATGAAGAGGAAATCTTGACTGCAAGACTTGAAACAAGAGGAAAAAGTGTCAAACCACATTCAGGTCAGTTTGACCCTTTTTTCCTCTTCATTGCAAAAGCATTCACACACACACACATACACACACACACACACACACACACACACACACACACACACACACACACACACACACACACACACTTAAATGACTTGTGAGTTGATTTTAACGGGGTGACAGCCCTAATGTGGCCCTTTGCGGTCGGCTGGGCTATAAGCAACATTATCTTATCTTACACACACACACACACACGCACGCCCAACACACACACCCAACATACACAACACACACGCACCAAAAACCCAACCTACCGAAAGGACTCTTCGGCACCACTCCATCGCTGTCCAATGGTTCAGACTTGCCCACTGCATTCTGGGCGATGACCCTGAAGAAATACTCTGTGCCCTCCTTCAAATTCTGAGTGCAGTAAGAGGTGATGTCAGGCTTCACTGTGGCCAAGGGTGACCAGGTCATCTTCCAGGTCTCCCGACGCTCCAGGATGTAGGCGATGATCGGAGAGCCGCCATCGCTGGGGGACGGCTTCCATGTGAAGATCACAGATGTTCGCTGGATGTCGGTGAACGTGATGGGTCCCTCAGGCGCAGCTGGTTTCTCTGTTTGAGACATAGAAACATCTTACTTTGTGAACACAGTTTGAGACACACAGAAACATTTTACTAGGTGCGTACAGACAGTTTGAGACATGTAGAAACATTCTACTGGGTGCACACAGACAGTTCTAGACATGTAAAAACCTTTTGCTGGGTGCATACAGACAGTAACTGAAACACCGCAGTTCTTTCTTTCTCTCCTTTTCTCTGTTCATCGGTTTCTGTTTGACATCGACTTTTGCGCTGGTTGGGTGCTTTTGTTTTGCTTGGTTTGGTTTGGTCTGGCTTGGTGAACTTTGACAGTTTGTTTCAGCATGGTTTGGTTTGATCTGGTCACGCCTGGTCTGGTTTAGTTTGGTTTGGTTTAGCTTGGTCTGGTCTGATTTTTCTGGTTTGGTTTGGTCCTTTTTGGATTGGTTTGATTTCTTTTGGTCTGGTTTGGTTTATTGGTCTGGTCTGATTTGATCTGGTTTAGTCTGGCTAGGCTTGATTTGGTTCAGCATGATCTGGTTCCACCCGGTTTGTCTTGCTTCGCTTTGTTTGGTTTAGTCTGGACTAGTTTGGTTTGATCTGTCTGGTCTGGTCAGCTTTGGATTGGTTTGGGTTGCCATACTCTGGTTGGTCAGTTAATTAGGTGGTTAACTGCTTGATTGTTTGCTTGCTCTCTGTGTTAATCGGGATATCTATTTAGTTCCTACAATTCAAAACATAAATGTGCACATTTAATTACAAGACCAAAAAAAAAAAAAAACCAACCAAACAAACAAGTAAATTTTTAACAATTACATCTTCTTCAGACCTTACAATGTACAGAAATGCACAAAACAATACTCCCCAAAACAGCAGTCAGAATGAGAATGACAATGTAAAAAAGAATAACAGTGCAACCTGTTGCATTTTCCAATATGCTTTCTTTACATTTACAACACACAAAGGAAGCACAAAACAGTACTCTCATGAGCAAATACGCATGAGAATGAAAATGTATGAAAGAGCTACGCTACAGACTGTCTCATTTTCCTAAGTCTCTGCTCCTTGTTTGTGTTTGCTCTTGGTGAAAGGAACTGATTTCCTTTGACACTTCACAAAGCACAATGTTGTATTTCTTTGATTGTAATTCATAACTGTGGTTGATCATAACTGTGCCAGAGTACTTTCTTGGCATATGAAGAACAATCAGTGAAAAGACCGCTTTACCGAGAAGAGAAACAAAAAGCAGGACTTACGCAGCGGTTTCTTGGGAGAGACGGCAGACTCTGTCTCCAGCTTGTCTCCCAGACCCTGTTTGTTCTCAGCGGCGACAGCGAAGTTATACTTCTGGTCTAGCAGAAGGTTCTTCACTTTGAACTCGTTGTCCAGGGCTCCAACACTGCCTGCTTTCTTCCACTGGTCGGAGCCATCCTCTCTGTAGTACACTGTGTATCCAGTGACCTTGGAACCTCCGTTGTCCTTGGGTGGGGTCCACTGGAGGGATACAGAATCCTTGCCCACGTCCTTCACCTTGATGGTGCCCGGACTGCCTGGTGCAGCTGAAAAGCAAGATTTGTTGTCTCTCTGTTAGCATGCTTGCAGATGACTCTGTGTGTGTGTGTGTGTGTGTGTGTGTGTGTGTGTGTGTGTGTGTGTGTGTGTGTGTGTGTGTGTGTGTGTGTGTGTCTGTCTGCCTGTCTGTCTGTCTGTCTGTAAATCAATATATCAATCAACCAGTCAACCAAAAAATGAACTCATTAACTTCTATAATACTCATCCATCAATCAGCTAATAAGTTAAACAATCCATCAAATAATTCATCATTAACATTCATATTCATTCATCTATCAATCAGTCAATCAGAATATCAATTCATCACATAATCTAAATTCTATACTCATTTACCTATCACTCACTCACTCATTATATTTATCACTCAAATCAACAAGCACTAAACTTGACAATCCTCCAACTATTGATGGCAATTTCTGTTGTCAACGTCTCATTCACACTTACTGGTGGGTTTTTGTGCTTTGGTGACATCCTTCGACTCTAGAGGTGCACTCTCCCCTTCCTCATTGACGGCCATCACACGGAACAGGTACTCATTGCCCTCAATTAGATTGCCACAGGTGAAGGTCGTCATGTCAGCGGGAACTGACCCTGACCTCATCCAGTTTGTTCTTCGTGCATCACGGTACTCGATGACATAGCTCTTCAGCGGCAGGCCTCCGTCAGTGTCTGGGGGTTGCCACGTCAAAGTCAACGAGTCCTCTTTGATGTCGGAGATCTTGATGGGGCCTGTGGGTTTTGAGGGCTTGTCTGGAATCAGAAAAGATACTGAGTGAGCTCATGATTTCTCTTTAAAATCTTCTCTCTGTGTGTGTGCGTGTGCGTGTGTGTGTGTGTATTCATGTACAGATAAATGCACTTGCCAGTGATCATTCTACAAGATGCAACAAACTGTGATTGGCATGAATGACTATTCACCGAACTCCTGCCAATTGAAAATGACACAGGAGTAAGTCTGAAAGTCAACAGACAAATGAAGGAATGAATCAACATATTCAAATAATGTCAAGAAAATCTTTTTTTGAATTTACCAAATGGACTCTTGGGTTTCACTGTGGTTTCAGTCTCCAAGGGCTCGCTAGGGCCATGTTTGTTTTCGGCGCTGACCCGGAAGTAATACTCTGACCCTTCCAGAAGGTTGGGCACCTTGAAGGCCATCTTGTGAGGACTCAGCCTGTCCACACGAGTCCAAGTTGGCCGTGTCATGTCACGTTTTTCCAGAATGTAGCCAGTGAGGGGAGAGCCACCATCATCAGAGGGAGGTTGCCACTCAAGGTGAACAGCTGTCTTGTCCATGTCCTTGACCTTAAGACCTACAGGTCTCGATGGTGGACCTAGTGGACAGACAGCCATCAGGAACATCATTTACATTGTAAAATATAGTAAAGAAATATGTCATCATTGACCTTTAATCACATTGTAAGATCTGCAAGGGTAAATATGTCATCACTGAAAATTCATCACTTTGTTAGATGTACTGAGGTAATTTTGCCATCAGTGAACAAATATCACATTGTAAAATATTTTGAGGTAAATATTTTATCAGTGAACTGTTAAACCACTGTAAATTAGACTGAGGAATTAATGCCATCAGAGAACTTTTATCAAATTATTAAATGTTCTGAAGGAAAAGTGCCATAAGTGAATTCATTACATTGCAAAAATTCATCAGGTTAATGTACCACCACTGAATTTTCATCACATTGTAAACTTAACAGAAGTGAATGTGTCACCACTGAACTTGCGCCATATTACAAAATTTGCAAATCATCTGGACAAGTCTTCACAAAGTGTTTCAGTTCAGAAATATAAAAAAAAAATCACATTATGACAAAAAAGAAAAACATTTCTTCTCCTCGCTTCGTTTCAAACACTCCCACTCAAATGCATGTATGCCATGTGCTTATGCATGCAAGCACACACACACACACACACACACACACACACACACTAACCCCTACTCACCTTCTGGTCGCTTGGGCTTCACAGCTCTCTCTGTCTCACTCGGCTCTCCATAACCAGCAGAATTCTGGGCCGACACAGCGAAGAAGTATCCCAGAGTCTCCTTCAAGCCTGTGACTTTATGACTGGTGTCAAAGGACTTCAGTTCACAGACCTTGACCCAGTCATCAGATTTCTCGTCACAGAGTTCCACCCGGTATCCAGTGACCTTGGCACCTCCATCCTCAAGGGGTGGCTTCCAGTCCAAGGTGATAAAGTCTGGACCCACCTTGCTGATTTTCAGGTTGTGCGGTGGTCCAGGAGGCACTGCATCACAACCCAAGAGCAAGGTGAATCATGGTGCAAGGCCAAGATGTATTGTTCTCTTGTACTAGTAAAAAAAAAGGTGATGAATGTTCAGAGTAACTACCAAGGCTGCTGATGAAATTCGTTTGTGCAATAAATAAATCCTGGATCTATTTTCAAATTATAATGAAATGAGTTCTAAAATGTAGTAAATGAATCCAGAGTCTGATTTTCAAATCATGAGGGGTCATAAGAGAACAAAAAAAATTGGAAAGTTCAGTAACTCTTGGTTTAGCTAGTATCCAGCACCCAAGGGAGGAAAGAGCATTGACTGGCTAGTGGACGAATGCTTTAGTATAGTATTGCCCATGAAATTTAGGCCAGCAGAACAAACCAGCTGATCAGAGCTTGCAGCAGTTTCACATGGTACAGTATATATATGACACCTAACCCAAATCTGCTTTCAAATGATGATTAAAGAATTCCTGAACAGTAAATCATAAAAAATACAACATGACAAACTCATCAGTGCAACATTTACAGCCATTACATGAAAGGAGATATTCAAAACAGCAGTATGACTCACCTATCTTCTTCTCTAGTTTGGCCGTTTCTCTGCCCTCCAGAGGTGCACTCTGACCTTCGCCATTGACAGCACTGACCCGGAAGTGATACTCTGTGCCCTCCTTGAGGTCAGGGACAGTGAAGGAGGTGGTCTTTCCATCCACACTGCCGGCCTTGGTCCAGGTGGATTTGGAGTCAGGTCGCACCTCAATAATGTATGAAGTAAGAGGGGAACCTCCGTCACTGTCAGGAACCTTCCAGCGCAGGTCAGCAGACTTGTCCGTCACATTGCTCACTTCTAGTGGGCCAGCGGGTTTGGATGGTTTGTCTGTGAGACACACACATCACTCAATACTGTATCACCATGTATACACTGACTTTCAAACATCACCCTACAAACATACAAAAAATAGGCTTTAGTATTTAGCTTAAACTGGTATTCACTAACAGTAGCATGTTGAAATAACTATCTGTAATCAAAACCGATATGTAATTACAAGAGAGAATATAGGTTTGGTATTACTTTTCTTAAACACTGCAAAACATAAAATGTTCATCGTGCCTTATAAACAAGTGGACAAAATGATGGATTCTATGCGCCTTACTTCATGATTGGAAAATCAATGTATGTATTCTAATTTCCCTCCTTACTACAACATGATTACCTGACTGTATTTATTCATTCAATCCCTCCCTCCTCTGCACTTAGTGCCTCTTTATGAGAGTGTGTTGAAAAACTGGAGAACTCAGGTGGGACCAGTGTCAAGGCTTTCAAAGGGAGATCACCTTTCCAGAAAAATACTTTCCACATCACCTTTCCACAAAATACTGCATGTATCTTGCAGTCAGGAGCTTCATAAGCAACTTTATTATCTTAGTCAGGAGCTTCATAAGCAACTTTATTATCTTAGTCAGGAGCTTTTTTTTTTTTCAAATGACTGGTGAGTTGATTTTAACGTGGTGACAGCCCTGATGTGGCCCTTTTGTGGTCGGCTGGGCTATAAGCAACATTATCTTATCTTATCTTATCTCATAAGCAACTTTATTATCTTAGTCAGGAGCTTCATAAGCAACTTTATTATCTTAGTCAGGAGCTTCATAAGCAACTTTATTATCTTAGTCAGGAGCTTCATAAGCAACTTTATTATCTTAGTCAGGAGCTTCATAAGCAACTTTATTATCTTAGTCAGGAGCTTCATAAGCAACTTTATTATCTTAGTCAGGAGCTTCATAAGCAACTTTATTATCTTAGTCAGGAGCTTCATAAGCAACTTTATTATCTAACGGAAAAATGCTTTGCACTGTCTTCATATGAATTCACTAACTGGACTCTCCTTAGTTTTCAGACAGACTGGTACTTACTGAAAGGACTCTGTGGTTTCACCAAGTGCTCCGTTTCCAGTGGCTCACTCAGCCCGATTTTGTTCTGAGCCAGCACACGGAAGTGGTACTGCTGGCTGTCTATCAGGTTGGTAGCCTTGAAGTGGAAGGTGTCAGCATCCAGGTGTTCCAGTCGAGTCCATTTCTGTTTGGATGATTCCCTGCGCTCCAGGATGTAGCCTGTGATGGGGGAGCCTCCGTCACTCTCTGGCTTTTTCCATGACAATGTGGCAGAGGTCAGGTCGATGTTGCTGACTTCCAGCGGCCCCATAGGAGGTGCTGGTGGCTCTGGAAATAGCATCTAACTCTTATTGTGTTTATTCACTGAATGCTTACATTCTGCTGCATTATTTTGTAATTTGTTAACAAGGCATCATAATGTGTTGTAATATACTGTATGTTGTGTTGTACTATATTGCTTTTTATTCCAAGCGCTTTAATACAGCTCTCACATGCAGAGCTGAAAAACTATGTGTGCAGCTTTCCTAACACTCTCAATAATAATTATGATGTGAAACATCTCTTTCTTAGCTAAGCAGAATATTTCCTAATCAATGACATGCATGTACATGAAATAACAACTGATTGATAATCATACCTTCAGGTTTCTTGGGCTTGATGACAGCATCGGTCTCACAGGGCTCTCCATGGCCAGCCTGGTTCTTGGCCGTCACAGAGAAGAAGTAGCCCACTCCCTCCTTGAGGTCAGTCACTTTGTACACCGTGTCAAATGACTTGATGTCCTCCACCTTCTCCCAGTCGTCACTGGTCTCCTCACATTTCTCCACTCGGTAACCTGTCACCTTGGATCCTCCGTCTTCAGCTGGGGGTTTCCACTCCAAGGTCACATAGTCAGGACCAACGCGGGCTGCCTTCAGATCTTCAGGTGCATCTGGAGGAGCTGAAAGGAAATTGACCAAAAAAAAACCTCTGAAAATTCTGTTGTCTTCACCTCATCTCTGCAAACAGTTATTATATATCATCTTCTTCCTTTACACAAAAAACAGCAATTTTACTGAGGAATGCATCAGTGACATGAGCAGCTGGAAACAGAATATATGTAAGACTGGGGAACAAACCAATATGAAGAAAACCATCCAAAAAAAAAAAACTTACTGATTTTCTTCGCTGGTTTGGCGGTGTCCATGCCTTCCAGAGGTACACTCTGACCTTCAGCGTTGACAGCACTGACCCGGAAGTGATACTCTGTGCCCTCCTTGAGGTCAGGGACAGTGAAGGAGGTGGTCTTTCCATCCACACTGCCGGCCTTGGTCCAGGTGGATCTGGAGTCAGGGCGTGCCTCAATGATGTAGGAGGTGAGGGGAGAACCTCCGTCACTGTCAGGAGCCTGCCATTGCAGGTCAGCAGACTTGTCTGTCACATTGCTCACTTCTAGTGGACCCTTGGGTTTGCCTGGTTTGTCTGGAAAAGGACAGAGCAAGACTGGGTGTTGATTTTGTGACATCAATAGACGAGTAGACATGATAAAACGCAAGAGAAGACAAACACGGAATAAGCCTACACAAACAGATGGATTAAGTAAATATATGCAAATCCTATGTTACATTAAATAGGATCTGACATTATACTGACAGATGATCTGTGAAGAACGGTTTTTATATCTAAGATAATGACAGAATTTTTTTAAATGTCAATCTTGTTTAGATACCACAACAGATATGTACAGCAATCAAGAAGATTTGTGCAGAAATCAAAAGCACACTAACAAAGAATAAAATACATCATACTACTTTATTCAACTTACAACACAGTCTTTCATTCTGTTAATGTGTTTCATAATGACGCCACTTACCAAACTTGCTCTTGGGTCTGACAGTGGATTCTGTCTCCAGAGGTGAGCTGACACCATGTTTGTTTTTGGCGCTGACACGGAAGTGGTAGTCAACGCTTTCATTCAGGTTGGTGACCTCATAGGTCTGAGTGTCAGGAGGGATGTTGGCCACTTTGGTCCAGGTGGTACGAGTGGACTCACGACGCTCAAACACATAGTCTGTCAGTGGTGAGCCACCATCGTCTTCAGGTGCCTTCCATGACAACAC
Organism: Conus ventricosus; assembly: GCA_018398815.1. Classification (NCBI taxonomy): domain Eukaryota; kingdom Metazoa; phylum Mollusca; class Gastropoda; order Neogastropoda; family Conidae; genus Conus; species Conus ventricosus. The sequence continues at coordinate 142,280,773 of CM031595.1, read as the reverse complement.
GACAGATGTTTTCTCCACATCCTCTGTTCTCAGTGGACCTGTGGGTGGGCCTGGTGGACCTGAAGGTGGACAAACAACAGTCAGTATTTTGTTGCCTAAATCAACGATGGTAGTAACTGTCTCTACTTCCCATGAAGGACATGACTCTGCACATAACTATTGGTATTCATTTATCGTTACGCATTGGAAAACTAGACACAGGAGCAACTTTCAAGCATAAAAGCAAGGCATTTTAGAATAGCTCGTTGATGATATATTTGTTGCTTACACGGGTTAAAACAAGATAAATCACTATGCTCAGCAGCAAATCAATGCAAATGCTGGCATGAAAAAACCTCTCCTTCCAATTGGGAGGTGGTACAACCTTATCTGTTATGGCAATGAATCTTTCATGACTCGCTGTCCAAGACCACTCTATAGGGTACTGCAGAGGGACATGTCGAAGACATGAAGGGCACGACTGGATTGGTCATAATTCCTCTGTCCTGTAGCATATGACTACAGATATGGAGCTTTGGCGATTCCTAACTTGAATCATGACACTCCATAGTCAAGGGTTATTGAAAATTCTAGAATAGCCAAATGTAATGAGCAAAACAAAGGCCTGACCTTCAGGTTTCTTGGGCTTGATGACAGCATCGGTCTCACAGGGCTCTCCATAGCCAGCCTGGTTCTTGGCCGTCACAGAGAAGAAGTAGCCCACTCCCAATTTAAGGTCTTTCACTTTGTAGGCTGTGTCAAACGACTTGATGTCCTCCACCTTCTCCCAGTCATCACTGGCCTCCTCACACTTCTCCACACGGTAACCTGTCACCTTGGACCCTCCGTCTTCAGCCGGGGGTTTCCACTCCAAGGTCACATAGTCAGGACCGATGCGGGCTGCCTTCAAGTTCTTTGGAGCACCAGGAGGACCTGAAAGGAAAAATTCATGCATGATTAAAGCAAAGGATTATGTTTTACTCACTCACTACCTACCACAAAAAATGCTAATTTTACCATGTTCATCTCATGCTGTAAACAGATAATGCTTTGAATGAGAAAAAAATCATTGCAACAAACAACTGGAAGCAGAATGAACAAGCAAGGAGGATTTTGACCAACATAAAAAGAAAACTACAGAACAAGTAAAAAGAACTTACCGATTTTCTTGGTGGGCTTGATGATGTCCATGCCTTCCAGAGGTACACTCTGACCTTCAGCGTTGACAGCACTGACCCGGAAGTGATACTCTGTGCCCTCCTTGAGGTCAGGGACAGTGAAGGAGGTGGTCTTTCCATCCACACTGCCAGCCTTGGTCCAGGTGGATCTGGAGTCAGGGCGTGCCTCGATGATGTAGGAAGTGAGAGGAGAACCTCCGTCACTGTCAGGAGCCTGCCACTGCAGGTCAGCAGACTTGTCTGTCACGCTGCTCACTTCTAGTGGACCCTTGGGTTTGCCTGGTTTGTCTGGAAAAGAATACAGAAAACGACTGAGTTTGATCTCATTAATGTCAGTAAGGAAGGGATGAAAATCAAATTCAGGAGATAACACACATGGGACAAATATAACAAGCAAATGCATAAATGTGCAGATTATGTGATTCACACATTAGATCAGATTACAAAGGTATTTGTAGGTGAGGTTTAACAGAAGGTATTGAATGTACGGGATCCATATTCGAGTCATGTGTCACTTTTAACACAACAATAACCTTGTACATCAGCTGAAAGCAGTAACACAGATTTCAAATCATGAAAATGTAAAAAAAAAAAAGTGTTCATGATATAAGTCCTGTTAAAGTTATGACAGAAGATACTCTTCACACTGCCATTACTATCAGACCAGCGATCATTTTTACACAGTCAAAACCTTTCTCAAAGATGCCACTTACCAAACTTGCTCTTTGGTCTGACAGTAGATTCCGTCTCCAGAGGTGAGCTGACACCATGTTTGTTTTTGGCGCTGACACGGAAGTGGTAGTCAATGCTTTCATTCAGGTTCGTGGCCTCATAGGTGTGAGTGTCAGGAGGGATGTTGGCCACTTTGGTCCAGGTGGTACGAGTGGACTCACGACGCTCAAACACATAGTCTGTCAGCGGTGAACCACCATCATCTTCAGGTGGTTTCCATGAGAACATGACAGATGTTTTCTCCACATCTTCTGTTCTCAGTGGACCTGTTGGTGGGCCTGGTGGACCTGAAGGTGAACAAACAATAGTCAGTATTTTGTTTTTACGTGTTTTATAGGTGTTGCTTCAGCAAAGGACAGATGAATGAATTGTATTCATTCAGTTCTGTAACTGATTTGTGAAAACAGAATAGGATATACAAAATATCAGAAGAAAGGAAGAAAGTGAGAAAAACAGATGGAATTAAAGACCCAACTAAAGAAGGAGGTAAAAAAAATTATGCATGAGAAAATATTGCATAAGTTTACCAGTACTGAGATAATGGGAAGACTTCAAACAATGGTGGGAGAACAGGTTTCCTTTTTGTGTGTGCAGACAGACTGAATACTGCATGAAGAACAGAGGCCATGAAAATATGCACACACAGTTTTCTGCAAGATATTTCACTCCCCAAACTCTGTAAATTGATAGCCTGTAAAACAAATTCTTCATCCCAATACAATTTCTAATTTAATTGTTAATTTCTTCAAGACAGACACTTGCACAGCACAAATAAAGCACACAAAAAATCTGTTTTATCTGTATACTACAATGGCAGACTAGTTCGTTCAGTATATATTATTTGATTTTTAAATTCATATGCAGATTACTTGTTTTTGAGTCTGAGTCTGTTACAGATCATTTGTTTTGCTCTTTTTTTCAACGTGTGCTGGTTATTTTCAGTAATTCTAGTGGATGAATTTGTAAATCGCTGAACCTTGTACATATTCATAATACCCATGAGAACAGTTGCTTAACTAAACTGAAAATGCGAACTACAGTCACCTAATATTATCGTTTTCGCATAGCAGTGACAGCCTTGTGAATGTTTAAAAAAAGTTACTAGAAGCGTAATCTGGTAGTGGAGGCTCATAAAAAACGAAGCAAAACAAACTGTTACTTTCTTTGTCTGCTTACAGTTCCATCCCAACTGGTGCTGAATGTTCAACATGCAGTTTGGGTCACACTTTACAAAGTCAATAGGTTTTTCTGTTGAGTCCATAGGAAAACAGTCTGCATTTTCATCCCCATACATCAATACAAAAGTGAAAGACTTCTGTACACCTTGTCAGCCCAAGACATGGTAATTATAAATACAAGACATAAAAATAATGAAGAAAAGTCACCAACCTTCAGGTTTCTTGGGCTTGATGACAGCATCGGTCTCACAGGGTTCTCCATGGCCAGCCTGGTTCTTGGCCGTCACAGAGAAGAAGTAGCCCACTCCCTCCTTGAGGTCAGTCACTTTGTACACCGTGTCAAATGACTTGATGTCCTCCACCTTATCCCAGTCGTCACTGGTCTCCTCACACTTCTCCACACGGTAACCTGTCACCTTGGATCCTCCGTCTTCAGCCGGGGGTTTCCACTCCAAGGTCACATAGTCAGGACCGATGCGGGCTGCCTTCAAGTTCTTTGGAGCACCAGGAGGACCTGAAAGGAAAAATCCATGCAGGATTAAGCAAAGGATTATGTTTTATTCACCTCATATCTTAAGAACATTCCTAACTTAATCATGTTCATTCCTTTCCGTAAATGAGTGCTCTAGGCCAGGAAAGAATCATTGAAACAGGCAAGCAGAACATATATGACAGAAGGATGTAGACCAAATAAAGACAAATACAGTACACATAAACAAACTTACCGATTTTCTTGGTGGGCTTGATGATGTCCTTGCCTTCCAGAGGTACACTCTGACCTTCGGCGTTGACAGCACTGACCCGGAAGTGATACTCTGTGCCCTCCTTGAGGTCAGGGACAGTGAAGGAGGTGGTCTTTCCATCCACACTGCCGGCCTTGGTCCAGGTGGATCTGGAGTCAGGTCGTGCCTCGATGATGTAGGAAGTGAGAGGAGAACCTCCGTCACTGTCAGGAGCCTGCCATTGCAGGTCAGCAGACTTGTCTGTCACATTGCTCACTTCTAGTGGACCCCTAGGTTTGCCTGGTTTGTCTGGTAAAGAATACAGATGAAGATTGTGTAAGGCATCATTCACATCAATAAAGAAGCAAAGAAAGGCAACTTTATTACACATGGGACAGGCATATACAGGCAATCATTATATGATGGTTAATAAAAGATATGGAACATGTGAGGTCCATACCTCAGTTGAAAAGGAGACTGGAGTCATGTTCATTGTGAACACAATTATTCTTTCATACATAAGTAAAGACTATCTAAAATCACTGAGAAAATTACTGTGATTAAAGTTTTTTTTTTAAGATATACCTTTCAGACTGACATCTTCAAACTGGAAATAACAACCAGACCATCAACAATTTTTACACGTCATATCTTTCAAACTGGCACCACTTACCAAACTTGCTCTTGGGTCTGACTGTGGATTCTGTCTCCAGAGGTGAGCTGACACCATGTTTGTTTTTGGCGCTGACACGGAAGTGGTAGTCAACGCTTTCATTCAGGTTGGTAGCCTCATAGATCTGAGTGTCAGGAGGGATGTTGGCCACTTTGGTCCAGGTGGTACGAGTGGACTCACGACGCTCAAACACATAGTCTGTCAGTGGTGAGCCACCATCGTCTTCAGGTGGTTTCCATGAGAACATGACAGATGTTTTCTCCACATCTTCTGTTCTCAGTGGACCTGTGGGTGGGCCTGGTGGACCTGAAGGAGGACAAACAACAGTCAGTATTTTGCTTTCCACAATGCAACGAAAGAAATTCTTGCTGACTGCTTCATACTCAGTGAATGATGAGATGGATTACTTTCTAAGAAGGATTGAATAATTAAAACAATACTGCACTGTACAGTAGCCACTGGATATATAAAACATCTGTACAGTAGCCACTGGATATATAAAACATCATGCTTGCATACAATTTTCCATTATCTGGCTGTTTCAGTGAACTGGAATTTTCACTTTCACTAAGCTGACAACATAATAAAGTGAAAGAACAAAAATTTATATGGACACAAAAAACAGTCAGAAAAAAAAATCTTAAAAACAACCTTGATATTTGGAACTTTCTATCAGTGTTTCTTTTCAGGAGTTCAAGCGCACCTTCAGAATGCTACAGCATCATTTGTGTCATAGTCTTCTTTCTTCCACATGTGAAAAAGTGTTGGCTGGCCAGTTCTACATTCATTGCCTGAGACAGTAATCTTACTGGCTTTTGAAGTATCAGTAATTTCAAAATTCTATGTTAAAACTGGCAACTTAATCTGAAGGTAAGAAATACTATTCTTTGACATTTCAAACACTGCTGTCAAGTGATATTATGTATCAAAGAGAGATTACAAAACATAGCTGGTTGAGTAATACATGTTCTGTTGGTATCCGACAAACTGAAGTGTCAATTATCTGTAAAAGACCTTTCTAGCAATTTCATCTATCCAATACCATAGTCTAAAAAAGCAATGAAGCCAAAAAGTTTCATTTACTCTTACATTTTATTGATCCAGATTTAAAATAAACTACAGTGACTGCACAATCCAGAAACATGATCATAAATGGTATAAGGCACTTAGATAAGTCACCAACCTTCAGGTTTCTTGGGCTTGATGACAGCATCTGTCTCACAGGGCTCTCCATAGCCAGCCTGGTTCTTGGCCGTCACAGAGAAGAAGTAGCCCACTCCCTCCTTGAGGTCAGTCACTTTGTACACCGTGTCAAATGACTTGATGTCCTCCACCTTATCCCAGTCGTCACTGGTCTCCTCACACTTCTCCACACGGTAACCTGTCACCTTGGACCCTCCGTCTTCAGCTGGGGGTTTCCACTCCAAGGTCACATAGTCAGGACCGATGCGGGAAGCCGTCAAATTGCGAGGGGCTCCTGGAGGCGCTGCAATACAGAAGTTACACTGGATGGTCATGTGTCATGTATATGGTGTTTAGGTACATGAAATTCACCGTAATCTGCAGTGTTTCATCATCATTACCTTGAAAAGTAACACTTGAGTGCTAACAATGAACACAATATACTTTGCTATGACTGAGTGGTCAGACATAAAACCTGATGATTTTTTTCTCTCCGATGACAATGTGGTATTTTCAGGAATTGATTTCTTAAAACAAGTCAAAATTAATCCAGTATAGTGATGCAGTAAATAGCAACACTTCAATTTCATCTAACTGTGGAAATACAGGTCTTGGGTCTGCTCCACAGTATCTTATTATGCAGACAACTGAAAAACACAATTAAGAGAAAATGGAACAAAAATCAGAGATTCCAAACAGAATACAGTTTGGAGAAGAGCACTTATCCAAATGACTTTGCTGTGAAGAGACATTAAACTGATGAGAAAAAAATAAGAAGGTATACACCTATTTCATTGTCACCAACAGCTTGACATATTGCCAGTGAAACTAAATTCAATACAACTGACCGTTGGTTATAAAAGTGACGCTCCAGTCACACTTTGTGTGTTCAGATTCTCTTAGAACAGACCATCGTGTTCACAAGTGTGGACTCACTGATTTTCTTGGTGGGTTTCGCGGTTTCTTTGCCCTCCAAAGGTTCGCTCCTTCCTTCAGCATTGACGGCGCTGACCCGGAAGCGATACTCTGTTCCTTCACGGAGGTCAGGGACAGTGAAGGAGGTGGTCTTTCCATCCACACTGCCGGCCTTGGTCCAGGTGGATCTGGAGTCAGGTCGTGCCTCGATGAGGTAGGAAGTGAGAGGAGAACCTCCGTCACTGTCAGGAGCCTTCCAGTGCAGGTCAGCAGACTTGTCCGTCAAATTGCTGATCTCCAGAGGACCTTTTGGAGAGTCTGGTACATCTGTAAAACACACACACACATACACAGATTGATATGAACAGATACAGACATAATGTCTGCATGTCTACTCATATTTTAGTAATTAGTTACTTAAACAAATGTGAGCGCACAGTCTTAGTTTTGCTGTTCCAAGCCTAAGTTCCAATAGAAATAGAAATCAGAAAACGGAAGTGGGGATGGATTGGCCACACCCTCAGAAAGTCTCCATCCAACATCACAAGACAAGCCCTTGAATGGAACCCTCAGGGCAAAAGAAGAGTGGGAAGACCAAGACAGACATGGCGAAGGAGTACCGACGCGGAAGTGAAGGCCGCCGGAATGACGTGGGCCAAGCTGAAGAAGATCTCCCAAAACCGTGTCCGCTGGAAGAGTGTGGTTGCGGCCCTATGTTCCCCAGGGAATTCAGAGGACTAAGTAAGTAAGTAAGAAGCCTAAAGAGTTTCTCTTGGAAAACTAGGAACACAGATATGATTACCCTAAAAATAGCAAGAACACTGGTGATATTGATACTGCAATACTACAAAGAATAAAAAAAAATCAAAGTTATAATAATACTAATGCAAAAAATCATGTTCATACTCATAGGGATGAAATTGGAAGATGAAGAAAACATATTTTTGTGCAGACAAGTTCTGATCACTTGAACTTACCCACTGGACTCTTGACAATTGTAGAGGAGTCTGTGTCCAGTGGCTCACTCTGTCCCGCCTTGTTGACGGCTGTAACCCGGAAGAGGTAATCTGACTTCTCCTGAAGGTCAGGGACACGGAACTCTGTCGTTGCACCATCCACTTTGCCCACCTTAGTCCAGCCGCCTCGCTTGGCGTCACGTTTCTCAATGATGTAACTCGTCAGTGGAGAACCTCCATCATCTTTGGGTGGCTTCCAGCGAAGTGTGACAAAATTGCGCTGGACGTCGATGGGTTCCAGAGGTCCCTCTGGCTTGGATGGTTTTTCTGTAGGAATGTTAATCAACTGTTAGGAGCTGAAATGTTGTTTTGTATTAATCCACAGTCACACCGAAAACTTCACACACACACACACACACACACACACACACACACACACACACACACACACACACAAAACACACACACACAAACACACACATACACACACACACACACACACACACACACACATACACACACACACACACACACACACACACACACACACACACACACACATTAGATTCTTTGTTATCATCATTCATTCAGTCTTTTCAAATATCTCTGTCAGACACAAACTGATTTTTTTTTCAGTCTGAGGCCTTTCTCAGATTGTCTTCAAAACATCTTACCGATTTTCCTATGGAGTGTAACAGAATCAGACACCAGTGGCTCCCCTTGGCCCACTTTATTGACGGCACGAACACGGAACTTGTACTGCTGATCTTCTGTCAGATTGGTAGCAGTGTACTTCGTGTTGGGGACTTCAACCATGTCCACTGGTCGCCAGTTTCGTCCTCCATCCTCTGTAAGTTCGATGGAATACGATTCAACAGGAGAGCCCCGTCCTTCTTGGGAGGTGACCATGTCAATGTGACAGAATCAGCCAAGATGTCGCCTATTTGGACAGGTCCTACGGGCTTGCCAGGAACTTCTGTAGGACAGTCACATCAAAAATGGTTATAATCCAATTAAGTTAGCAATATGGAACAACATTTAGACACAACAGCATGAAAATGTCGGTAACCATTCTTGGAAAGCCCTGAACCAAAACTTTGGTAAATTCTTAGAAAGTGCTATTATGCAATGCAAACAAAGAATAATTGTAAATGATCTCTCTTGCATCTTTCCATTGTAACCTAGAGACAAACTGGTTCTACATTTCATCATATTCAGTGTAATTCTTGCTAACCTACTTGATTAACACAGTATGTCAAAAATTTCTGCTATGAATCTCTCTTGCATCTTTCTATTGTGACCTAGAGATAAACTGGATCTATATTCAGCCATGTTCAGTATAATTTTTGCTTGCCTAGTTGATTAACACAGTATGTCAAAAATTTCTGACTTGCTTTGTTCTGTTCATTAACCTTCATTCTACACCATGCCTAAACATGCCAAATATTTAATAAAACAACAAACTCCATCACGCCACATTACCTGGAGGTTTCTTGGGCACGATTTCCTCCTCACCCTCCAGAGGGAGACTGCTGCCCTGTTTGTTGACAGCCATGACACGGAACATGTAGGGCGTGCCTTCAAGCAGCTTCGTGGCGGAGCAAGACAGGGTGTTAGCATCCACTGAAGCCACCTTGGTCCACGTAGTCTTCCGCATGTCACGTCGTTCAACCAGGTAGCCCGTGAGTGGAGAGCCACCGTCCGACTTGGGGGGTTTCCAGGTGAGAGTGAGGCTGTCGGCGGTGATGTCGGAAACCAGCAGAGGGCCTTCAGGAGGAGATGGCTTGTCTACGACAGGTCATCGTGCAATATTGTTAATGACAACTCCAAACAACCTTAAGTAAAGATCTTTACAGCCACAGTGAAAGTAAGGAGAAGTATGCTTTATTTGAACCATAAGTTAAACAAATGGCATGTTATTCATTAATATATACAAGACATTGCAAAGTCAAAAGATTATACATTTTGTGATGATAAAAATTCAACAGTTTTACATGTTACTATTCCTGAAAGAACTGCACTTTTACAGACACTATATAATTATTCAGCTTAATGTCACTTCACTTCTTTTCACTGACAAGATCTTTTTATTTCTTTCAAATCTGGTATCTGTATTTCTCGATACAGTGTTGCAATGAACATACCTTCTGAATGAATAAACAGTACCCACAGTCACATTCTCCTTAGCTTCTTGTCAGTTTGAATTTATCGGCATTACATCCATTGGAATTGCATTTACATTACAGAAGTAAATGGAAGAAAACAATGCTTACCTTTGGTTAGCAGCAAATCCACATTACACAGCAAACAGTGAAATGGGATGCTTGTAAGTGGGGTTATTCACAACCTGACACACTGTTCAAGCACACTTATCAGTATTCTGGCTCACTGTTCAAATGCTCAACATTTCATTTGCTGTTGCTTCAAACACAGGATTACATGCAAATCATGCACAGTTATAGAATTTATTGGATTATGTGTGTATAGTTTTCACCCACAGAATAATGTGCGTGTGTGTGTAGGGGTGGATGAGGAGGGGAAGGGGTGATGGGTGGGTGGATGTAAGTAAGCAAGTGAGTGTGTGTGTGTGTGTGTGTGTGTGTGTGTGTGTGTGTGTGTGTGTGTGTGTGTGTGTGTGTGTGCGTGTGTGTGTGTGTGAATTTGTGCAAGGGAGTGAGAGAGATATCTGCTTACACAGCATAAACAAAGGGATTTTTTTTCATTATTATTATTGTGACATATGAATTCTGTATCAAATTTGCACAACTGTATGATTAATATTCAGTTGAAGGATACATCTTATGCTGAAGTTTCACATGCACCAAAATAGAAGAATAGCGCTGGAACAAAAAACATCCATTTTCTATGTTTGTGTCCCAAAGAGGGAAACCCAGTTTCATCAGCTTATTGAAACCATGAAAACAAACTGGGGTGTCTGTAATAGTCATCGGTATCCTAACAAATGTTGTAGTTTTGAATATACTGTTGAGAAATAACCTACCACAGACTTTTTTTGCCACTACAATATACGCTAAGATATACCAATGAAGACCCTTTGAGTCCAGGTCCATCCGGTTTTCTCGACTATTTTTCATTGGATCATTTTCATCTATATATAAACTTATCTTCTTTAGATATCTATCTTTCTTGAAGATGTTTCTGTATACTAAATTCACCTCATAGGAAATTTTCCTCTATCTACTTTTTTGGGGTGGGGGGGTGGGGAGGGGGATAATGGATGTATCTCCAAGTAAAAATTCCCTCCCTTTAAAGACCAATCTTTTGTATACAAGATTTACTTCCAAACAAACATAACCTCCTTTTTAAATAGTGTTTATGGGATACTTTTCTCTATGCTAAGTTCATCACCAAATGAAGATTCCTGCTATTTACAGTTTTGCTTTTCAGGAACATTTTTCTCTGTGGTGGACTTAACTCCAAATGAAGACTCCTACTAAAGATGTGTTTTCTGTAACATGCTTCTCTATATTAGATTATTTACCAATAGAGATTCCCCCTCATTGTTGACTTTTTTTTCAGGATCATTCTTCTCTAAAATAAACTGCCTCTTAATAAAGATACCTGCAAAAAAGATTTTCTCCCTTTAAAGACTTCTTAATCTGGAGTATTTTTCTCTACATCAATTTTACCTTCCAGGTAAAAATTTATTTCACGTAAGGGTCCTTTAGTTGAGATTTCTAAAGATCATTGTTGACATCTTTCCCTGTATAAGCCTTTATTCTAAAAAATGTATGTAGGAAGCAGCTCTATCAGAAAACATGCAGTGTGGATGTTAAAGCAAAATGCCACAACACCAAACACACACACACACACACACACACACACACACACACACACACACACACACCGAATTGCAAAAAATATTCACACACATTGCACAGCGACACTGGAACAATAAATGCTTCCGTCTTCTTGTTTAATATATGCCAAAAAATTTCAGTGCCATTTTAGATCATGTGACACAAAAGTGTTAAGTTTTTTTTTCTGTTTTGTTTTTATTGTTTTCAATCATTTAGAAGTGAATTATACCACTAATAAATACTTATTTTCAATGAATTATTTGTGCCATTATAAAAAATATTACAGCAGTTTCACACTTAGACCATTTCATGTGAATCACATATTACATGAACACAACATTATCAACAAAGTAAATGTTCCCAAATCTTAAATGAAAAAATACTATCATCATTTCTGAATGTGAAACAATACATTTTCCCCAGCTATTTAAAAAACTGTGATATGTACTGAATCAGATCTGTGACTCTTTTATTTATATGAACCAGCAAAAAGGTGCGCAGCATATCACAGCACTGGAACAAAAAATGCAGTGAAATGCTGTTTTGTTCTGTAAACTGTTTATCAGCCAGTCAGAATAATCTTTCCATTTTGAAGGTTTGATCACAGAATAAAATACTGTTTACAGATCTAAACAATTGTGGGAACTAGGAGATATAATTTGCTGCCTTCAATTTTCTGCATCTGTTGTGTAGATTCATCTCAGAGTATCATAACCTCCAAAACAACTGACACTGTCTTCTGCATCCTGTGACACAGGCAAGTCACGATGCCATCAGCAAACTCCATGCAATGCACACACATTTCTATGTATTCTATGAAGGCTATATGCATAAACTGCCATCCAAATAATGATTCAAACTGTCATCACTTAATTAAGCTCGGTGAAACTGTAAGTTCCTTCCAATGGAAAAAAAATCATGTGTCATAGAAATTCACTTCAAAATATGACACTCTGCCAATGATCACAGATAACAACAGTAAGTATCAACGTGTAATAAAGCTATGCACTTGTTATAAACATACATTTGTGCAGAACGTTTAATATACTTCTTGACATTTTCAGATCAAGAGAAGCTTGATTATTTTAAGTTGAACTTATTAACAGTCATTAGTTAAATAAACACACTGACTTTCTTTTAGTGAACAACTTACAGTGAACAATCATCCTCTTAAGCTGAACTTTGATAAATGAACATGCTGACAAGCATTAGTGAAGAAACACTCACAGTCATCAGTAAAGGAAGTGTGAGACATTAACCAAGTGGCACAAGGGAAATCTGTGACTATGAAAGCGTCAAGTGGGTCCCAGGCATGGCAAATGTTCTAGACTAGGGGAGGTCATCCAGCAGCCACATCAGATTTGAACTCCACACAAAAAGGCAGAGCACAGGAGCCAAACCTACCAAATGGACTCTTGGCCACCACTGCACTGTCTCCCTCCAGAGGCTCTGAAATGCCGACCTCGTTCTCAGCCGACACTCGGAACAGATATTCCACGCCCTCCTGCAAACCTGTGACCTTGAAGTCCAAGGTCACTCCATCTACACTGCCCACCTTGGTCCATATACCACGCTTGGAGTCACGACGCTCAATGATGTAGGATGTGAGGTCAATGCCGCCATCATCTTTGGGAGGTTTCCAGTGGAGGATGGCAGACTCAGCGGTGATGTCAGACACTTCTAAAGGACCTTGGGGTGCTGTGGAGACATCTGGGGACACACCAATCATGTGTGGGGTTGTTTGTGTTGGTAGGTTTTGGGTTTCTTTTCTCTTTTTGTTGCTGCTGTGATTGTGTGGCATTGAGAGGATATCTAGAGACAGGACTGTCTTCATTTTGTTAGTCACTGTAACCCTAGGGGCCAATGGGGAATTTATGGAGTTACATTGCTCCACATCTTTTAATTACCATGAACCTGTGGCACGGTGGTAATATCTAGGGAAACAATAGTCATCATTTTCTTAGTTACTGGAGAGCAGTGGGGATGTTTTGGAACACATCTCTACCATTCTCTTAGTCACTGTGACCCTGTGGGGACGTCTGGGGACAACAGTCACAACCTTCTTCTTCCTTGTGACCTTGTCAGGCTGTGGGCACATGTGAGGACACTATATTCACTAATCTCTTATCCATTGTGATCCCAGAGGGAATGGAAGTCACCACTTTCTTAGTCACTGCTATGGGTCATACACAACCAAAGGGACTATACTAAGGGGTGGGACAAAGACTGTAGACAGAGTCAGGAAAACAGAAATATAATTAAAAAAGTGTTAAGGAGCACTCAATTCTAAACAAACACAGAAGAAATGAAGTTAATAACATGTACTTCAGGTTGTAGACCAATCAAACCAATCAATACATTACACAGATAACAGAGAAATATATGACAACATATAACAATAACAAAGCTGGGAAGGACAAATCAAAGAGACTGGAATAAAGGGTCAACAAAACTAATTCTCAAACAATACATCCGAAATATCATGTACTGTGCAGATTCTTAAACAGCGTAGAATAAAAAAAAATCCCAAGACAAAACAGTACGCACACAAAAGCAAAGGGCTCCAAGAAAAGGGAGATGGATCAGGTTAAAAGACTGCTCATTCCACTTACCAAGCACCTCCACATCAAACTTGGCTTTGGCTTCTCCCACAGGGTTTTCTGCTGTGAGGGTGATGAGTCCATCTTCATCCTTGGTGATTTTCTTCACCGTCAGTGTGGTGGAGTCTTCCTGCGTGTGGACGGTTATGCGACCACCTGATCGCATCGGCCCCTCTTCACTGGCCCAAGTAATGTTCGGGGTGGGGATTCCGCTCACCCGGACAGGAATCTTCAGGGTGGCTCCCACGTGCAGGGTGATCAGATCACGGAATTTGTTGTCAAACTCAAGAGAGGGAGCCACTGTCAAAGAGCAAACAGCAGTAAGACATGTTTAATCAGTCAGTCTCCAAGGTGAAAACACCACCTGACATAAATCTACTTTTCTCTCAACATTTACACATGTACAGAGGTACACAAACGTTTGATTGAATATTAGCAGTTCTCTAACGAAACCAGTTTATCATCAGGTCAGCCTCAAAATGCATTGACAGAACACACAAAAACACATACTACACACACACAACACACACACACACACACACACACACACACACACTGAAACTAAATCTCACCTTGTATCTCCAGCAGGCCAGAGGTGGTGACAGTCCCCAGGTCGTTGCTGGCTTCACACGTGTAGCTGCCTGCGTCCTTCTGACTCGTGTCGCGGATGATGAGGGAGGCCACATTGTCATCATATACCATGCTGTGACGCTTATCCTCCATCACCTCACGCTGCTCTTTCAGCCTGTCACCACACCACAGAAATGGTCAGCAAACTACCACCCCATGGCACTTGTCAGGAACCTGGTTGGCCAAGTGACTAGGGGGTCAGGCTTTTGTTCCACGGTCTGGGGTTCAGTCACCACTTGAGACATCCAATGTTGAAGAGCTTTCCTCTTCAGAATTTACATAGGAGACCAGTCCCCTCCTGGTCTTTCGGATGAGACTTTACATTGAGGACACATGCATGAAAGCACTCATGAAAATATCTCGGATGCACATTAAATCCTATTCCACCTTTCAGAGAAAAGCAGGCCATCATGCGTAGTGGGATGGCTGACATAGAAATAAAACACATGCACACTAGAGTCATGTTTAGACATCATCCCTAAGGACTTCCAGGAATATGGTTACCTTAGTGTCAGGATTAAAAATGGCTGCATGTGCAAGAATTTCAATGTTCCCTCCAAAGAACGATGAAAGAAACGAAGGTACACTTTGGCTGACAACGATAGCACCATGGAAACCGTGCGACACTGGCAAATCATGACTACCAACAATGGCAATGAAGATACAGGCCAGTGAAGCTGGCAACATTGTGACCATCAACAGTGGCAAAAACATGGAAACAATCCAATAACACTGGGAACATTGTGACTGTCACCAATTCTAACATGGACACAAGTCCATGTCAGTGGCCAGATCATGACTGTCAACAAGGGAAAAAAAGCAACTGCAGCAGCAACTCATACATTCAAACCACTTGACAAAAGGTAGAGACTACACACACACACACACACACACACACACACACACACACACACACACACACACTAACCATTTGACAGAAGGCAAGGGTTCACCGCTGATCTTGCACTCAAACACCGTGGTGTCTCCCTCCATGACCGCCAGGTCAGGCAATCCCTCCAGCACTGTGGGGGCCTCACCCACTGCAACCACCACCACCACAGTACACTCTTCCTACCTCATCCCCACACTGACACCCATACATGTCAGGCTGATCAACAACATCAACGTAACAAAACACAAACAACGATCATAATAAACCATCACATTACATCAACACTAAAAACACAAACAATGATGATAATAACTATCACATTACAACAACAACACGAAAACATAAAAAACGATTGTAATAAACTATCACATTACATCAACATTAAAAACGCAAACAACAATAATAATAAACTATTCAATTACAACAACAATACAAAAGTTCTCTGCAGCAACAGTAGTAAAATGCTTCCAGCACAAGGGGAGATAAATATACTAAAAGAGGTAACTAGCTATGGGGATTTCTGTTTTTGCCTGTCTTGTGCAGATTAGTATTTTGCACAAAACTAAAATCAGACTCTGGCTGGCGTCTGAGTCACAGTAATGTGTAATAAACACATTTTTTCATGGGACTCAGGCAAAAGAGGCTTGGGGATAGGGGTGGGAGGGTGTGTCCATACTGGGAGATATCATTGTACAAACATGATGTAAGTTTTTCAATTCTTTCTACAGGACTGTTCCAACACAATCCTGGTTGATCAGTCTTTTTTTTTTTTTTAGACAGAAACAGACACAGAGACAAAGACAAGAGACACAAAGATAGGAACAGACGGGAGGGTTAAAAAAGTTGAGGAAAAGAGTTATATTAGGGAACATCTAACAAAAACAAATCAATGATATACATTAGTTATCTGATGTAAACACTATACAAACATGTGAATACATATTCATACACACACACAAACACACACAAAACATCACTCACAGATGGGATCTTTAGCGGTGACAGGACCAGAGGGCGGAGACGGAGGACCAACACCAGCCTTGTTCTCAGCGCTGACCCGGAACTCATAGTTTGTGCCCTCCACCAGGTCACGCACAGTGAAACTTGTGTCTGGCACCTTGATGTTCTGACTGGCTGGCAGCCAGCGTGTGGATCCACTGACCCGCATCTCCACCACATAGTTGAAGATGGCATTGCCTCCATCATTATCAGGGGGCAGCCATTTCAGAGTGATGTACTCTTTGGTGATGTCAATGGCTTCTGGTTTGCTGGGGGCATCTGGTTTTTCTGCAACAATTTCCAAGAGTTATATAAGCCCCAAATGTCTGATTCTGCATAGCTGTATAAATCTTCAGTATCTCATCCTATGATGCCATAAAAGCCTGGAATGTCCTATTCAGCAATCTTGTATGAGTCTCAATTTCCTATTCTATCATGCCACAGAGACCTAAAATGTCTCATTCTACAATCGTCATAAACCTTAAATGTCTCATTCTATATTTCTACTTGAGCATCAAAATGCCCCAAATGAGGCTACCTATGCCTGAATGTCCCATTTGACAGTGCTCCATAGCCTAGAATGCTCTCATTTACAACGACTCACAGCTACATGTGCCTGCAATGTCCCATCTTATACTGATTCACAGTGCTACATAAGCCTGAAATATCCTTCCTTATATTCATTCTAATGCCTGAAATGTCCTTTGTTACACTGATACCAATGTCACATCAACTTGAAATGTCTTATTAATTTTTATCATAACAATGATACTATATAAGCAGGAAATGTCCAGTTTCACAATCTTACTGATGGAAACACAACATCCACATGTCAAGAAAAAATGGAAGTATCAACACTTCTGTATATGGTCACAATTTTTTTTAAGTGTCTGAGGAAAACCAAAAGCTTAGGGTCCTGAAAAGTTATCTTGAGACAAGAAGAAAGGCCATCATCTCTAAAAGCCAGCCTATTTATCTCTCAATTGTATATTCAGTGTAGTAGCCTATAGTAGCCTAATTCATCTGGTTCATATTTGATCCTTCAAAATATGCAGGTAGAAAATTTCCTCCCCTTCTTCCACCACCTGTTCAGTGGAGTCTCAATTGCAATGGGCATAGACGAGTGACAGAATGTCAATTGTGGTAAATAAAATGATCAATGCAGGGACATATCAGAGGCTGGGAATAAAATTCAGGTGGCTTGACCAATTTTTAACCATTTGTGCGGATGTATCGTTTTCTCCTCTCACTTTGTGTGAAGAGAAGGCGGATCTCAATTACACAGTCCATTTTGATGTGTTTTGTTATCAAAGTGGATTTTCCTACAGATTTTTGACAGGGATACAACTCTCTTATTGCCATAAATTCCCTGCATGAGCTAAGCACATAAGATTCTGGTTCATTACCTGATTGCACTCACACACAGACCCCATTTTAGCTACAGTGAAAGGAGGAAGGAAAGAAAACAACCCTAGAGATTCAAACCTCAGGCCAAGGATTCTCTTGCTTCTAAGGTGAATGTAGTATACACTAAGCCACCTTTTCATCTTTTGACAGCAGTGTTACAGTTTCAGTCTTCCCAGAACTCACTGTAGGGGTCAACAGCTTTGATGACGGCAGTGGGCTGAGAAGGCTTGCTCATGCCTGCAGCGTTCTCTGCCATGACTCTGAATTCATTCTCACTGCCCTCTGCCAGGTCGGAGACTGTGTACACTGTGTCTCGGATTGGACTCTTGTTGACACGAGTCCAGCGTGAAGTGGTCGGCGACTTGCGTTCCACAATGTAACCGGTGATGACCGATCCACCGTCGCTCTCTGGTTGCTCCCAGGTCAAGGTCACTGATGATCGTGTCACTTCACTGGCTTGCAGTTTCTTCGGGGCATCAGGGACATCTACAGAAAAAATATATCATGATCTTTTATTACCCATTTTGCAGCACTTTTACTGGCACTATGCACAATATTCTTTGTTTATTTGTCCTACAAATATCATGCTTAAAATGACTTGCATACTATAGATAACAAACGCAGTTTAAAATGGATTCAGGAGGCAGTGTGTGTCACAGTGAACAGTAGATATATTTGTTCATATTTACATTTTTCACCCCTTCCTTGGTGCTACTCTCCCCCATCTCCCACCCATCCTTGCCTCTTCCCTGCATCCCTCCCCTCCCCCCACTCCACACATCCCTCACCGTAAGGACTCTTGGCTACGATGCCGTCAAAGAGCTCTGCAGCTTCCCCAACACCAATCTCGTTTTCTGCTGCCACTCGGAAGAAGTACTCATTGCCTTCCAGCAGTTTCTGCACAGCGAAGGTGACCGTCTCACTGTCCACTCTCTGCACTGCCATCCAGGTGTTGCGTTTGGCATCACGCTTCTCGATGACGTAGCCTTTCAGGGGGCAGTTACCCAGGGAAGTGGGAGGTTCCCAGGACAAGGCAATCTGGTCTTTGAGAACCTCGGTCACATGCAGGTTGTTGGGTTTGCCGGGTTTGTCTGGAGAGACACAGTCATCAACACCTGTGTGAAATCATGTGAACTATATCTGTACAACATACACAGAGCAACCTCCTTTTTTTGCAGCTAAGCCTGAAATATGTTGATGTGTAAGTGACAAAAAGTCATCCCATCCAACACAGCATCCACAACAATATTGTGTCATGATCTTGAGAATTTTCTCTATCATGATGCATGAAGACTACCATGACAAATGCTGGTAATAAATCATCTGTGTCCTGCTTAGCAGGTAATGGCTAACAATACCTATGGTTAATGAATCATCTCGATCTCACAACATGGATAATGGCAACACACCTGTGGGAAACACTAGCTATCTCCAGTTTATGTCGTGGCTCACTTCTTTTAAGCACTGAATTTGTCCAGCTATAAGATCCACCTCATGGCCTGGCTGGCCTAAAAACATTTTCGTAATGGAGACTGTGGAGACAGTGGAAGGTTAAGCATGAACAAAGATATGGCAACTCACAAACTGCCCAACATCTACAAAGTCACATACTGACATCATATAATGCAAGATGCAGCCGCTGCTTTTAGGCGTTACCAATGCCTTCAATTTTCCATGAAAAGCTATCAAAGAACACTGAACCTTGCACTGCGAAAGGCCATGACTGGTCCAAAATATCTTTCAAAAAAAGTTGTTTTTTTTCTCCCCTCAAAGTATTTGCAACAAATTGACCATTGTATAATCAACTAAAGCTGACAACAGTTGCCGACAGATGAGAGGAACTCAAAGGAGGGGACACGGACAGACTGTTACCTTTGACATTGACTTCAAAGTCTGCCTCTGCTTTGCCCACGACATTTTGGGCAGTGATGCTGTACAGTCCTGTGTCGTCTGGCACTGTGTTCTTCAGTGTCAGCGTGCTGTAGTCCTCGCTCGTGTCAATACTGATGCGATCTGACTTCTGCAGCGGCTCATCATCGAGGAACCAGGCGATGGTGGGTGATGGGATTCCACTGACGTTGACGGTGAGAGTGAGGGTGGTGCCAGCTCGCACGTTCTGTGCACTCTTCAGTTTGTTGTCATACTCCAGCACAGGGTGAGCTGTCACAAAACAACATCACTGAGTCCTTTCTGCACAATGGACACACTGTTCACAGGAATGGTATGACGTATGGGTTATTTGAAAACAACAGTGAGAAAAGCTTTGGGAAGCGAAGATAGAAAAAGGAAACAAAAGTATGAAGTGAGCAGTGTTATGAATATTGTAAACCTTTCTCTCACACCCTAAATACAGAGTATGCTTTCTTGCAGTGAAGGTTACATTTCCACTTAATATGTTTAAAAAAACATTTTTGCCATGACATCAATGGCTCTGCACACATTATAAAGCAGCAGTGTCCAGTCATATGAGAACAATCACTATATCTTAGATAGCTAATTGCCATGAGAAGTATCAATCATAACAAATTAGATTGTGAGTATTCATTCTCTGTATGGGAATTTAATGTCAAATCTAAAAGTTCAAAGTTCGGAAGATGAAGTGTAGCTGTCAATGAAGCATGATGAAAAGAAAAGCAATGCATAATCCTCTCACCCTGTAAAATAAATTCAATGAACTCCCCACGGCTTGTGAGCTTGTATGTGTCAGGTGCTCCCCACACAGTTCAGATGAGGAATGTGATCACAATGGCAGAGCCATGAGTGTGGGAAAAACATTTGATTAAAAAAAAAAATCCAAGGGTTAAAAGAGTCTCAGCTACAAAGGAAGTTTGTGTTAGCGGGTAGCAGGTGATACACATAAAAAATTTTAAATGATATCTTGCAGACCATTTGGCCATAGAATAGAAAGATGAAGACACAGTTTCATGACTGGGCCAGAAGCGTATGACGCTTCGCTGCCATGCATTATCCTCAAGAACTGGCCAAATACAGTTGTCTGACTGGCTGTATCTAGCAAGCATTTGACATAGTACTGTATTTGAAGATAAACAAACAGTTTGACATAGTACAGTATATGAAGATAAACAAACAGCTTGACATAGTACAGTATATGAAGATAAACAAACAGTCTGACATAGTACAGTATATGAAGATAAACAAACAGTTTGACATAGTACAGTATATGAAGATAAACAAACAGCTAGCTGATAATTCACGTAGTACAGCATATGAAGATAAAGAAACAAACAGCGAGCTGACTACTCACTGTGCACAGTCAGTGTGCCTTCAGTCTGTACACGTCCCAAGGGGTTGACGGCCCTCACACCGATAGACATCAGTATCGTCAGGCTCTGTCTTGTGGATCACAAGGGAGGCCATTTCTTCCTCATAACTCATCTCATATTTGGCACTCTTCCTCACCTCCTTCTTTCCTCGGAACCTGTATAATCATGTCAGAAGGAATGACCAATGGTAACTTTCAGAACCTGCGCAATCAACAAATAAAAATGAAAGGAATATATGACCGAGAAAAATTAGCAATAAGTTTTTTTTTTAATTTGCCAAATGCAAACACCAGAAATAGAACATTTTTCTTACAATCATTAGTCATAGCTCTTGACTGCCACCAGTTCTGTTTCAGTTACCTGGGATCCAAGTGACGGTTTTTGGTGTAAGATAAATTTTATTTTTAACTCACCATGGAACATGCTCACATTAGCTCTCCATGTATTACAGCCACATTCAACTCAAATTCATTCTAGTGCAGCCATGCAAATTAACCACAAAAGAACAAGCACATAAATCCATCATAAAGCACAACCGCATCAACTCACCACTTGATCTCTGCTTCAGGTTCTCCCACGTCAATGTCACATTCCAAGATGGCGTCACCAGGGGCCACAACCACTGTGTCTTGTAGAGGCTCCAGCAACATGGGGGCTTCTCCTACTGTAACATAAGGCAGGGAAGTGCAATGTAGCGTAGGGTAGTTTAGCATAAAATAGTGTTGAGCCGAACAGCATATTATAATGAATATGATGTATCAAAGTGCGGTGTAGTGTAATATACTACAGAGTAGTGAGGCATCATGTTGAGTCATGTAGTGTAAAGTAGTGTATGTAGAGTAATGAAATGTAGTGTAGAGTTGTGCAGTATACATAAATTTTGTCCAGCGTAGTAGAAATGTAGTATGGTCTAGTTTAAAGTACTTTAAAGTGGCGTACGGTAGTGTAGTGTTGTGTCTCTAACCTTTACACAGATATTTAGATATCAATCATATAAAAAGCAAACATAACTTATGCTGAATGGATGCTGAAGACTGGATATACAAATGAAAGAAAATATCCATCCATCACACCACATTTGTCTTCGAAGAAAATCATAAAAAGAAAAACAACAGTAAATGAATTTGGGTGGGAAAGGGAGTTGGAGGCTGGAACCAATGCAGTCCACCAGCTTACCTATAGGCTTGATGACCTTGACCGGCTTGGTAGGAGCAGAGTACTCTCCAGTCCCAGCACGGTTCTGGGCGGCCACACGGAACTCGTATTCCTTGCCTTCCTTCAGGCCAGTGACGCTGAAGGTGGTGTCCGGAATGGTGGCCTTCTCATTGGCCAGCAGCCACTGCGTGCTGCCGCTGGGTCGGTACTGGACCAGGTAGTTGGTGATGGGGCTGCCTCCGTCGCTCTCTGGGGGAGCCCATTTTAGGGCCACTGAGCTCTTGTCTGTGCCTGTGATGTCAGGTGTGCCCGGCTTGCTGGGAACAGCTGTTGGGAGGGAAAGACATGACATTGAAATATTTGTGGTGTTTGTAAGCGGCACACAGCTATATTTCAGTCTGTGAAAAAGGGTAAGAAAGATGCTCAGTGTAGCTCTGAATTTTGAGAGAACTTAGGCAGTGAGATCAGCATTTACAACAAATACATCAAAATAATAAGCTTCAACGACATAAGACTTCAGTTCTTAGAATCTACAGCTTTCCATTCATAGCATTCTTCATTATTTTCTTGTCATCAGTGGAATTTTCTAACTTATGAAATTAATTACCTGAAAATCAAATCATTACTCACCATAAACAAATAATAAAAGGCTCACTAAAAGAGATTAGCATTAATTGCCTATTCTTCAGCAAATGTGTTCCATATGAGAGAAAGGGAAAAGAGGGACAAAGTCAGACTTCTAACTCAAAACTCAAGAAAGGAAATCTTAAACGAGGCAGGGAACCGTAAACAGTAAATAACAAACAAATAGGGTAACCCTTGCTCCTATGGTGAAATACTTCATCATGGGAGCAAGAGTCACCCTTCTTGTTTGAAACTCATGGGCAGCAATAGCAGTTACTCAGTCTCCACTTACTCCAAGGATCTTTCGCCACAATCTTTGGTGATGGCTGACTGGGCTGACTGGGTCCAGCTTTGTTGTGTGCAATGACACGGAACTGGTAGGAGTTGTCTTCAATAAGGTCATCCACCTTCATGGTGAGCTCTACCACAGGACTCTTGTTGACCGTTGTCCAGCGAGGGCTGAACGATGACTGGCGTTCCACAGTGTAACCTGTCACTGGAGAGCCGCCGTCATTGGCTGGTGGTTGCCAGGCGATCACAGCATTGTCTCTGTACACTTCTTTGACCTCTGGGGCATCTGGAGCATCTGGCGCAACTGCAAGCCAAAATGAAAATATGGCATGACACACGTCTACCACTGTGTATGGCATGACACACGTCTACCACTGTATATGGCATGACACACGTCTACCACTGTATATGGCATGACACACATCTACCACTGTATATGGCATGACACACGTCTACCACTGTATATGGCATGACACACGTCTACCACTGTATATGGCATGACACACGTCTACCACTGCAGAGGGAAATATTTTGACACATACCTTCTATTGCATAACCTAGTAGAGACATATTTTGACACATACCTACCACTGCATAGTCCAGTAAAGAAATATTTTGACATGTACCTATCACTTCATAGACCAGTAAACAAATATTTTGACACATGTTTACCACAGCATACCCTTCTAAAGAAATATTCTGATACAAATCTGCCAATCATTACTAAGGAAATATTTTAATACATATCTACCTAGGCACTGTCCAGAAAGGAAATATTTAATACATATCTACAATTGTACAACCTACTAAGAGAAAAAAACTATAAACATTGTATAATCCAGTTAAAAACACTGTGATATATATATCTATCACTGTACAACACAGTAGAATGTTGTACTTTAAATATCTAGCACTGTCAGACTGTCTCTATTTGAAGCCAGGAGCGCAGACACAGTTTCTCCATCTTCAAATTCCACCCCCCCACCTCCTCCTTAAGTCCAAAACTTTGCCAGTCATTACTGTGAAGACAGTTCAGTTGTTGGCCTGCGCTTGTTTTTTCTCCCACTATTAGATTGTTCGTCTATGTATTTGTCTGACTTTATTCAAGTTTAAAAGGCTGTGCCAGTCTTGAATAAAAGTTACTCTGTGTTAGGTTTTCTTATGGGAGCAAACGTTACCCCACATATTTACTGTTTATTGTTTACTGTTCCCTGCCTCATTTCATTTCATTTTCAATACTGTCAGACTGCTAGTACTACAAGACCAAACACATTTTTATTTTAAATGTTCAGAAACTTCATTTCCAAATACTTCATGTTTAACATATACCTATCATGCAGCAAATGTAAATTCCACATGCATGACCCGGCAAACCTGCGGCTGGTTAACATTGCATGACCCAACACAACTTCAGTACTTTTATACTGTCCTTGCACCCTAAATGTTGTGGATAAAGAACATCTTGGCTTGATTACCCTGAAATAACACAAATACACAATTGTTCCAAAACAAAAATCTCCAACAGCCTTTGACAACAGCTCACCGAATGGATTTTTGGCGGTAATGGTCTGCGACTCGGTGGGTTCGCTGAGTCCCACGTCATTCTGAGCGAAGACGCGGAAGACATACTGGTTGTGTTCCACCAGGTCAGACACAGACAGGTCCAGGGTGGTGCTGTCTCCCACTTTGTTCCATGAGCGACGAGTGGCTTCGCGCCTCTCGACGATGTACTGTGTGACAGGTTTGCCGCCATCATCGTCTGGTGGTTGCCAAGTGATGGTGGCTGTTTCGGCCGTGATGTCTGTCACTTGTACGTCCTTCACTGGGGATGGTTTATCTGAAAGCATCCTCCTCCTTTTGCATATGTGGTGTGTGCCACAGTAAATCTGGTATGTTATGGATTACAACGTTATTCTTGCAGTGATGCTGCTCTCACTAGAATCTGCATTATAATGCATCTATGACATTAAAAATCATAAATAAATAAAAACAAAGAGCAGGCACAAATATTATTTTCTATACCTGTCAAAGTCAATCAGGAGAATGAATTTTATAGAGGTTTATCATTTGATCAATAATTCATTTTATCATCTCCAAAGATCGGAAAGATATGGAAGTAAACAGATCTTAAATAATCCAAACCAAAATGGAACAAATTTATAAAATTCTGACAATTCAAAATGAAAAGTCAGTTGATGATTCAAGAAGCAAACCACCATGCAGCAACAGCGTATTTTCTTCACATGACGAATGTAGTTTACTTGTAAAGACTAACGAGACACTGTAAAGACTAACGAGACACTGTAAAGACTAACGAGACACTGTAAAGACTAACGAGACACAAACAGGATAGTAGCACAAAGCACAAACACACCACACACCACACACACACACACACACCAACACACACACACACACACACACACACACAACACACACACACACACACACACACACACACACACACACCCCACACACACCCACAACCACACACACACACACACCACACACACACACAAACACACCACACACACCACACCACAACCCACCAAACACACAAACACACACACACAACACACACCACACAAACACACTACCACACACACACAACACACACACCACACACACACACACACAACCACACACCCACACACAAACAACACACAACAACACACACACACACACACACAACACACACACACACACACCACACAAACCACCACACACACACACACACACAACACACACACCACACACACACACACACACAAACACAAACCACACACACACACACACACACACCACACACACCACACACACACACACCACACAACACACTCACACCACACACACACACACACACACACACACACACACACACACACACACACACACACACCACACCACACACACACATACTCACACACACACACACACACACACACACACACACACACACACACACCACACACAAACACACATACTCACACACACACACACACACACACACACACACACATGCACTGACCTAACACCACTAGTTTGATGGTGATGGTTGCTTTGCCGCTGTCGTTGAGCAGAGTCACCATGTAATTCCCTGTGTCCTGTCGCTGCACATGACTCATGCGGATCGTGGTCATGTTGTAGATGGTCTCCGCCTCCATGCGCTTCTTGTCAGGCAGCTCACCCTCATTGAATGTCCATGTGACTTTGGGCTGAGGATTACCTGTGAAGGGCACTTCGAAGGCCGTGGACTGGCCAGCGTACAGGTAAATGGTCTCATCGTATTTTTTGTCCACAAAGATCTGGGGAGCCACTGGAAAATGCATTAAAAAAATTACAGAACATGAAGAAATGCAAACAATGCCTACAACAGACCTACAATTTCAAATGTATCAGAACTGTTTAAGCCTCTCTGTTCTATCCGACCAGTCAATGATGAAAGTATCCAGAGTTTTCTACTTCCATTGAACTCATTGTTCTCTTAAATATTTGAGAGGATGAGACACTCCTGATATGACCTCTTGGTTGGCGTGGCTGTAATTCTGATCCGACAGTTTGACAAGGATTGCCATTTTTAAATAACAAATTTTTGTTCGCCACAACTTCAAATTCAGAATGCTGCTGTTAATTGGGGTGTGATTTGTGCATTCCCCCACATGCGTGCATTATTGTCAGCCTGTTTACTGCTCGTTGTTTTGGCTGTATGTGAAATCACCCATGTTGCGTATCACTTACACACACACACACACACACACACACACACACACACACACACACACACACACACACACACACACACGTGCGCACCCACACACACACACACACACACACACACATGCACATACCTTCCACAAACAGTCCAGCTTCGGACGTCTTTCCCTTGACAACGACCTTGTAGTCCCCTTCATCTTTGCCATCAACCTCCGTGATGGTCAGTCGGTGAATGACACCCTTGCTCTCCATCTGGTATTTATCAGAGGCAGTGATTGGTTGGTTGTTGCAGAACCACTCCGCCACTGTGTTGAGGCGAGACACTTCACACTCAAAGGTGGCCGTGCCAGGGATCTCAGTCACGTCAATGTCCTCCAGCTTCCGGATAAACTCCAGCTCGGCCTCTGTGGACAAAACACTCAAGTTCATCACTGAGTCTCTGACTATCCTCTTGTGATGGGCTTGAGATTTTTTGCACCCCATCCCCTGTATGCTCTTGATGGCAGTGTATTCAAACTACTCATTTCCACTGTCCCATGTGTAATTCATTTCCACTATCCCATGTGTAATTCCATCCAGGTTCACCCCGTCTTAATCTTCAAAGAGATATCAATGTCAGGTTATCGTAAGACTACTCAGGAAGTTCTGCATTTTTGCCGAGTTATTTCAGGTGTTCATAAGTGCATATTCTTTTTCATGATACACAGTATACATAGTACACAAATTACCTAACATCCTTCTGAGATGCAATAATTACTTAAATTTGTCATGGCACCAAAGTGAGTGCATGCTTTTGATCCAATGCCTTTGAGAATTTCCAGAGAAACTGAATCAAGAATTTTCAATACCATTAACAACATGTAAGAAATTCAATAAAGAATGAAACAGAAACAAAAAATATGAATATTTTCTTCTTTATTTGACCACATTATTTTTACAAAGGAATAGATTCTTTGTATTTAAACCGAAAGTAGTTCAAGTTTTCGTCACCAACAAGAAAACACACTTTGCATTTCACACTTATCTACCTTTGATACTTATCTCCCACCTCCGCTCCCCCCCACACACAATCCCACCCCCTTCCCTTTCAGATCTTCAAATAAGTAGTGCTGACCTTCCACCAGAACTGTGCACTTGGAGCTGAGGTCGTCAATCGTGATGGAGTACTCTGCCTCATCATCGACCTCTACACGACTCACAGTCAGCGTGTGCGTCTTGTCCTTGCTGGTCATGGTCACACGCTCTGAGGGGCTCAGCTTGGCACCATCTTTGTACCATGTGGCTTGACGATCTGGCTTGGAGACTGAGCACTCCAAGGTCAAGGTCTCGTACTCCATTAGCTTCTGGTCGGTGAGAGGGGTCAGGAAAGACACAGGCTCTTCTGAAAGACATAGGGGCAGTGGCGATTAGTTTGGTGTTGGGCATACATGTAAGAACACACACATATGTACACACATGTCCTCATAAACACATACCGACATACTGTAATAGGGATACACAAACCTACATATTGTAATAGGGATACACACAACTGCATACACACATACACCCTCTGCACTAATGCATATAAGCACACAAATATACACACACGAGCACACACACAGACACACACACACATTCGCACACACACACACACACACACACACGCACGCACACACACACATACACAGAATACATATTACTGGTTCCTGCAGCTGAATTGTTAATCCTAAAGTACCACATTTTTTCACCAGACTATCTCCGTCTTTCCATTTGACCTGTCTGTGACACACACGTACCTTCCACCAGGACTTCAGCGGAGCTTTCTGCCCCATGGACTACAACTTTGTACACAGCTTCATCATCCAGTTCAGCACTGTCAATGTCAAGGCTGTGAACTCCGCCCTCTGAGGTCAGACGGATGCGAGCTGAAGCAGTGATAGGTTCACTGTCCTTGAACCACTGTGCTGGTTTATCAGGACGGCTGACCTCACACTCCAGGTGAAGTTTCTGTTTCTCTATCACCGTGATGTTTGCCAGAGGACGTACAAACGTGGTGGGCAGTTCTGTGGAAAACAAGACCATCATGAGTAAATCACCATCTGTTCCCATTGCATGCCACACACTCTAGTTCCCTTGCAAAATTGCAACTTTTAAAACTGGCAAATCAGATCTGGGCTTTGAAACTGACAAGCTTTCTCATATGGCAGGCATCCTGAAAAATGCCTTACCATTAAGCGTGGAAAAGACAAGTTCAGAAAATTGAAAAGGAACACTTTCTTTCAAAGCAGGAAACCATGCAGGCATACATGTATGTACATATCTATGAACAGAAGTAGGCAAACATGTGTATGCACATCTGTTATTTTTTTGTGTTGTTATTATGTCTCTATGTTCAGGAAATGAATACATATAAGCATAACAAAATCAAGTTTAAACAAATTGTTAACAACATCTCACCATCCACAAGGACTTCCGCAGAGCTTTCAGCCCCATTGACAACGATCTTGTACACGGCTTCATCATCCAGTTCAGCACTGTCAATGTCAAGGCTGTGAACTCCACCATCGGACTTCAAGCGTATTCTTGCTGAAGCAGTGATGGGTTCGTTGTTCTTGAACCACTGCGCTGGTTTATCAGGACGGCTGACCTCACACTCCAGGTAGAGTTTCTGTTTCTCTGTCACTGTGATGTTGGCCAGAGGACGTACAAAGGTAGTAGGCAGTTCTGTAAGCAATAACATACACAGGTCAGTCACATGCCCATTCATCCCATGTAATTTGCACCATAGGTTCCTTCTTAAATATGTTATGCTTGTAAACCAGCATGTCAACTTTCGGTTTTGAAGTTGTCTTTCTTAAATTGTTGAGATTAATCCTGCAAAGTCATAAATATGGATGATTAAGGGAAAAAGATGTATAGTCAGAGAATGAGACTTGTCACAAAAAGTTATTGATAACATGTAACAAAAATTCCTTACCTTCTACGAGGACCTCAGCTGAGCTTTCAACCTCATTGACAACAACCTTGTACACGGCTTCATCATCCAGTTCAGCACTGTCAATGTCAAGGCTGTGAACTCCGCCCTCTGAGGTCAGACGGATGCGAGCTGAAGCAGTGACAGGTTCATTGTCCTTGAACCACTGCACAGGTTTATCAGGACGGCTGACCTCACACTCCAGGTGAAGTTTCTGTTTCTCTATCACCGTGATGTTGGCCAGAGGACGTACAAAGGTGGTAGGTAGTTCTGTTGACAAGAAGACCAACACATGTCAGTCACACATCAGTTTCTTATCAACACAGTTTTGAGATATATCAACATTTGCCCCAGTAAGAGAAGATTTTTGTTGAAGGGGAAAAGCTGAAGAAATAATTCAGAAAGCTTTTTTGTAAACATCGATTACTATTTGACATTATTTACTTTCATTCTTTCTTTTCTATTTAATTTCTTTTTTGTGTGCGTGTTCATTTACTTGAATAAAGTGAAAACTGCTAGTCAGTCAGCCTCTTGTACATAAGTTTTCAGTCAGTCTTTCATAAGAGGATCCCACTCACATAGAAAATAGTTTTCACAATCCTAGTTATTGTTTTCAATTTGTTCAAACATTGTCCTATGACTGAAACCTGACAGCTAAAAAGCATTTGTCAGTGATAATTTTTGTTTATATTAACAGATAGATATCATTCAATATTTCAGATCAGTGTTATGCTTACACACTCAAGTAATTCACACAGGAAATTTGTTGTGATCTGAAATTCCTATGATATCATTGTTCACAGCCTTGTTGAAGCCAGGATATGCAGTAGCTAAAAAGCTTCTCTCTCTCACACACACACACACACACACACACACACACACACACACACACACACACACACACACACACACACACACGCACGCACGCACGCACGCACGCACGCACACACACACACACACACACACACACACACACACACACAGAGACAAGCACACGTACATGTACATGTACACACATTAAGAATTATCATATTAAAACAAAATCACAAATGTCTCACCATCCACCAGGACTTCTGCAGAGCTTTCAACCTCATCGACAACGACCTTATATATGGCTTCATCATCCAGTTCAGCACTGTCAATGTCAAGGCTGTGAACTCCGCCCTCTGAGGTCAGACGGATGCGAGCTGAAGCAGTGATAGGTTCATTGTCCTTGAACCACTGCACAGGTTTATCAGGACGGCTGACCTCACACTCCAGGTGAAGTTTCTGTTTCTCTGTCACTGTGATGTTGGCCAGAGGACGTACAAAGGTGGTGGGCAGTTCTGAAACAAAGTAACATTTAATTTTAGAACTGCAGGCCTTAATTCTGTTTTGTTTCCACAAACCAGTCAGGTCGTATACCCACAACCTGT
>CM031595.1:142224470-142244470 GCA_018398815.1 Conus ventricosus | reverse complement strand
CTTTCAAAATTTTCTACAGGTCTAAGTGCCCAGCAAGAGCAATTTTCCTAGTTTATTTTCATTGTGGCATTCACACAATCAGTAATGCTTTTAATGATACAGCCAGCACAATCATGAAAAAATAATCACTGACAAGACAGCTACAGAGTGACAGAACATAAAAATATAACTACAACATTAAAAACACAACAATTTGGAATGCAATCAAATACCATACTGGACATAAACTCAAAATGCCTACAGTGCAGACCCACCTTCCACGAACAGTTTGGCCATGGACTTGCTGCCATTGATCTTGATGGTGTAGACAGCGTCGTGTTCCGGCGACACATCAGGAATCTTCAGGATGTGGGTGCAGCCATCAGTGATGAACTCAAAGCCGTCATCCTCGGTGATGGGCACGTTGTCTTTCAGCCAGGTGACAGGGACGCCAGCCTTGGAGACTTCGCACACAAAGCTGACCGTTTCTCCTTCCAGGCACTCCATGTCGGACAGTGGACGAGTGATGTAAATGGGAGATTCTGTCAGCACAGTACGCATTGATGACATGTTTGGCTGAACACTGTCAGAGTGGAACACATTATGAACAATGCACAACACTGGAAGCTATGATGGTACGTAAAACATCAAACAGTCAAGCATTCATATGTATACTGACAAATCTTAACACACACATGCACACACGCACGTTTGCACACACACACACACACACACACACACACACACACACAAACACACACTTACATGCACTCAATAACTCTCTGTCTCTCTTAAAAGTAAAGAAACCCACCTTCTACCAGCATCAAGGCAGAGGACTTCTTTGGGCCGATGCGGATCGTATACTCTGCCTCATCCTCCAGGGTGGTTTTGGGGATGGTGAGTGTGTGCACCTTCCCATCCACCTTCAGCTGGCAATCATCAGTGGGGAAGATCTCCACATTGTCCTTGAACCATCGGGCTGGCAAGTCAGGCATATTCACCTCACAGGTCAAGGTCACTGAGTCTCCTTCTGTGACCTCTGTCTCTTGAGTGGGACAATGATTTCCACTGACGTTGCTGAAATAAGATGAACATTTTCATCAAGAGCAATACTATTTCAGTAATTTTTCTTTTAAAATTCCTAATCTTGAATAATGTGATAATCATCAAAGATCATAAGTTGATAAATGCTTTAATAAAATGTCCCATATATCAACATTAACTGCCTCAGAGAAAGAGATTTTACTGAGTGCACTGCCCTCCTCAAATGACATGTTATCATGATTTTCATAACATAGGAACTATAAGCAACAAAACAATAATGAATGAAAAATGAATAAGTATGCCAGGTAACCATCTGGTCACATTATTAAGTACGCAAAGATGACAAAATAAAGAAACTAAAAGTAAAGTATACAATTTAGTACTATGTAGTTTGTTCTTTCATACTTTTCATAAACTGCAAAAAAGCAAGGCTGGTATAAAGATTATATGAAGAGAACCTACGTTTGACAGTGAGATCAGCAGACGTCTCGTTGCCTTTAACACGTGCGCTATAGGTGCCACTGTCATCAGGAGTGACGTCAGCAATGGTGAGGGTGTGGGTGGCGCCATCCTGATCCATCTGGTATCTGTTGTTGGGCAACAGAACCTCCTTGTTCAACAGCCAGTCAACTGGGGTATCAGGCTTGTTGACATCACAGGTCAGCTTAACAGTGTCACTCTCCTCTGCTGTGGTGTCCTTCAGCTTGACTGTGAAATCAGCTTCTACTTCTGCCAGAAAAAAATATATGACCGTCATTATTGGTATATATCAGGCACAACTACCATAAGACATTTGTTTGTATCTTGGTTTGCTGGCGGTGCTGAGACAACATATACGTCAATGCATGCATGCATGTGTGTGTGTGTGTGTGTGTGTGTGTGTGTGTGTGTGTGTGTGTGTGTGTGTGTGTGTGTGTGTGTGTGTGACAAGTCAGACAGCAGTGACAAAGACAAGTCAGAAAGTAGAGACAAGTGAAGCCAGAAAGTAGCAACACAAACAAAAAGTACAGACACAGATGAACCAGAAAGTTGGCAAAGTCAAAAAGCCACATCAGCGAAAACACATACAAACCAGAAAGTAAACACTGATGAAACTGAAAGCAGAGCTACAAACAAGTCTGAAAGTGCACACACAGAAAGACTAGAAGCAGAAAAAAAAGCCACTGACCTTGCACAGTCAGTTTAGCACTGCTGCTCTTGTCCTTGATGACAACAGTATACTCTGCTGCATCATCCATCTGGGCATCTTTCAGAACCAGACGGTGAACTTTGCCATCCACCTCCATGGTAACTGTCTCAGAAGGCTGTAGTTCAAGGCCGTCTCGGAACCATTTGGCGGGAACGTTTTCCTCAGTGACTTCACACAAGAAGGTGACTGTCTCTCCTTCCTTGCATGTCTGCTCTGACAGGGGGATGGTGAACTCCAAGGGAGCTTCTGTCAGGACCAAGAGGTGTCATGTAATGGCTTGACATCAACAGACAGAGTGCAAGACATGTTCAGGTGTAGTTGTGTATATTCTTCAAAGACTTAAGGCAACACTAAACCGTCCTAGTAACTGCCTCACAAGACAAAAATCGTTTTACTCTATGTAAGTCGTTCAGACAAAGAGCAGCTAAAGAAGATCCTGCAGCAAAGTCAGGAGCTCGCCATCAACAGCAAGAACTGTTCTACACATTTCCACTTTGTTTCAACATGTGTTTGACTTGACAGACATCAATACATTTTTCATCCCTATATGTAACACATCATGCGCATGCTATGAACTTAACAGTCAAAGGGACATCACTGACTACAATCACAATTTTGTTTTCAGCTGGGTTTTTTAAAAGAAAAGAAAAGCTGCATACAACTCTGCTCAAAACAATTCCATCATGCTCAATTCTGAAACATGGAAATAAAGAGGTATATGTGCAACATAGCACCACAAGAAAACAGACATGCAGCACAATCAAGACAGAGGAAAATGATGGCAAGACAGGGAACTGACCTTCTCGAAGCATCATGCCGGTCAAGCGACGACTGCCTATCACCACAATATAGTCATCATAATCAGCCATGCTCACATCATGCACAATCAGTTTATGGGTCCGACCCTCGTCAATGACCTCGTACTTGCTAGAGGGCAGCAGTCGCTGGTCACCACGGTACCATGACACTCGCAAATTGATTTTGGAAACGGTGCAAATAAAGGCAGCAATGGATTCTTCATCCACGGTGAAGCGTTTGAGAAACAGGTTGAGTTTCATGGGAAACTCTGAAAGGAAGGTTAGTAAGAATGGAACACATGAGACCACACCATACACTGCAAGTCTCCAAAGCAATCACTCAAAAAAGATTCCCTCACTAACTCTGATGAAAACAACTTTAAAAAATCAAAAGCTTTTGCATGACAACACTAATATGAGGTCCATTCCACACACATATTGAAACAAAATCACTTCTGCAACTGTCATTGGACTTTCATTATGAACAGCCACTAAAACCAAGTAAGAAAAAGAAAACGGCTGCTTAGACTATTTGTTCACAACATCCATAAACTACATCATGCAAAAGCCAAGACAAAAGCAGGTAACAAATGGGTGAGGAAGCTCCATATAAGCTTACAAAACCAGGAAAATAATCCCAGCTGCCTCTTGCAGTTAACAGAGGAAGAGATGCATGAAACTCTTGAGTAACACTGTATCACAATATATTTGACAACACTTAGGTTAGGGAAACAAAATATCAGTCAATAGTGTTTCAGTGGCACACATGTATGATCTCTTATCAAATGTTTGTAACAGGTTTCAGAAAACACACAAGTGAGTATAATCAAGACTCTATGGCAAAGAGACGGCTTACAAACTCCATTGACAGCAGCAGTAGGGGAAAGAAAAGAAACATACACCCCTAAATATGGCAAAGAGATGGGGACAAGGAGAGGAAGCATACAGGGCATCTAAAAAGGGGAAAAGAGAGAGAGTGGAGTGAAAATAACCAGCAAATAGGACATCCACAAATGGGCTAAGAGTAGAGGAAACAAAGAAAGATGACACTCAGGACACTCCTGAATGACTCAAAGAGAGGAGGAACAGAAAAAGAGGTATACCAGACATCCCTTCAGGGGAAAAAAGGGGGATGGGAGGGGTGGTGGTGGTGAAGTGATAGATAAGGAGAGTAGGCAGACTCTCCTAAATGGGACAAAGAAAAGGGAAGGAACAAAGACAGGAGGTATATAGGACATCCCTGAGCAGGGCAAAGAAAAGGAAGGGATGATGAGAGCAGGCATACAAGACATCCTGGAAAATGGGGTGAACAGATGAAAGAACAATTAAAGAAAGCAAAGAGGATACCATTAAATGCAACTAAGAAAGGTGGGGGAGGCAAGTGCAGAACGTACACAGAATGTCCCTAACTGGGACAAAGACAGGGGTCAAAATGAGAAAGCCAAATAGGATACTCACAAATGGGGCAAAGATAAGAGAAGGGAAAAAGAGAGGGGGTCACCCCAAAAAAGGGGTGAACAAAAAGAAAAGGAAAACAGCAAACAGAGAAAGTGTTCAGGACAACCAAAAAATGGGGAAAAACAAAGGAAGAGAAACAGAGAAGAGGGCATCCCCCAATGGGGCAAAGAAAATAAAAAGAACAAAAGAGAGCAGCCACACAGGACACCTCTATGAATGTTTCACATAAAATCAATGGGGCAAAAGAGGAGGCATACGAGACACCCCTGAGTGGGGCAAAGAAAATTGAAGGGGCAAAAGATAAGG
The DNA here is from genome assembly GCA_018398815.1 of Conus ventricosus. Lineage (NCBI taxonomy): Eukaryota > Metazoa > Mollusca > Gastropoda > Neogastropoda > Conidae > Conus > Conus ventricosus. The sequence continues at coordinate 142,239,697 of CM031595.1, read as the reverse complement.
CATACGAGACACCTCTGAGTGGGGCAAAGAAAACTGAAGGGGCAAAAGATAAGGCATACAAGACATCTCTGAGTGGGGCAAAGAAAACTGAAGGGGCAGATAAGATAAGATAAGATAATGTTGCTTATAGCCCAGCCGACCGCAAAGGGCCACATCAGGGCTGTCACCACGTTAAAATCAACTCACCAGTAACTGAAGGGGCAAAAGATAAGGCATACAAGACATCTCTGAGTAGGGCAAAGAAAATTGAAGGGGCAAAAGATAAGGCATACGAGACACCTCTGAGTGGGGCAAAGAAAATTGAAGAGGCAAAAGATAAGGCATACGAGACACCTCTGAGTGGGGCAAAGAAAACTGAAGGGGCAAAAGATAAGGCATACAAGACATCTCTGAGTGGGGCAAAGAAAATTGAAGGGGCAAAAGATAAGGCATACGAGACACCTCTGAGTGGGGCAAAGAAAATTGAAGAGGCAAAAGAGAGGGGGCAGAGAAGACATCCCTCAATGAGGCAAAGAAAAGAGAAGAAAGAAAAGAAAAGAGGCACAAACTACATCCCTAAATGACACCAAGAGAAGCATGGAAAAAAGAATGGAAACACACAGCGTGCTCCTAAAAGAAGAGAAACCACACAGACACAAACAAATATAAGTCAGGGATCAAAGAGGCAGGTCAAAGGAACGATTCACACCACACACACACACCAAAAATGGGCAAAAAGAACAGGAGGGAACGGGACAAAGACAGAAAGCAAACGGAGCTCCAGAAAATGGGACACAGAGACAGAGGGGTGGTGACGAACAGGAAACACACATGACACGCACTGTGGGTACTTACATCCAGCATCCCAGCACAGTGTGAGTGGTTACATGCAAAGCCGGGGTCACTAGGTGATCTCTCCATGACAACACATATCTGCATACTGAGGTTCGCAAAGCCATGCTCCAGTTCTCAGCCAGTTGCTGCATATCTTTACCATTTCCCATTTCGTGAGTCACAATTAAAGCAACACTAGTGCTGCAGTCTTCCACAGATGTGTCTGGAATTCTGGTGTATAGAGTGGTGCACTAAATGCAAGTGTTTTATGCATATACTTGTAAGCTCTTCAACAAAACACGGAACAAAACAAAAATCTGCAAACTGTGCAGTTTGCCACCATGTTAAAAGTGATCTGCATAATGTGTATTACTGGTTTTGGTATTGTACACACATGTACTCTTGTCTTGGTCTATGTACATTTTAGTTTAACTGGTGTGGTTGCATCTACTCTCGGCTTTTAGATGCGGTGATCTTGTTCTGTCTGAAAATAAGAACATTTGTTGTTGTTGTTGTTGTTGTGTTTAAGCATTCTGCTGCTTAGAGCTGCTCTAGCAACATACACTGCTGTAAAAATGTTTGACCTAAATGTGTGCTTTTCATCCTACTGCACAAATCAGTTGAGAATGATGTTTCACTGGGTCCAAATCATTTGCATCTCCATTCCAACAGGAAAGGTTTTTGTTGTATCTTCAACAATCTTTGTTTGGTTCTACTGTTTGGAGTACGTTTAAAAAAAAAACAAAAAAAACCCAGTATCCTTCTTTTCCTTTTCATTCTACTTGGAATCAAGTATTTACGTTACTGACAACACAAAACTGCTCCATAGATTGGGCAGCACCAGAATACACCAGACTACACCTTGCTACACCAAACTACAGGAGGTATGAGGCAAGGAAAAACACTAATAAAGGATCACTCGTGTGCTTTTGAATGACTATGATCATCTAACTGCATCCATAAAGCTGATGAGGACTTCTTTTTATTACCTTTTCTCTGTTCACAGCTTTATCTAGAAAGAATGATCTAAAACTAGTGAAACATATCCCTTGCCTATCCATTCTGTCCTTCTCTGTAAAATACATTATGACTTATCATGATTAGTCTTTCACACATTTCAATAAAATCTCCCTTCTACACAGATATTGTATTCCATTATTTAAGTGTCTGTAACTCTTTCTCCCCATCACCCTCAAACATACATACACACATACCCTCTCTCTATCTCTCTCTCTCTCTCTGTCACACACACACACACACACACACACACACACACACACACACACAACACACACACACACACACACACACACACACACACACACACACACACACACACACACACCACACAGAGTTTCTTATATGCTTGAAAATGCAGAATTAGTCATGGCTCTTGCCATATTGCAAGTTCCTCCACACTTCAATGATGTGATGCTTTTTTGGTTGGTTGGTTGTTTGTTTTTGTTCAAAGTGCAAAATTGTTTTCAACAATCTCTAAATCTTTTCCCTGTACTTTGTCATTTTTTCAATTTTGGTAGTTACTGTTGTTGCTTTTTTTAACCTCCCTTTTTCATCTGTTTGCCTATTCTTTTATTTATTGACATATCTATGACCTAAAGAGTTATTCTTTTACTGATTTATCAATTGTTCCAATGAAAAATAGTAATCATAACCAAATTAGTTGACACCACGTAAAAGCAACATATGTTGAACAGGTCACAAGACGTAAAACATGAACAGAATGTTCAAACTAGATTTTTAAAAATCAAATATTTCATGCAGTTATCATCAAAACACTAGGTAGCAGTGTGAAAATGTTGAAAAGCTGTGAAGTACATCCCACCACACTCCATGGAAATCACATTTGTTCTGTCTCTTTATTGAGTCAACTATCAGATCTCAGCTGTAGAAAATCATTATAAAAACAGACATTAGTGGTGAATGTTCACATTCAGAGACTTTGGTCCAGCAGGGTGACCGTTTATACAACACAAAATCAGACCAACATATCCATGCCACCATTTACACAGATGTAAGGTTGGCACATTCACACTCTTTCCTAGGTTGCAAAGCACATGCAGTAACCACACCAACATTAGTTCGATATTTACACAAAAATTATCTACCACTGCTCAGCCAGTCAATCCACCAAACAGTGGGTACAGCTTACAGACTTCACAGTTTCATATGATTCACCTAGAGTAATCTCCCTAAAGTGTACATATATACAATGAATTTCAAACACACTAAGTTTTACAACGGCTACATTAAAGTCTTTCAGAATTGCAACACACTCCTAAAAATGCTTACATTCAGGGTGTGTAAAGAACTAATGTGCACAAGATTAAAGAAAGTCCAAGTTCATTGTTCAGACTCTTAAAGATAAAGCTGGACAAAAACAGTTTTCTGAAAATAACCACACATTCTTTCCTAAAGTTTTCAGGCTTAAAAATGCATGCATCAGCTGCCAAATTGCCTTTGATCAAGTCCAAAGGATTTCATAATCAGAAAAACATTTACTCTGCAAATACAGAACATTTCTTTCAAGTGAAGTGGGCAACCAGAACTACATATGCTTCATGAATGATTTCCCCATGCACCACTGACACTGAATCTCACACAGACTTGTTCTACAGCTACACATTTTATGTTCTGTCACCATGTGAAGATAATCATAACCACAAACACCATGTGGGTGCCATCACAGTGCCACACGAACATGAGTTCACACACAGACATATCTGCTCTATAAACACAAAACTTTTCCCCACATTAATGTTACAAACATTAATTAAACCATATCTGTTCCATAGCTTTAAAACCAATAAATAGTTTCTTCCCTGTTGTCCTGCTTACACTGAACATTTCTCTTCTCTTGTTCTACACATTTTTCTCTGGTTGCGCCACAAACATTTTCCCTCCAGTTGCTCTACAAACAATTAAAAAAAGAATCCTCACATGTTCTTCTGCAACACTGAACATTTTCCATCCAGCTACATCATGCGAATAACCAGAATTCAAATGTTCTATCTGCTTGACTTCACTGTGCCCACACAAACACCAATACTTCCAGGACAGAGCGGTCACACTTATCACAAGGCAGTACGCCTGCTCCTTCAGTTCTGGAGTGCACTCATCTCTCTTTATGTACACACAGCATATACTGAAATGATGACAGTGGAGATGATAACAAAATACTGAACGGTCATTATCAGTTTGCGATTTGGCTGCCTTTAAAACATTTTATGGATGAAACGGTAAACAGTTCTGAAAGAGATATGGGACATATGATCAGCATTTTCTTTGAATTTGTTTTGGCTGAAATGATGTTGAATACTGAACGAAAAATGGGACAAAACGTGCTTCTTTAGAAGAAAGTTATGATTCCTGCATGATGTTAGCAATTCATACTGTCTGCATTGTAATAAAGGTTGACCTGTCTGTCACATTCTCTTGTTTACACACCAGAGGACGACATTAAAAGCCCAGGGATAAAACAATGCACTCACATCAAAAGCACACATACACAAGAATTCATCAATAACAATCTATATGCTATAAATGATTATGTGATACTTCATGGATTTCCTCCACAGTGATATGATGTTGACAATGATTTACACGCAGCCTGTCGTGAAAATGTTTTTCTGTCATGAACAGGGGTCACCACCGATGCCACGACCTTTCTTCACATGCTGTCACATCTGTCAGTCCCAGTCCTCAGCAGATCTGTCTCACATGCATGCAATGAAATCAGGCTGCAAGAAAGCAAGACCTTTAGCAAGTTTTGTCCATGCACACTCCCAGCATTCTTTGTTCAAAACCAGGAGCCATAGTTCAACTTGTTACAGCCTATTTTGCGTTTTGTTAAATGCAGTGGACAACAGTACAAAACTCTTTAGCACTGTTGTGCCCACTATGAAATATGAGCATACCTCAAAAAAATGTCCCAACCGAAACAAAACAAAAAATTCTCAAATTTGCACAGCTTATCACAGCTTTCATCTGAGATGAATGAAGCATCAAAAAAGTAGTGTAAATAAATTCTTTAAAAACAGAAAAAAAAATCCCACAATATCCTTAAAGAAGAGATTCCAGCAGTTGGTAAAAAAACGTAAAAATACCTAACAAAATGCTGAAAATACTTTCCCATCATGCTCAGCGTTCAAGCACAGACATCACACGAAAAACTCCAACTCACCATCAAGGTGTAAGCATGCTGAGCTCTGTCTGTCACCAACGACAACAGAATACTCAGCGACATCGCTCTTATCCACATCCTTGATGACAAGCGTGTGTATGCGGCCATCATCTTCCATGATGTGTTTGTTGCTAGGCGTCAGGGGCTGGCCGTCCTTCAGCCAGGTCACGCTGACGTCGTCCTTGTTGACCTCGCACTGGAAGAATGCCATCTTGTGTTCCTCGGTACGCACTTCACTCAGCTCAGCCATGAAGTCCACAGGCACCTCTGTGTCAGCGACAGGAAATAGTGTCATTGTATGACATCATTATGTAACGTTTTAAAGTGTCTTCTTAGTGAATGTGGGGTGAAACACTCACCATGAGAACATAATATTCTGTTGTATCAGATACATATATATATATACATATATTATATATACATACATATACATATACATATATATATATATATATAATATATATATATATATATACATAAACATAATACATACATACATACATACATATATATATAATGCTGAACAATGAAGTATGGGGGGAAAACAAGTGCAGGTTATATATATATTGGTTAAACAAGCAATCTTATTACAGTGTCCAGTCCACAAAGTAGTCCAGTTCTATTCTGATGGCTAAACACAACAGTTTTAACACAGCATAGTGTAATCTCAGACACAAAATAAAAGAACACAATATCAAAAGTTTTGAATTTTACAAAAAGAAAAATTGCAGTTCATACAGAATTGAGCCAGATTATTTTGACTTTAACCACACCAAGCTGAGGAATACTCCATCTTATACACTAGAAAAAAAAAAAAAATCAAGCCTCCATCTTTACTGAAAATCAAATACGAGAAATGAAATGCGCCAAATTCATGAAAAGTAACACATCCAACAACTTACCATGTACAGTAAGAGAAGCTGTGGTAGATTTGTCCTCCACCTTGGCAGTTATGTCCCCTGCGTCTGGCAAGATGGCATCTGTGATGATCAGACGATGAACAGTGCCTTCACGCACCATGTTGTAGCGACGGTTATCACTGATCTCTCTACCTTCATGGAACCACTTGGCGGTGGTGTTGTCAATGTTGACCTCACACTCAAAGATGGCTGTTTCCCCTTCATTGATCTCCTGGTTCTGCAGTGGTCGTAGAATTTCTGGCGGCAACTCTGAAAACACCACATAGGAAAGTAAGAGATCAATCTTCACAGGTTATGTGAGGTTTCAGTGAAGTAGCCTCTGCCTTAAAATGTACAAAAAAATACACAATCAGGCCCATACATAGTTATGCAGATAGATATAGACATTAATCATTATACATTCACAATACATATGGAAAGCCATAGGTATAGATATGAATATAAATACAAATACATGCAGAAAACACACACAAACACACATCTCTCTCTGTCTATCTCTTCAACCTCCACTCCCTTCACCCATACCCGGCTCTCTCTCTATCTCTCTCTCTCTCTCCACCTCCCCTCTCTTTTCATCTCTCTGTCTGTCTGTCTGTCTCCCTCTCTCACTCTCATCAGTCCACACTACCACTGACCTCTAATGAAGAGAGATGCTGAGGTCTTCTCGTCCTCGACCTGAATAGTGATCAGACCCTCATCCTCCACAGAGCAGTCCTGGATCACCAGTTTGTGTTTACGGCCCTCCTTCACAAACTGCACGCGTGGACTTTCCTCCAGCTCCACGTCATCCAAGAACCATTTCACTGTGTCCACCTCCTTGCTCAGCTCACACACAAACTCTGCTGTCTCCTTTTCCATCACGCTCACGTCGTTCAGGGCACAACAAAGTCGGCAGGTAGCTCTTGGACCGTCAGAGTGGCCGTGCAGGAAGTGTCTCCAGCCTTGACCTTGATTTCTCCAGCATCTTCCAAGGCCACGTCGCTGATGACCAGCCTGTGTTGGAGGGGTCCATCCTTGATGATCTCAATGCCATCCCCAGGCAAGAGTTCTTCCTCACCAAAGAACCACTGAACAGAGGGCAGATCTTTGTTGAGCTGGCAGGTGAACTCCACGGTAGATTTTTCGTACACGGTTTGGTCAGTGATGGGCACAGTGAATTCTACAGCCAGCTCCTCTACTGTCAGCTTGGCACTGGACTCCTTGTCGCCAATCCTGACAGTGACCGTGCCGGCATCCACGGGGCTGCTGTCTTTAATGTGGAGTTTCAGCACAACGCCATCGATGAGGAACTTGAACTTCTCATCTTCTTCCAGTTCCTTGTCGTTGATGAACCAGTGGACTTTGGTCTTGTCAACGGGCAGTGTCAGAGTGCACTCGAACTCAGCTGTGTTGCCTTCTTTCACCGTCACATCTTTCAGAGGTATTGTGAAGTCAGCTGCTACTTCTAACACACACACACATACACGCACACAACACACACACACACACACACACACACACACACACACACACACACACACACACACACACACTGATTCAGTGCTGTAAGTAACGGCAGTAGGGTTGGAATATCATCAACAAATGCTCCATTTTATTTTATATCTTTACCAAAGCACGCAAATTACAGATGTGCGATATTTTTCTGTTCAGGACTTAAATAAAAGTTAACTTAAAACAGAAATATACGCAAAGACACCTTGCATGCACTAAATTAAGGGTATAAAGGTATATAATCCTTGGGGAGGCAGGGATAGACAGAAATTAGAATAGAGAGACGGAGACAGGAGTGAGAAAAAATCAGAGACAACAAGAGACAGATACGGAGAGAGTGAATAATATGAATGATACAATCAACAAAGTCAGAGATTCTCACCTTGCACACTGAGTTTGGCAGAGGACTTGTTGTCACCAATCACCACAGTGACCTCACACTCGTCATCCGGTGACAAGTCATGGATGATGAGGGTGTGTTCGGTGCCATCTGAGAGCACTTCGTATTTCTCAGAGGGTTCCACAGGTTTTCCATTGATAAACCATTGGACTGGTGACTCGTCATCGTTAGTGCTGCAGGTGAAAGTGGCGTTCTTGTTTTCTTGACCTTCTGCGTCTTGTAAGTGAGCCGTGAAGTCGGCAGGGACAGCTGTGTGACACATCATGATCACCCAATTAGTTTTCAAATCATGGAAGTATCAGAGATCTATGAAGTCAACAAGTATGATTGTGTCGACATGTCTTCACCACCTAGTTAACTCTTAACAGAGCCTGCCAGTGAGCTGTAATGTTGGCAGGGACAGCTGCTACACACATCATCATTACTGAATTCATTCTCAACAGATATATCAATGGCAGTGCACTGTGAAGTTGTCAGAGATAATTGTCATCATGCAGATAGTTCTCAACGGATGTAAATGTCAGTGAGCCGTGAAGTTGGCAGAGATAATCATCATCATGCAGATGGTTCTCAACGAATGTAAATGTCAGTGAGACGTGAAGTTAGCAGAGATAATCATCATCATGCAGATGGTTCTCAATGCATGCAAATGTCAGTAAACTGTCAAGCTTGCAGGTACAGCTGTGGAACACGTCATCATCTACAGAACAGCTCAGTTGATGAAGCACAAGACTCCTGATCCTGGAGATCTTGCATTTGAATACAGTATTCTCTTAGAGTAAACATTGGTTCTGATTCCAACTGATACTCGACGCAATCACACTGGAAACAACTGAACGTAGACAAGCAGGCATCTCTTCAGTCAGTTCTACCTGGCTAAGCAACCCATTGTGTAAATGGCAGCCTGGATTGTTTACCACTTTAGCTTACTCTCTCACAAAGCATAGGCGCTATACAAGTATTCTTTCATTAAAAAAGCAAGTCTTGACAAATGCAATCATCAAAGTCAGCATGAACAGTAAAACATGTTTCTTCAAGTTTTGAATTTTCTCTAGAGCTTGCTGGTGACTGGTTGTGTGGTTTAACAAATATGGCACTGGACCATCATAGTATTGGTGACAATAATCTGACATGACAGAGATGACTGAGCTAATATGACAAACGTGACAGAGAGCTGATGAGACAATTAAACAAGAAGATAACGATTAGAAGGAAAACAAACACGACTATGTTAACACCTTTGAACAACACTTTAATGACAACAGGAATGCAAGGATACAGCAGGAATGAGACAAAGCCATGACAGAAGACACATGACTGAACTAAGAAAATAAACGCTGCACGTCACTTACGTTCCACAGTGAGGTTAGCCTCGGTGACAATATCTCCATAGGCACAGGACACGGGCCCGGCATCTTTGGGTCGACACTTGCTGATCAGCATAGTGTGTTTCTTGCCATCTGATGCAACAGCATATTTTGGACTGGGTTCAACTTCCTGCCCATCGATTCGCCACACAACCTTCACGTCGGGAATGGACCACTCACACTCAAACTTGGCTGCTTCACGCTCCTTCACGTGCATGTCCTCCAGAGGGACAACCCACTTCCACTGGAATAAGAAATATAGATACAGTCCAATCAAATGTAATTTCTTCATGAATGTGCAGGAGGATGTGGTGCATAAAGCTCGGTATATCGTGTATATGTCTGTCTGTATGTCTGTGGGTTATTCACTGCATGTGCGTATGTCTGTTTGTCTATCTGTTAGTCAATCATTACAGCATCAGAGACATAAAGTCATCTTGTTTTCATCATCTTTTGTTATCATCAATGTTCTCAGTCTATGTTACACTTGGATTCTTCCATTTGAAACACAAACTGAACTGAACATATACCACAAGAACTTCAACTTCTTGTTTATTGCTTGCTCATTTGGCTTGCATATTTTACTGAATGTTGCTTTTCCTGTGCAACATCCTTATTAATTAATGAGGAGATACATCAAGTTATCAGGCAGTGCAATTTGTTCGTCATGATTCCCTTTACAGAGGAGAAAGCATCATTTCATTTGAGCCAGTTCTAACTCATTTCTGACTAAGCTGTCAAAATAAACTCTATCATGTGGCCTTGACTGCCTTGAAGAAGACACGGAGGAAAAAGTGCACACAAAAATGATATCCAAAAATTCCAGTGCAGTAACAATGCACATTCTACATTCTGAATAAAGTGTACGAAAGATATACACAAGAAGACATGGTCCTGACTGAAAATAATTGGACTTGAAGGATTTGGATTTATCTTGCTATTCCAAATTATTTTTTGTCTGCTGCTACAACAACTATGTTATTACAAGTTATCTCGTAAGTTGTCTGATCTGGTTCCAATAATTTTTGCAGTCAACAGCTTCAAGGAAAGGGAGACAACATGCAGTACCTTGGCGCGAGGGATGGTGATGGTTCTCTCCTCCAGCTCTTCTTCATCTCTGGTTTTGACAGGTCGCACATATCCTGTCTTTTCATCATCCTCCGCACTCACAGGGGCAGCAGCTGTGGGTTTGACACGCTCAAACTCTTCCAAATCCTCATGCTCACGAGGGGCCATCTCAAAACGAACAGGTTCTGGCAACTCCAGCTGTGGTGAAACATAAAGGAATCAAATCACAGGTCTCAATAAATCCAAACTTGTTTTGAATGACAGACTGAGATATCTTTAAGGTTAGTAATTCTTATTTTCTTGTGGTGTGGATTATTTGTGCGCCTAAAATAACCAAACGTATTAACACACAAACAATATGATTAATTATTAATTGTTTTCTATGTTTCACTTTAGCATCCTTTTTTTAATCAAATGGTGATCTGGGCTGCGTTTTCTTTCTACCACGATGGTAAAAAGATCATTCTAAATTGGTTAAAAACAAAAGTTAAGTATCCATGGTACCTCTGGTCTTTCCCGTTTGCCAGCAGGATGATACTCCATGCGTTCAAAGTCAGGTGAGGTCGGCTTGGGCTTTTGTTCTGGTGACGGAGACTTCTGCTCCTCTTGCTCCACATGTTTGAGGTGAACGTCCCACTTGGCTTCCTCCTTCACCTCCTCACGCTGCACCTCCCTGTGTGAGCAAGTACAATGAATCATACAAAAGTGCACACACAGTTCAACAAGTAAAATGGCAGTACACACACTATTCATTCTGTGTTCATCAGACTAATGACTTTTAACATAATGTTTCTGTTGTAATGATTGTCTAATTTCAGCTCTGACTTCTCTTTCATTTTGTCAATGCATATGTTATCATTTCTGACCAGATTTTGAGCAATGCAAAAGTGACCAACGGTTTGGTTGGGATTCATAAATTGCATTCTTGTAGTGCACTCTGATACATGGCCTGTGACCTTTATTCTGGCTGTGACCACCAATCCACATTACAGCAATGCCCTCTGACCTGTGTTTGAGTTGTGACTTCCAGTCTAAGACCTCCTCCATCTTGTCTGTGACAATAAGGGTGGCAGGGGCTTGTTCTGTGCCATGTTCATTGCTGGCAGTGACAGTGTAGGTGCCCGAGTCCTTGGATTTGATGTCGCTGATGCGCAGGATGTGTTCCTTGGTGTTCTCGTCATAGAAGATCTTGTTGCGTCCACCATCCTGCAGCTTCATCCACTTGCCCTTGGACCATTCCACTTTGGGTGCAGGCTCACCATCCACGATGCAACGGAACTCTGCTTCATGACCTGAAACACACACCAAGGTTTAGATTATACAACCATAAGGTACTTTACTTCATTTAGTAGGCTAAATAGATTGTAAGAACTATGTTGTTGGTGACAAGAAAATTTCCAAAAAAATATACTCTGTTTGTTTTGCCTGAAGACATTAGAAAAACCCGTATCATTAATGTATATCTCTATCAAGATATAATAGCCTAGATATGGTAGTAAAGCATGTAAACATCTGAGATTATTTTCCACATCCAGCTGTCACCAAAGTATTATTTAAAAAATCTATATTCATTAACGCATCCTTCTGATAGGCACAATTCATTTCACTGACATGATTACAGATAACATTCTTTGCCTACTTTCCAACCTGATTAACAGCATACTTGTTCAAGTAAGCTATGCAATTCAATTTCTAAACCATATAATCTTCAGGACAGAATCTTTGAGCACATACACTGTCTGTTAGGCCCTACCTTCCAGTATTGTGCATTTGAGCGGAGTCTCTATGAAGGTCGGAGCACGTCCACGGATCTCCAGGTTGGCAGTACACAGAACTTCACCACCATTGTTCTTGGCCACAGCCTTGATTTCCCCTTGCATGCTGGGAGCAGCATCAGAGATGAGCAGGGTGTAGGTTCCCTCCTTGGGGTTGACCTCAAAGCGGATGTTCTCACCAGGCTGCAGCTCTTCATCATTGAGAAGCCTGCAGCAGGGACAGAGAACATACTATAGCCAATGGAAACAACTGTTTTCAGGAACTGGGCAATCATAGCTAATGAAAAGAGCTGATATAAAAGAAATGGACAAAAGAGTATTGCTCCATGCAGATTAGACAATAGTTTGATATGAGTGCCTTTAATGATATGATAACCTTCTCTTTCATCTGAATTTACTTACAGGAACATTCAAATTCTGCATCTGCTATCATATAAATTTCAATGAAATGATGGTTGTGATTAATACAATAATTTTCATTAAAACAATCCAACGATGTAACAACGAAAATAATGGTCCTTGCAAAACAGAACTATCAAACTGGCAGTAGCTTGCAGGAGTATGACATGATATGATGTCAAACTGAGCTTATCATCTCGTAACAAGTGTCATGTGACATTCAAATGAAAACAAAGCAGGCAGACATGCAAATCAATTGACACAAAAAGGCTAATACAAAAGACTTCATGGCGTGACCAACACACAGACCACCTGCCATACAATGACTAACCTACTGACCAAGTGGCTATGACATTATGACCTGACTGATGTAGAAATCACTACTCACTTCACATGACATGACTCACCATGTGATTTCTGGTGTTGGTACACCGGATGCCTGGCACTCAAACTTGGCCACACCTCCCTCCGGCACCAGTGCATCTGACAACTTCCGCTTGAAAGTTGGCCCCTTGACAGCTGTTCACACACAAAGTGATGATAGCCATTAGTTTCGTGTGGGACAGAGATGATAGGGAGTTTGGGACAGAGCAGGCATACACATGTGCACACATACATATATGTATGAGATGAGAGAGGGCAGACATATCAAGTTACCATGTGCCACTTTCTGTTTCGTTCTCTTTCAGAAGGGTCTGGATAAGGTTACTCAAGCAAAGCATTGACAAACAAAAAGCTTTACAGTTGATATTTAAATTTGTACACACTGACATGTTTTCAATGGTGTCAAGTCATCAAGGGATACAGGAATAGAAATCCTTTTGTCATATCTACCTGTTCACACAAATGCCTTATTCCCACATGTTGTTAACTACACTCTTTACAATTAGGATGTGCAAGAGAGAGAAAGAGAGGGAGAGAGGAGAGAGATAGAGAGACAGACAGACAGACAGAGAAAGAGACAGACAGACACACACGACAGAGACAAAGAGAAAACGAGAAAAAAGTGAGCTAAGATCTTATCCCCACATGGTTTAGCACCCAAAATTATCCAGAATTACCTCCCCTGATTCAATCAACTTCCTGTGCACAGTTTTTGAACTTCAATTCCTCTCCTTTCTTTTTTATCCATCTGCAGAATAATCAGGACCAAGAACACACTACTATTTTCTCGTTAAGAACTTCATGATCACATTGAGGAATTTGCTTTCACTATGACTATGAAGTTCATTTGTATAACTTTGACAAACATTCCAACCCTTCCATACACCCATGTCCCATTCAACAACTGTACCATCTGTTTCAGATTTTCAGGCACTTACGAATCACTTTGAGGCGACCATTGCAGGAAAGTTGTCCAGAGGGATTCTGGGCGCGTGCTGTGTAGAGGCCAGCTGCGTCCATCTTGCATTTCTCCAGGACCAGGGTGTGAGTGTCTCCATCCACTTCCATGTGGATGTCTTCTGTGCTCTGCAGCTCTTTGTCTCCCTTCAGCCTGTTGACATCATCATCCCTTCTGTCACCATTGTCATCATCACATTACAGGGCACGCAAAGCAGGATAATTTTCATTTCGTAAGCCTTCTTAGGTGTTCAAAGTACGCAAGTACACAGTCATGTAGCAAACATTACAATTTTACATTTTTGTTCATTCAAGTTAAATTTTCACTTTTGGTGAAATGTTTCACTGCTGTGAAACCAGATTGCATTAAAATAAGTGTGCTTGAAAAGATCACTGTTTTGAACTGTAATCATCATCAGCAATGTTTCAATCAATACTTCAATACTCAGTGAACATCCTCTGTTTTTACACAGATCTTTGTCTTCCTTCAACATAAAACCATCCATATCGGTTTCTCCCTCAACTCCTAATCTACATTCAGGTTCTCTTTTACCCCCTATTCTGATCACATTATTGCCATTATCACTGTCTTTATAGTCATCTTTACATTCATCATGCTTGTTCTTTGCCCTTCTAATCATCATCACATTACAATCAGAAGAATTATCACTTCAGATATGCCTACTGTGAAAATGAAGTAACCAGATGTCTACGGATACTTCTAATCATAAAATTCTTCCTTCTGACCCAGATAAACCTGGTAATAATGATGATAGCATTATGGCAGATGAGTTGGAAGAGACTCAGAGGTCCATACCATGTGACATGAGGTTTGGGTTTGCCGGTGACCTGAACCTCAAGGCGGATGGTCTCGGTCTCCAGCACTTCATAGGAGTCAAGCTTCTTCACAAACTTGGGGCTCTCCTTCTTCTCTGTTCATACAAAAAACAAAACAGCTTCATTATATAATTCTTTCTTTTTTCACATGCACAAATGCATGCATATACACACATATGCATGCATATACACACATATGCATGCATGCATAGAAACACACACACAAACATACACACACATGCACATGCATGCATATACACACATATGCATGCATGCATAGAAACACACACACAAACATACACACACATGCACATGCATGCACACACACACACACACACACACACACACACACACACACACACACACACACACACACACACACAAACCTACACACACACACACACACACACACAAAAACCTACACACACACACACACACACACACACACACACACACACACTCCACAAACCTTCAATGGTGAGAGTGGCCTCAGTGGTGGCCTCTCCAGCCTTGTTGGTTGCCACAGCCTTCACCTTCCCAGCGTCCTCAACTTCCGTGTTGTCCACAGTCAGACTGTGGCAGACATCAGCAAAGCCGCTGCGTTCGTCCAAATGG
>CM031595.1:141946970-142219470 GCA_018398815.1 Conus ventricosus | reverse complement strand
CTGACACAACACACACACACACACACATAACATGCACTGACACACACACACACACACACACATAAACATGCACTGACACACACACATAAACATGCACTGACACACACACACATAAACATGCACTGACACACACACACACACACATAAACATGCACTGACACACACACATAAACATGCACTGACACACACATAAACATGCACTGACACACACACATAAACATACCTCTCTCTCTCTCTCTCTCTCTCTCTCACCACACACACACACACACACACACACAGAATGGAAACTGTTTACTTCAATGAGCGGCCCTTGTAAAACAACCAACACTTGGACATCACTGAATTTTGGATGCCCGAACTTAATTGTCATTACGGAAACCTATTCGATGAAATACTGCCATTAACTGAACGATATAGAGTCTATGCTCAGACTTGCCAGTTTTGAAGCAAGAATCCTTGAAATGACGGGAGCAAATTGTACCCCTGTCGGGGTTGAACGATTTATCTTGTCTGTTGATACTGTTGATCAGCTGCATTCTCCACTCATCGTTCGTACCTTTCGCCGGTAATTTGTGAAATGTAAGCCCTTTGTGTTTAGATTTCTGGGCGGGACAGCCAACAATGGCACAGTTTGCACCCCCCCATATTAGATGCGATGTGGTTTTGGTACAAGAAATTGGAGTGTTCATGCGAAAAAAACGAGATTTACACCGTCCGACACGCGTGTTCCACACATTGTTTACTCGCTAGAAGCTGCCACCGGAAGTTCTTTACGCCCAAGTTCGGCCGTCGGCTCGCGAGCAGTACTTCGCGCGGCCCATCTGGCTCTTGTTAGTCCCTTTGCTGTACGGTCCCTGATTCAACAGATACTGACCACTGAACTTGGGGTTCAGGCAAACCCTTGACAGCACACTCAAATTTGACCGGTCGGCCTTCTCGGCATTCTCGGTCCATCAGTTTTCGTGTGAACACTGGAGGCTCAGATTTGCCTGCACACACACACACACACACACACACACACACACACACACACACACACACACACACACACAGAGTATAAAATAAATGACTAAGACGATTAAATTTCTCTCCTATCAATCAGTGACAGACCTTAGTTAAAATTCCTCAGTACTTGATGCATGATCTTTGCTTTACCTTGACTTAGTTCAGTTGAAAATTGGACTGAAATGAAACAATATAAACAACTCTGTGACTAAAGGCTTGATCATAATGATCATTACGTACTTAAGAAAAAGGCATTATATTATGAGACTACAGTTGAACAGCACAGATAAATGGCCTATAACTTAAGCAAAGAAAGGTAAAAACTCCACAGCAGAAAAAACAAACAAAACAAAACTACATGAGGGAGCACAGGTTAACAATTTAAAAAAGCTCTCATTATGTCTTGGTCGATTCATGTCGTTTGTCTGGCTGCAGGGGTCACATACGGAGGTGTTCATTCATTTCTTTACAAATCACAGGAAAAAGGAGTATACTTGTTTGCCTGATTCTCAATCAAAAAGTCTGTAAAAAAAAACACAACACACACATTCATCTGCAAATATGACGATCATGTTTAAAGCTTTTTCTTTGCAAACCTGTTCACACAGAAAATGCTTGTTGTTTTTAATGACAGAAGCGCCATGAAAGCACAGAAACACACAACTTAACTGAAGAGTTTGCCCTACCTTCCTGCCTTGGCTTAAGGCTGTGTCAGGCCAACTGACATAGGCTAGAACACCAAGGCTACATCAAAATGTTGTTATGCTCTGCATAGTTATGCGGGGATTGTCTTTCAGTTGTGACAAGCTCCTATCATAACATTATCAGTCTTCAAAATCCCCTGAAGTCGGAGTGTGGCTGCCCACTTGGCGGGGTAATCAAAAACGGTCACACACGTAATGTTCTCATCCCCAGCTGATGCATTTGTACCATAATGTTCAAGTACTTTGGCTGTTCGGATGATCCCTGGAGTCTTTTAGTCATGACACGACAACAACAACAACAACAACTGGCCTACCTTCAACAGTGACAAAGGCGGTGCACTCATCAGTGCCGGCAGAGTTGGTGGCCACACAGGTGTACGTCCCTTCCTGGGACATCTTGACTGGGCTGATCTTCAGCTTCACCCGCTCATCCTCATACACCATCTTCATGTTGGGCGTTGGCACCAGCTCTCGCCCATTCCTGTACATTCCAGGGCACCAACACCACAATTAGCACCTTTAACAATAACACAGTATGACCACCGTTTCAAATGACACTTTCATGTAAATCTTCGGAAACAATAAAAAATGGTCATGGCATGCTGATATTGTGCACATCAATGGGTAAATCTAATGATGTCAGACTGCTTCTATGTGCACGAGTAATGACAAGAATGGAGACAATTCTTATTCATGTTAATCCTCAATCATCTCTATTTGTTCAGGTTTACAGCCTTGCAATTTTTTTAAGCCTTCCCATTTCACTGGGGCAACGTAAGCTACGGTGAGCAAGACCAGCCATGCTTTCAGACATTATGGGGGTGGCAAAGACAATCAATAAAAAAAAAAATAAGAAAAAGAAAAATTAATTCTTTCTTTTTTCTTTCTGCGTACGCAGGCTGTTACTCCTGCGGACACTGCCTGTATAGACAGGCAGTGGAGTTTTTGTGTGCATGACCGTTTTTTATCCCGCCATTAAGGCAGCCATACTCCATCTTCGGGGAAGGTGCATGCTATGTGTAACGTGTCATCCATACCAACGGCCAAAGTGGCCTTCTCTTCCGAAAGTTGGTGATGGGATTTTACGTGTGTGCAAGATGTTGTGCGTGCTTTCACACACGGAACCTCGGTTTATAGTCTCATTCGAAGGACTGTATGGGGAATGGAGTCAGAACCAATGTTAACTCCAAGGGAAAAATCCTCCTGTACCGAAATTCGAACCCGCAACCCCAGGATTACGAGTCCGGCGCTCTACCAACTGAGCTATTCCGGCCCCCAGAAAAATTAATCATTCTGAGAACAAAGATGACCACAACATGTTTACAGCTTTTGGGAACCGAATACAGTATCGATACATAAGACACAATCACAAACTACAGGGAAAATCAAAACCCATTTAACATGTTCATACACTTCAATAGTTCCTATATGTTTGCAGACTATAAAGATAACAGATTCACCAAAAACACATCTCCATAGCATGTATTAACAACATACTTTCATAAATTTGAGCATCCCTGAAGACAGGCTGTGGATAATTTAATGGTAGGATAAGAAAATGGTAACATACCCCTTCAAAATCTTACCAAAGGTGAATCTCAAAGTTCTAGTCTAGTGATACATCAACATATCCACATATCCACACACCATGGTACCAATGCTTTCAGTGACACATGAAGTACATGGATTATACACTTGGACCCGATACTTGTCTCCCACTATGGAACGGAGACGCACTCAGAGTGCACATTTCCACAGCAAGGGGCAGAGGACAATGAGGTACTTACAGACGCCAGGTGACCTCAGGGCGGGGCAGTCCTGTCACTTTGCCCGTCAGTTCTAATGTCTTCTCCTCCATCACAGTCTGCACACACAAAAACAGGACTCTTTGTCTCCCTTCCATCAATTAGGGACACATGGTTCTGCCACCTTCAATCAATGCAACACAAGTTTGACATTTCCTTTTTTTTTTCCTTTTTCCATTTTTCTTTTTTTTTTTTTTTCTCTTTTTTCGGGGGTGGGTGGTGGGGGTGGGGGGGGGGGTGATTCCCTCTGGGACACTGCTAGATTACAGAAGCAGGACCTATTCTGAAACCATGTTGCAAATCTTTGTAAGGCCACTTGGTTTTGTTTAAGTGGGCCCAGTTTATCTCCACACAGGATGCGCAGATATAGACTCAACCGGGTTGGTTGACTGGAGTAGATTTTTTTATCTTCTTTCCCATAACTACTAAGTTTATCAGTATCCTTTTCTACAGTCTCTAATAAATTTCTTTGTTGCCTTTTCCCCCTAAAATCATATTGTTCAGTCAGCCAGCAAGAGAAAGTAATACCTGAGCTGTTCTTTTCCTCTGTGACACACAATTGTTTTCTTCTTTCCCTCAGTTATGATAAATCTTTTGTCTTCTTTCCACTAGTCAACACACAATGCCCTTTTGGTTCACTTTCATACAGCCATATATTACAACAGTTTTTATTATCATTTAACATCATTTATCGCTAAGCTTTAATCTTTCCCCAATAAAAACACATCAGCTACAAGCAAATATGTAACAACCAGTACACCCTTCCCCCCCCCCCCCCCCCCCCCCCCATCCCCAGATAATCCAAACATTCTTCAATAAAATAGAAGACACAGAGAGTAACAGTACTCACCACATCAGAGAAGACTTCAACGAACTTGGAGGTTGTGTCTCCTCTTGTGTCTTCAAACCAGTGTGATTCAGAGAGACGCTCGTCCCGAGGGATTTCTGAGTATTAGTAATATCTTTGAATGAACAGGTTGCATCCATCCTCATACAGTACTATCACAGATGCCAGTCATCAACAACAGATGTATGTGTGTTTGCATGTGTGCATGCTTGCGTGCGTGTGTGCGTGCGTGCGTGCATGCGTGTGTGCGTGCGTGCATGCGTACTGAGTGTATACAACTCCAATATAAGCAGTTAAATTTGTTATAGTGTGCAGAGCTCATAATGTACATTTTCTACCATAATTTGCATGAGGTCAAACATTTTGAAACAGAGATGTCGCAAATTCTCCACAACACTCCAATTCTGCTCAAACAAACCTTTGCAACATGGGACACAAACATATGACAGATGCATCACGATCTGTGCTCCATTTTTAGCTGATTGTAATATCATCCGCATCGCATGGACATCTCTCTACTGAAGGAAAGGGAGGTAACTGAATAAAATAAATCACCTTGAACAACGAGCGGGATTTGACAGGTTGCTTCTCCCTCTGTGTTGACGGCCACACAAGTGTAAGTCCCAGCATCTTCCTTTTCCACGTCCTTGACCTCCAGGCAGTGTGTGTCTTCATATTTCTCAAAGTGGTTACAGTTCACGGTCCTCCAACACTTCATCGTTGAACTTCCAGGTCACTGTCACAGGAAGGGTGAACAACCATCATCATACACACGTTATGAAGTCAATCGTTTACTCTACATAATGGTTTTATAGCTCTTACTAAACTCTTTCGATATAAAATTCTGCTTATTCCAAACATTCCTTCATGCTGGTTCATAATAACAACACCATATCTGTTTAACTATAAAACAAAACAAAAAACAGAGAACAGCACAGAAGCATGTCATTCTAAATAAACTACCCAACTCCTGCACGAGCCAGTTGTGATGGATGTACAGGTGTTTGATTTTTTTAAATCATTCTTTTTGTGAATGACAAACTGATTTCAAAGCTGACTGCTGTTGAAATTTAAAATGCAAAAAAAAAAGCTCTACTTTCCTCCCTCAAAATACACAATTTTCTTATAGAGGAGTTTCTTCAACTTTTTTGTATGTAACACATGCATGGTTTTCCGCTATACTATGCAGAGATATTGGTTATTCTTCACAGTTTGCAGCTAACTGATTAAAAAACATGATCTTCATCAAAAAAGGAAGAAAACTACCAATATAGAATAAAACACTATATGTATGCTTAGGTATTTCTGAGTAGTATTTTGAGTAGGTATTTCTGAGTAGGCACTGTCTTGCCCATTTGAAAAGTTCCTACACACCGTCCAGGCCTGCTGCATCTCTTTGTTGAGGTAGATGCTATAACACATTTGGCACTACCACATCTGCTAATTCCTGAATGCACAAACACTACTTAAATACTATCTCACCTGTGGGTTTGGGAGAACCGATGACCTTGACCAAGAACTGAGCGCGGTCATGTTCACGAGCCACCACCTGGTGAGGCACCTTGATGAACTCAGGTGCTGCTCCCTTCTCCTCTGGCACTTCTAGAACGACACAAATATCCAGATTTTCCAACACTATGCTCTTTTTCTCTATTTCGTTAATTTCATTAACATTTTGTTCACTTAAACGCAGTGGATAAATCAAGACTAAGTCTGTCTCCCGGCCAACAAAAATGCATGCTTTTCATATCAATTTTGGGAACTGATTCTAAATCAAGCATATTTTGTTCACAAATATGCAAAATCTCTCTCTCTCTCCTCTCTCTCTCTCTCTCTCTCTCTCTCTCTCTCTCTCTCTCTCTCTCTCTCTCTCTCTCTCTCTCTCTCTTATCCCTCACACCAAAGCATTGTGACATTCTATATTTCTTACACACACTTTTTCAGGACAACTTTGAAGTCTGTAACGTCAAGAAAAGACAAGACACAGACACTAACATAGTAACTGTTGTCCCCTTTGTGAGAAACTAAAGCAATCAGCAGTAGCATCATGAGGTGGTGTTATTTTCTTCTTCTTTTTTAAACACAGCTTCTTGATCCATAAAAATACAGACTGTTCACTGAACTGTGGCACACAAAATACAGCAAACTGTCATTATTATCTGACATCCACTAAACTGTGATAGACAAAAAACGTAGGAAACAGTCATCATTGTTTGACACCCACTCAACTGCGAAGGACAAAGAATATGAAACTCAGTTTTAATTCACAGCCACCAAATTGTGACAGGCACAGTGTAGTAAACTGTATCTTTTTTATTTGACATCCACTAAACTGTGATATGCAAAGTGTAGCAAACTCTTCTTTAATTTGACATCCACTAGACTGTAATAGATAAAGTGTAGATGATGGTCATATCGACTAAACTGTGAAAAAGAAAATGTAGGAATCTGCCATTTTTAAGTGACATCCACAAGATGTGATAGATGATATGCATGAAACCGTCATCTTTTTATTTGACATAACAGTCATTATTATCTGATATCCACTGAACTGTGATAGACAAGTGTTAGAAACTGTCATTAGTTTTGATATCCACTAACTCTGATATACAATTAAAAGGTAGAGATTGTTATTATTTGACAACGTTAAATGCAAAATATGAATACTATACCATTCTTAATTGTTCTCTCTTTCTCAAGCTTACCTTCCACAAACACCTCTGCCTTGGTTTTGTCGGAACCAGCAGGGTTGGTCCCTGGCAACTGTATGTCCCATCATCCTCTGGCTCTACATCAGTAATGACCAGTGGAAGTTTCGCCATTCTTCTTGACCTCAACAGTGACCCTGTCAGAAGGTGTGATTATCCTTGTCGTTCTTGAACCACTTGAGGTCAGGAGCGGGCACACCTGTGGCCTTGCAGGTCAAGGTGATGGTCTTGCCGGAAGTGTTTCAATGTCTTGGACAGGAATGACAAACTTGGGGGCTTCCAGTTGCAGGACTTCCTCCACAGGTTTCTCTGTCAATAGGAGAACAGTTTCTCGTTTAAATTCCAGCAGTACTTGTTTCTCTTTTTAAAAAAAACAAACAACAGAAATAAAGAAACAGAATTTCAAGAAAAGGTCTGCAAGTGTGTATTTGTTTTTCTACGCATTTCTGTCTGAAAGTTTCAGTTTTCCATTGAGGATACATTAAATGCATGCAGACAAATGAAATGCGAACCAGGAGATACTAGAGCTAAACAGGATAAAATATTTAAGTAAACAAAACACAAATATCATAAATTAACAAAATAAAAGAAATAAAGGTTGGATTTTTGGCTCATGAATGAGTGTTAACAGACCTAAGCACTTATCCATTATACTGACCAAGCTTTGAGTTTCTGACCTCCTGTATAGGCTCTGTATGAAGGCACTTAAGTTTGAAAACAGATATGAGAGTTTGTATATGTATCATTGGGAAGGTCAAGATCAGGTATGTAGGTATGCAAAACCATGTATATTGTGAAAATTCTATCTCATTCAAGCCAGTGGTGCTATACTCCAATCATGTGTGTGTGCGTGCGTGCGTGCATGCCGTGCGCGTGTGAGTGTGAGTGTGTGTGTGTGTGTGTATGAGCGTGTTTGCATGAGTGTGTGCATGAGTGTGTGCATGAGTGTGTGCGTGTGTGTGCATATGTGTGTGTGTGTGTGTGTGTGTGTGTGTGTGTGTGTGTGTGTGTGTGTGTGTGTGTGTGTGTTTTGCGTGCATGAAATGTCTATGGGCTAATGTGTTTGTGCTCATAATGCACATTTCTCAGTGAGTGCGTGCGTGCATGCGTGTGTGTGTGGGGTGTGTGTGTGTGTGTGTGTGTGTGTGTGCATGCGCATGTGCGTGTGTGTGTGCGTGTACGTGTGCGTGTGCGTGCATGCATGCATACATGCGTGCGTGCGTGCATGCATGTGTGTGTGTGCGTGCACGCAAGCATGTTCATTCATGTATCTTGCTGTATCTTCATATGTTATAAAATCCACTGACAAGAAAAATATTCTTCTTCTTCTTCTTCTTCCTAAAATACTGGTTCACTCAAAAACGAGTAGGTCACCAGCGCGCATGTTATAAAGTAAAATAAAATAACATAAAACAGCGTTCGAAATATAACAGATAAAAGGAAAGAATGCATGCACTGTCTCCTTCGTACCCCAATTTGAAAAGGAGCAAGATATTAATGTGCATACAAATTCTACATTCAACCATTCCAATGTTTGCATTCCATTGATTCAGAGTGGAACCCAGTCTGGTCTGTCTTGCAGTACCACAACTGTTAAGAATTACAAACCGAGTTAATTTCAAGTATATTCACGGATTGCTAATTTCACTATGATGGTCAATAAACACAATATATATATAACTTGCAAGTTTGGACAGAGATTTTTTTTTTCTACCATCTTTCCAGGGAACATTTCCAAATATGTACATAAATGCATGTTAAATGAAAGAATACAGATTTAAAATATCATGACTAATTTCACTTATTTCTTGGTTTAATTGCTCAAATTTGCATGATTGTTTCAATCAACACAATATTTTTCAAACATGTCATCATAGAGCAATGAGGGTGCATAAAGACCAGGCATGCTGGTTTGTGCACCATTATCTTCTGCCTTTCACAATAGATTAACATCCAATGAAATATTTTCAGAGAGGATATTTCAATGAGCAATGCATGTGACAACAGAAAAATCAGACATTTGATATCCTTTCTGCAGTTCACGTAAGAATTAACACAGAATACTGCATGACTGAATATACAGAGCACATTTTATAGACGGCAGAATATACCAAGGGACCATGCAGCATGCAGAGGACAAGTCTAGCACACCATCACCACACAACACTACTCCTGTTCTTTCCTTTTCCAGGGAACATGTCATACATATAGAGAATCTTCATACCTATAACTCTGTCAAAGTATAATTCCCTAGATTTGTCATAAAGAGATCAAAAACATGCTGTTCCAAATCTGCTTACTGATATTAAAAAGAATTCTCCCCATCTTTGCTGAGTATCCCTCCATACCCTATCCAATTTCTGGAGCTCCCTATCTGGCACTCACGCACACACTCACACACACACGCACACACACACATACACACACAGACATGCGCTAAAATTTAAATCAGAGGTTTAAATAACAATTAGTGTTGTATTTCACGTTGTAGTTGTTCTTTTGACATGCTCCTGAAGTAAACACATGACTCATGAAGCAGACAAGTGATTCTTGCAGGAAGGAAACGCAGCTGCTTCCTGAGATGATTTCACCGCTCAGATGATTAATACACTAAACATGGAAAACGAGTTGAATTTAGAAAAATGAAGTAAATGGAAAGCAAATGTTAAAGAATATTGTAACATTGAATGCGAGTTTTCTTTTTAAATGAAGAAAGGATTACTGGTAAATAAAAAAAGGAAAAAAAACCTGAACCCACAGAGTATGGATTAAGAAAGAGAGGGTGAAAATAGAAGGAAAAAGATGGCAAGAAACAGAAAAAAATGCTAGTTCCATTACCAATGAAAAAGATGGCAAGAGAGAAAAAAAAAGCCAGTTCCATTACCAATGTCAGAACGCAGTTAATTACTGCTGTATCTGGATTTATGGCAAGAAAAGCTCACCGCCAGAGAGATTTCAGACTGGAGATAGATCCAGCACATGGAATTCTTCTGTTAGGATGATGGTGGGTCTATCACATAACCAAGATATCATGTTTTAACCAGAAATTATTAATCATGAAGAGATTCTTCTTTTTCTTTTCGGCCTTTTCCATTTTTCAGTTTGCTTTGTTGTCTCTAATTCCATTTGTTATTCTTAACTTTTCTTCCTCTTTTTCAAGTACCAGTGTGCAGCTTTATTCACAATGGTCATTTACACGTTTTTTGTGAATGAGTTTAGCAGGTCACAATTTGCTCTCTACATTATTGTTTGCATATCCACGTCTGAAATTCTGTGTGTAGTGTGTGTGTGTGTGTGTGTGTGTGTGTGTGTGTGTGTGTGTGTGTGTGTGTGTGTGTGTGTGTGTGTGTATGTGGGTGTGTGTGTGTGGGTTTGAGTGTATGTGTGTGAGTGTGTGTGTGTGTGTGTGTGTGTGTGTGTGTGTGTGTGTGTGTGTGTGTGTGTGTGTGTGTGTGGATGTAAGAGAGAGAGAGGGTGTGTGTGTGTGCGTGTGTGTGTGCGGGTGTGCATTCTTGCATGCATGCATGTGTGTGTGTGTGTGTGTGTGTGTGTGTGTGTGTGTGTGTGTGTGTGTGTGTGTGTGTGTGTGTGTGTGTGTGTGTGTATGTGTGTGTATGCATATGTGTAGATTGCAGGTAAGATAAGATAATGATGCTTATAGCCCAGCCGACCGCAAAGGGCCACATCAGGGCTAGATTGCAGGTAAGTATATGTAAGTTCATGCATTCTTGTGTGTGCATGTAAGTATTTGTTTTTATGAGAACATGTATATACACACTGTCAAGTGACATAATATGTAAATGTGTGTAGTATGGACTTGGGAGCAAGAAACAGACAGCAACAAACAATGTTGATGCACCTGTGGCTATGTGCTGTTGTTTGTGTGAAATACATGACATGATGTTGCATGTGAAAGTGAAACAGCGGGTTAAGAAATGCATACAGGCTTGTGTGTTTTACTATACTGTTTTCCATCACTTGAAACACAACACAAACACTACAGCTTTATTCATCAGAAATAACTTTATTTACTAAAGCAAAAAGTGAAAAATAAATATGTAAAGTTTAAAGAGAAGTAAAAGAAAAAAAAACATAAACAGAATTCATATATCTCTGAAAAATATATCTACCCCACAGAATAGTACTGGCACCAGTAGTGAAAAAGTTCACCTTCATGTTACATGATTTGCTCAGCTGTCAACGACAGAGCTCAAGAAATTGAGAAAAAATAGAAATCATGTGTGCAGGAAGACCAGCCAAAGTGCACAGAATGTAAATATTGGTGAAATAATAAAACAGTTCACAACTGAGACACTTCTAAATTTCCACCAAAAAAAATGCACTTGAATAAAAGTTTAGGAACTGAGCTCTCTTTACTTAAAAAAAAAAAGGAAGAACTGATTAGCCTGTAATATTTGTGTGTATATGTGTGTCTGTGCGTGTGTAAAGAAGATGGGGAGGGGCATGCTTGTTTGTGCGCTTGTGCAGATGCATGTTCTTCAAACTGAACTTATTTTTCCACAGTCTATTTTATATTTGAAAAATGATTTCAAAAATGCGCAGATGATTTTATCTGAGCTATTTTCTATCTGTGTGTAACATCTCGCCTTTTTCTTTCTATATTGGTCATTCTTGTCATATTCAGCAAGTATTTTGGTATTAGCAATAGGATCAATATTTAACATATTTGGTTCACTTTAATTTCTCATTACAATTCTTCCTGCTGCACATTGAACAAAATATCACTTTTAGGTGCTTTGCCAACAATAAAATCATAAATGTTTTTTGTTTTGTTTTTCAAATATGATCTTAAATTGGAAACAAGCTCATAGCACTCATAGTGATGTCAGTTGTACCCTGATTACTTTGTTTCTAAACTGACCTGATTACTTTGTTTCTAAACTGATTCAAGACTACCCAATAGCTGATTTCAGTTATACCCAAAATACTGTTTAACCATATAAATTTGGTTTCAGTAGCACCTCACCTAAATTATTCTGTTTTATCACTGTCATCAGTATTACAACAAATTTCATATTAATGACATCCAATCTACCCCATTTCATCACTGATATGAGCTGTACCCACCATTTTATATAAGTGTTCCTGAATTACTCTGTCTCATCACTATTACATCTCTACCTAAAATTTGGTATCAACTGTACCAAATTATCCTGTCTCATCGCATACACTGATTGTACCCAAATTTCAAACAGTTTCTTTAAAAAATCATTCTGTTTCATCACCAACTTTAACAGTACCCACAATTTTGACATCAGTAGTCCCCGTACTACTCTGACTCATCACTGATGTTACTTTTGTTCTATCACTTATATTAATTGCACCCAGAATTACTATCACTTGTGCCCAGTTTAGTTTTACACTAGGTCATCTACACACACACACACACACACACATTCAGATTACTAAATTTAACCCCTAACTGATATTAGTTTTACCAAAATTTTGTATCAGTGGTACTAAAATTATTCTGTTACATCACTGACATTAGCTGTACCTGAAATGCGACATTAATTTTTTCTCAGGATTACTTGTTTCATCACTAATACTGGGACTCGAGGACATAATTTCAAATAACCAAACAATTTTGCAACTAACCAGTTCCGCAAGGTTTTTACTAACCGTATCTTTAAATCTGTGGAATAACCTTTCCGATGACACTACCAACGTGCCATCGTAAACGATTTAAAAATCAAATTGACAAAAGTTTAAAGCCCCAGGTATTTTCCACGAGCTGGATCTTTATTAAGATGATGTAAATGTAGTACACCACTATGCCTGACTTAAGCCATTGGGACTTTCACGAGAAAGTGTTTCCAAAAGCACAAAACAGATATTGATTATGAGGGCAAAAGGCTATAGCCTATAGCCATACATTTCTGTGATTTGTGAATACTAACTAGGACTGGCCTGCAATATGATTCCATTTGTACTAAAATTACTTTTCGTTTTCACCAATTCAGCATACAACAAAAGTTTGAGCTGTGCTTTTTTATCGCTGGTATGACTTGCGCCATTACTGATAATTTTTAGCTTTACCCAAGTTGCACCCTCAGTGGCACCAAAACTACTCTGTTTCATCACTGATGTTAGTTGCCCTGAAAATTTGAAACCCGCTGTACCCAAATACTTTGTTTAATCACAGTATCAGCTGTACCCAAACTTTGATGTCAGTAGTATCTAGTATTCTAAATTGATTAGTTCATCATCTTTTAGTTATACATCAATTTTGACATCGTTGTATCTGATTACACTATTTTATTATGATATTAATTAATCTGACATAAAGGCCCCTTCAATTATTCTATTTCATCCCCCGACATTAATGGCACCAAAATTTGATAAAGGTTATATGCAAATTAATTTTTCATAACTGATTTAGCTATACACAAAATTTTTTACCCCTGCTTTCCCAAATTACACTGTTTCTCACAAAAATTGATTGTTTCCAAACTATGATATGAATCCAGTCCTATACCAGTACCAGTTGCATTCAATCCATTTTCTTTGTTTAACTAAACTAGTTTAGGTTGTACTGTTTCTTTCAAATCTATTGGTTCTTGACTTATTTGGTTTTTTTAATTTATATTTTCTCCAAACATGTACCATGTGTTCCAAAGTATTCAAGTTTCCACACTGATATAGGCTATGCCCAAATTACTGCCTCATTAGGGATTTTTGTTTGTACTCAATTCAGATGTTTCCACAATCGTTTTAAGCAT
Source organism: Conus ventricosus (assembly GCA_018398815.1). Taxonomy (NCBI): domain Eukaryota; kingdom Metazoa; phylum Mollusca; class Gastropoda; order Neogastropoda; family Conidae; genus Conus; species Conus ventricosus. Next base: position 142,205,658 of record CM031595.1, on the reverse strand, counting down.
GTATATACATATATATTTATATATTATATTTATATATCATATATATATATACACAAACTTATAAATTCCAAGGATAAGTACGAGCAACCGTGTTTTTGTTGACTCAAATCAGCATGTTTCCACAATCGTTAAGCCATGTATATATATATATATATATATATATATATATTGTATATATAGATTATATAATGCATACTTGTTTGATACTATTGCGTAACAATGTTGTAAACACCGTTTCTACTATTTAGTGTTAGAATAGTTCTAAGATGGGTATGGTTTCAACACACAAAAAAAATGATTGATGTTCTGAGGACTTGTTTTTACCCGTCCTTTCTATTGGAAAACTGTTATTTAGCTATATTGATAAAAAAAAGTTTGATTATCAATGTTAAAGCAGACTATCAGCTTTGATTGTTTACACTTCATCCATCCATCCATCCTTGGGGGTTTGTTTCCACACAATTCACCCCTTTACACTTCATCCATCCATCCATCTTGGGGGTTTGTTTCCACACAATTCAAAACAGATCCACTTCATCCATCCATCCATCTTGGGGGTTTGTTTCCACACAATTCAAACAGATACCACTTCATCCATCCATCCATCTTGGGGGTTTGTTTCCACACAATTCAAACCGATACACTTCATCCAACATCCATTCTTGGGGGTTTGTTTCCACACAATTCAAACAGATACACTTATCCAGCCATCCATCTTGGGGGTGGTTTCCACACATCAAACAGACACACTTCATCCACCATCCTTCTTGGGGTTTGTTTCCACACAATGCAAACCAGATTCCACTTATCATCCATCCATCATCTTGGGGTTTGTTTCCACACAATTCACAAGATACACGTCATCCTTTCCATCCATCTTGGGGTTTGTTTCCACACAATTTCAAACAGATACACTTCATTCCATCCATCCATCCTTGGGGGTTTGTTTCCACACAATTCAAACAGATCACACTTATCCATCCATCCATCTTGGGGTTTGTTTCACCCAATTCAAAGCAGTACACTTCACCCATCCATCCATCTTGGGGGTTTGTTTTCCACCAATTCAAACAGATAAACGTCTTCCATCCATCCATCTTGGGTTTGTTTTCCCACAATTCAAACAGATCCACTTCAACCCTTCCATCCACTTGGGGGTTTGTTTCCAACCATTCAAACTGATACATTCATCCATCCATCCATCTTGGGGTTTTGTTTTACCACCCTTCCAAACCGATACCTTCATCCCTCATCCATCTTGGGGTTTGTTTCCACAAAAACCAATTCCAAACAGATACACTTTCATCCATCCATCCATCTTGGGGTTTGGTTTCACACAATGCAAACAGATACTTCATCCATCCATACATCTTGGGGGTTTGTTTCCACACAATTTCACACAGTACACTTCATCCATCCATCCATCGTGGGTGTTTGTTTACCACACAATTCAAACGTACACTTCATCCATTCCATCCATCTTGGGGGTTTGTTTCCACACAATTCAAAACAGATACACTGCATTCAATCTATCATCTTGGGGTTTGTTTCCACACCATTCCAACCGATACACGTCATCCATCCCTATCTTGGGGGTTTGTTTCCACACAATTTCAAACCGATACACTCATCATCCCATCCTTTTGGGGTAGTTTGTTTCCCACACAATTCAAAAGATACACTTCTTCCATCCATCCATCTTGGGGGTTGTTTCCACACAATTCAAACAAGATACACTTCATCCATCCATCCATCTGGGGGTTTGTTTCCACCCAATTCAAACAGATACAACTTCATCCATCCCACCATCTTGGGGGTTTGTTTCCACACATTCAAACAGATACACTTATTCTATCCATCCTCTTGGGGTGTGTTTCCACACAATTCACACAGATACACTTCATCCAGCATCCCATCTTGGGTGTTTTGTTCCACACAATTCAACTGATACACTTCATCCATCCATCCATCTTGGGGTTTGTTTCCACACATTCTAAACAGTTACACTTCATCCATCCATCATCTTGGGGGTTTGTTTCACACAATTCAACGTTACCACTTCATCATCATCCATCTTGGGGGTTTGTTTCCACACAATTCAAAACAGAGTACACTTCTCATCCCCCATTTGGGGGTTTGTTTCCCACATTCAAACAGATACCCCTTCATCCATCCATCCATCTTGGGGGGTTTGTTTCCAACAATTCAAACAGATACACTTATCCATCCATCCATCTTGGGGTTTTTTCCACCTCCCCATTTCAAACAGATACACTTCATCCCATCCCTCCTTCCTTGGGGGGTTTTTTTTCCACACAATACAAACGAGTCACTTCATCCCATCCATCATCTTGGGGGTTGTTTCCACACAATTCAAACGATCACTTCATCCATCCATCCATTCTTGGGGGTTTGTTTCCACACATTCAAACAAGATACACTTCATACATCCTCCTCTTGGGGTTTGTTTCCACCACAATTCAAAAGATACACTTCATCATCCATTCATCTTGGGGGGTTGTTTCCACACAATTCAAACCGTTACACTTATCCATTCCATCCATTTGGGGGTTTGTTTCCACACAATTCCAACAAGATACACTTCATTCCTCCATCCATCTTGGGGGTTTGTTTTCACACAATTTCAAACAGATACATTCATCCATCCATCCATTTGGGGTTTTGTTTCCACACAATTCAAACAGATACACTTCATCCATCACATCCATCTTGGGGGTTTGTTTTCCACACAATTCAAACAGCATACACTTCATTCCATCATCCATCTTGGGGTTGTTTTCCACACAATTCAAACCAGATACACTTCATGCATCCATTCATCCTTCGGGGGGTTTGTTTCCACACATTCAAAACTGATACTCTTCATCCATCCATCCATCTTGGGGGTTTGTTTCCACACAATTCAATCAGATACACTTCAACCCTCCATCCATCTTGAGGGGTTTGTTTCCACACAATTCAAAACAGATACACTTCTCCATCCATCCATCTTGGGGGTTTGTATCCACACATTCAAACAGATTACACTTCATCCATCATCCATCTTGGGGGTTTGTTTCCACACAATCAAACTGTTACCACTTATCATCCATCCATCTTGGCCTTGGGGGTTTGTTTCCACACAATTCAAACAGATACACTTATCCATCCCATCCTCTTGGGGGTTTGTTTCCACACAATCAAAAACAGATACACTTCATCATCCATCCACTTGGGGGTTTGTTTCACACAATTCAAACAGGATACACTTCCTCCATCCTCCATCTTGGGGGTTTGTTTCCACCAATTCAAACAGATACACTTCCTCCATCCATGCCATCTTGGGGTTGTTTCCAACATTCAACAGAAACACTTATCCATCCATCATCTTGAGGTTTGTTTCACACAATTCAAACAGTTACACTTCATCCATCCATCATCTTGGGGGTTTGTTTCACCAATTCAAACAGATACACTTTCATCCATCCATCATTTGGGGGTTTTGTTTTCCACACATTCAAACAGTCCATTCATCCATCATCCATCTTGGGGGTTTGTTTCCACACAATTCAAACAGATACACTTCATCCATCCATCCTTCTTGGGGTTTGTTTCCACCCAATTCAAACAGATACACTTCAATCCATCCAATCCATCTTGGGGGTTGGTTTCACACAATTAAACAGATACATTCATCCATCCATCCATCTGCGGGTTTGTTTCCACACAATTCAAACAGTACACTTCATCCATCAATCCATCTTGGGGGTTTGTTTCCAACACAATCAAACAGAGCACTTCATCCATCCATCCATCTTGGGGTTTGTTTCCACACAAGGCAAACAGATACACTTCATCCATCATCATCTTGGGGGGTTTGTTTCCAACACATTCAAACAGATACACTTCCATCCATCCATCCATTTGAGGGTTTGGTTCCACACAATTCAAACAGATACACTGATCCATCCATCCATCTGGGGTTTGTTTCCACAAATTCAAACAGATAACTTCTCATCCATCATTTGGGGGTTTGTTTCCACCCATTTCCAAACAGATACACTTCATCCATCCATCATCTTGCGGGTTTGATCACACAATTCAAAACAGCTACACTCATCCATCATCATCTTGGGGGTTTGTTCCACACAATTCAAACAGTTCACTTCATCCATCATCCAAACTTGGGGGGTTGTTTCCACACAATTCAACAGATACACTTCATCCAATCCATCCACTCTTGGGGGGTTTGTGTCCACACATGTCAAACAGATACACTTCATCCATCCATCCATCTTGGGGGTTTGTTTCCACACAATTCAAAAACAGACACACTTCTCATCATCCCTTTGGGTTTTGTTCCAAACAATTCAAACATGATAACTTCCATCATCCATCATTTGGGGGTTTGTTTCCAACAATTCAAACAGATACATTCATCCATCCATCATCTTGGGTTTGTTTCCACACCAAGTCAAACAGATACACTTCAATTTTCCCCCCCTAAATTCCATCCATCTTGGGGGTTTGTTTCCCACAAAGTCAAGAGATACACTTCATCCATCCATCCCATCATGCGGGTTGTTTTCCACACAATTCAAACAGATACACTTCATCCATCATCCATTTGGGTTTGTTTTCCACACAATTCAAACAGGACACAACTTATCCCATTCCCTCCATCTTGGGGTTTGTTTCCACACAATTTAACAGATAACACTTCATCCATCCATCATCTTGGGGTTTGATTCCACACCCATTCCAACCCGACACACTTCATCCATCCCTCCATCTTGGGGTGTGTTTCCACACAATTAAACAGATACACTTCATCCATCCATCCATCTTGGGGGTTTGTTTCTACACAATTCAACCAGATACACTCATCCATCCATCCATCTTGGGGTTTGTTTCCACACACTTCAACCAGATAACTTCATCCATCCATCCATCTTGGGGGTTTGTTTCCACACAATTCAAACAGGATACACTTCATCCATCCATCCATCTTGGGGGAGTATGTTTCCACACAATTCAAACAGGATACACTTCATCCATCCTTCCGTCTGTGGGTTTGTTTCACACAATTCAAACAGAACACACTTCTTCCATCCATCCATCTTTGGAGGTTTGTTTCCACAACAATTCAAACGGCACACTTCATCCATCCATCCCTCTTGGGGTTGTTCCACACAATTCAAACAGACACACTCTTATCCATTCCATCCATCTTGGGGTTTGTTTCCACACAATTCAAACAAGATAACTTCATCCATCCATCCATCTTGGGGGTTGTTTCCACACAATTTCAAGAGATACACTTCATCCATCCATCCATCTTGGGGTTTGTTTCCACCCAATTCAAACAGCTTACCACTTCAACCATCCATCCATCTCTGAGGTTTGTTTCCACACAAATTCAACACAGATACACTTTCATCCATCCATCTCTTGGGGTTTGTTTCCACACCAATTCAACAGATAACTTCATCCATCCATCCATCTTGGGGGTTTGTTTCCACCACAATTCAAACAGGATACCACTTCATCAATCCATCCATCTTGGGGTTTGTTTCCACACAATTCAAAACAGATACCTTCATCCATCCATCATCTTGAGGTTTTGTTCCACACATTAAACAGATTACACTTCATCAATCCATCCATCTTGGGGGTTTGTTTCCACCAATTCAACAGGATACACTTCATCCATCTCATCCATCTTGGGGGTTTGTTTCCCACAATTCAAACAGTACACTTCATCCATCATCCATCTGGGGGTTGTTTCCCACACAATTTCAAACAGATACACTTCATCCATCCAATCCATCTTGGGGTTTGTTCCACACAATTAACCAGATTACACTTCATCCCATCCATCCCTCATGGGGGTTTTGTTTCCACACAATTCAAACAGATACACGTCATCATCCATCCATCTTGGGGTTTGTTTCCACAAAATTCAAACAGTACACTTCATCCATTCCATCCATTTGGGGTTGTTTCCACACAAATCAAACAGTTACACTTCATCCATCCATCATCTTGGGGTTTGTTGCCACACCAATCAAACGATACACTTCCTCATCCATCCATCTTGGGGGGTTTGTTTCACACAATTCAAACAGATTACACTCATCATCCATCCATCTTTGGGGTTTGTTTCTCCCCACAATTAAAACAGATCATGATCCATCCATCCATCTGGGGTATTGTTTCACACAATTCAAACAGATACCACTTCTCCATCCATCCATCTTGGGGGTTTGTATCCACACAATTCAAACAGGATACACTTTCATCCAACATCCATCTTGGGGGTTTTGATACCACACATTCAAACAGATACACTTCATCCATCCATCATCTTGGGGGTTTGTTTCCACACAATTCAAACAGGATACACTTCATCCATCCCATCCTCTTGGGGGGTTGTTTCCACACACTTCAACAGATACACTTCATCCATCATCCATCTTGGGGTTTGTTTCACACAATTCAAAACAGATACCTTCAATCCATCCATCCTCTTGGGGGTTTTGTTTCCACAACACTTCAACAGACACACTTCATCCATCCATCCCTTTGGGTTTGTTACCACCACATTCAACAAGATACACTTCATCCATCCATCCATCTTGGGGGTTTGTTTCCCACACAATTCAAACAGATGACATTCATCCATCCATCCATCCTTGGGGTTTGTTTCCACACATTCAAAACAGATACACTTCATCATCCATCCATCTTGGGGGTTTGTTTCCACACAATTCAACGAGATACACTCATCCATCCTTCCATCTTGGGGTTTGTTTCCACACAATTCAAAACAGATACATTCATCCATCCATCCATTCTCTGGGGGTTAGTTTCACACAATTCAAACCGACACACTTCATCATCCATCATCTTGGGGTTTGTTTCCCACAAAATTCAAACAGATACACGTCATCCCCTCCAGACCTCCCTCTTGGGGGTTTGTTTCCACACAATTCAAAACAGACACACTTCATCCATCCATCCTTCTTGGGGTTGTTTCCACACAATTCCAACAGATACCACTTCATCCATCCATCCATCTTGGGGGTTTGTTTTACCCAATTCAACACAGATACACATCATCCATCATCCATCTTGGGGTTTGTTTCCACACAATTCAAACAGATACACTTCCATCCATCCATCCATTTTGGGGGTTTGTTTCCACACACTTCAAACAAGATACATTATCATCCATCCATCTTGGGGGTTTGTCTTCCACAAATTCAAAAACCAGATACACTTCATCCATCCATCATCTTGGGGGTTTGGTTTCAACAATTCAAACAGACACACTTCATTCCATCCATCCATCTTGGCGGTTTGTTTCCAAACAATTTCAACAGACAACACTTATCCATCCATCCATCTTGGGGGTTTGTTTCCCCCCCCCAACCCCCCCCCCCACAATTCAAACAGGACACACTTCATCCATCCATCCCTCTTGGGGGTTTCGTTTCCACACAATTCAAACAGAATACACTTATCCATCGATCCCTCTAGGGGGTTTGTTTCCACACAATTCAAAGAGATACACTTATCATCCATCCATCTTGGGGGTTTGTTTCCACACAATTCAACCAGATACACTTCATCCATCCATCCATCTTGGGGTTTGTTTCACACAAGTCATAACAGATACACTTCATCCATTCCATCCATTCTTGGGGGTTGTTTCCACACAATTCAACAGATACCACTTCATCATCCATCATCTTGGGGGTTTGTTTCCAACAATTCAAACAGATACACTTCATCCTCATCCATCTTGGGGTGTGTTTTCCACAAATGCAACAGATACACTTCATCCCCTCCATCCATCTTGGGGGTTTGTTTCCACACAATTCAACAGATACACTTCATCCATCCATCCATCTTGGGGGTTCTGTTTCAACAATTCAAACAGCTACACTTCATCATCCATCCATCTTGGGGGTTTGTTGCCACACCCATCTCAAACAGATTACACCTTCTTCATCCATCATCTTGGGGTAGTTTCCACTCAATTCAAACAGATACACTTCATCCATCCATCCATCTTGGGGGTTAGTTTCCCACAATTCAAACAGATACACTTCATCCATCCATCCATCCTTGGGGGTTTGTTTCCACACATTCAAACAGATAAACACTTCATCCAGCATCCATCTTGGGGTTTGTTTCCACACATTCCAAACAGATCACTTCATCCATCCATCCATCGTGGGGTTTGTTTCACCACAATTCAAACAGATACACTTCATCCATATCCATTTGGGGTTTGTGTCACACAATTCAACGATACACTTCATCCATCCATCCATCTTGGGTTTGTTTCACACAATTCAAACAGATACACTTCATCCCTCCTTCCATCTTGGGGGTTTGTTTCCACACAATTCAAACAGATACACTTCATCATCCATCCATCTTGGGGTTTGTTTCCACACATTCAAACAGATTCACTTCATCCATCCCCATCCATCTTGGAGTTTGTTACCACACAATTCAAACGAGACACTTCATCCATCCATCCAACTTGGGGTTTGTTTTCCACACATTCAAACAGATTAACTTCATCCATCCATCCATTTGGGGGTTTGTTTCCACACAATTCAAACAGTTACACTTCATCCCATCATCCATCTTGGGGGTTTGTTTCCACCAATTCAAACAAGATAGACGTCATCCTCCATCCTTCTTGGGGTTTGGTTCACACCACTTCAAACCCAGTTACACTTCATCCTCCATCCATCTTGGGGGTTTGTTTTCCTCACAAATTCAAACGATACTCTTCATCCATCCATCCATCTTGGGGGTTTGTTTCCACACAATTCTAACAGTACATTCAATCCATCCATCCATCTTGGGGGTTGTTGCACACAATTCAAACGATACACTTCAGTCATCTATCATCTTGGGGTTTGTTTTCCACACAACATTCAAAACAGATACACTTTCATCCTATCCATCCATTCTTGGGGGTTTTGTTTCCACACAATTCAAACAGATACACTTCATCCATCCATCATTTGGGGTTTGTTTCCACACCAATTCAAACAGATACACTTCCTCCATCCATCATCTTGGGGGTTTGTTTCCCACACAAATTCAAACAGTACACTTGCTCCATCCTCCCCTTTGGGGAGTTTGTTTCCACACAATTCAAACTGATACATTCATCCATTCCATCCATCTTGGGTTTGTTTCCACACAATTCAATCGTACACTTCATCCACCATCCATCTTGGGGGTTTGTTTCCACACAATTCAAACAGATACACTTCATCCATCCATCCATCTTGGGGGTTTGTTTCCACACAATTCAAACAGATACACTTCATCCATCCATCCATCTTGGGGGTTTGTTTCCACACAATTCAAACAGATACACTTCATCCATCCATCCATCTTGGGGGTTTGTTTCCACACAATTCAAACAGATACACTTCATCCATCCATCCATCTTGGGGTTTGTTTCCACACAATTCAAACAGATACACTTCATCCATCCTCCATCTTGGGGGTTTGTTTCCACACAATTCAAACAGATACACTTCATCCATCCATCCATCTTGGGGTTTGTTTCCACACAATTCAAACAGATACATTATCATTGAACTAATGATATTTTAGGCAGTCACAGTTCTGTTTTGGTTTTTATTTCATTACTGTATCATTCTGTGGCGCTTGACTCATGTTTTAGAGAGACTGAGAAATATTTCAAAGGTGTCTGTGAAGGTGAAGATGGACAGAATCAAGCATGGCGACATAAATGCAGAGAATTAAACAAGTGACACCATTATTGTCCTGAATACATGGATGTGGTTTTCAAGAGAAGTATGTGACGTTTACATCCACATGCATACCTGCTTTTAGCATAAATCTAAACATTATGATCTCAAACTTTCTCCTGATTGGTATCATTGCATAAACTTTTCAAACTCTCAATTGAAGTTCACACTTTGAGAAAATAGAACTAAACGCTGTTATCGTACACATCTTGCATAGTGACGCATCCTTGCATCTAAACACATTTTTTTACATCAGACATACAATATTCCATTTAAGTCTCAATAAACTATTAGGCACAGATCTACTTCCTAGCTTTGCTGATAGAAAATCTACTTTTTTGATCAACAACATGCAAATAAATACATGCATAGCAGCATACATATGTTTAATTATACTGAATGCAAACAGCCAAGCGCTACAGACATAACTTTTAGTTTTTCTGGCAGTACTCTTGACTACAATTCTAGCGCACATATAAATAGAACACATTACCATTTCTTAATGAACATCTGTGCATTGCTTTAGACCAACACATGATCAGTCTGACTGAAGACAGAAGTCAGCCACAACATGCAAACTTAGGTTTCACGACAGTGAAGCAGACATTAGCAAAAATGTTTCCACACCAGTAAAAAAAACCATGACATTTCTGTGGATGTCTGAACACATCACACACAACCACAATTTAGGTCAGTGTTACATCAACAACACCACAATGATACATTTTTCAAACAATTATACTGCACAGCATGCGGCCAAAACTACAACCCTCTGTCAAATCAATAATGAAAACTAACAAATGCCAAACAACAACAAAATAATAAAAAGAGTAACAGGAATCATACTTTTATGTAGCAGTTACATTCTAAGGAGCTTATATTGTTTCTGTCAAGAAATACCACAATGATAATAATAAAGGAAACAATGGGATCTAATTTCATGTAGAGTTGGAAAGAAATCCATGGATTTTCTGTCAACCCTGTGCTGTAAGTGAAAAAAATTAATATACCACAACAGAGTATGGAACTTTCTACCTGATTATAAAGAACTCAAAAGAACATGGCACTCATGTCAAGCCTTAAGCGAGCAAAGAGGACTCTATTCAAAGAGCAATCCTGATTAAAAAAAAAGAAGGATCTACTGAAGCCCAAAATATAGGGTAAGGAGAGAAATGGTGGGAGCTGAAAAAGAGGGGGAGGAGGTCACTCTCTATTCATTTTCAAAGAAGAATCTACTGAATTACAGTAGACATGGCCAAGGGTCATGGAGTGAGGGTGAGGATTTCCGTCTCTCTGCCATGGATCAAAGGAACCAGGATCAACTGATGAACAATAGAAGAACAAAGGGGGTCTCTTATCTTTTCCCCCTGGCCCTGGGTTCAAGCCTGTGAGTAGGGATCAGTAAATGGAGCAAAGGATTTCTGTTTACTTGCTCTGGATCCAAACAACAATCCACTGAATCCCCAAATAAGTGTCCAGTGCTGGGGAGTGGCTTGAAGGGGGGAGGGGGAGGGGGGGGGGCTCCCTCTCATCATTCTGCATCCAAACAAGAGTCTACCACAGCCCTATAGACAGAGCAATTGACAATTTCTGTCGATTCATGCAAGCCTTTCACTACAAAATATAGATCTAATGTTACCTACGATGCTCATAACTGGATTCAGTTAAACCATTCATTAATATTTATCTCATATCCAACGTTATCTCTGTATTCTTTGCATCTGAACACCAAATTTCCACAAATACTTATGTCTCTACATCAGGTCATGTCCATCTAAAACTGTTTATAAGTCATTCTCCACTGTAATTTCATGATCAGGTAAAGGTAATATACATCTACAATAAAAACTGAAAGCAATGATGATAAGAAACTTAACAAGGTGCTAACTCTACAAACAAAAGTAAAACTAGTCACAAGAAAACACAAGACATTCTACAAACTGTCCATGCTAAATGTATTACCATGCATGCATTCTACTCCAATTCATTCATGGGAAATTAGCATTCATGACTTGAACATCAACATGCAGCTTTTTTTCCCCCTCAGTCAGTAAGACTCAGTATTACCATACAGAAAATGAACCAACAAAATATTACACTGAGCACAAAAGAAAATCTTAATTGATAAAAGCACATTTCAACAGTGCATCTGTACTATTCAAAATCATACTCCCTAACAATCTTCATTTTCTTTGGGCACCAAACATGATCAGCCGAACTGGGCCTTTGCATTCACCATCATTATGCATAAAACTCTGAGTCAAAGTGATGCTAAATTTGGGAAAAAAAATTATCCTTTCTGTCTGATGATCATTTGAAACAAGAGAATAGTTCTACGGACCTTTATTCAGGCCTTCAAATCTGTCAAAAGAGACAATGCAATTACATCATGACTTGACCCAAATAACAATTCTATGATTCATCTGTGAATTCAGATGGACCTGACCTGCAATGGATGTAAGTGCGACAAATCATTTAAAGCTTGTGTTACAAATGATTCAATATCATGAAAGGGCAACACTAAAATGAGATCAAGAATGATAAGAATTACTTTCATATTACATCAGGAATGATGTAACTGATCTATTGCTTCTAAGTCACAGAAGAATTACTTAAACATTACATCAGGAATTATGCCTCAGAAGAACAACTTGTAGAAAATATCATAACTACTTTCAAATTAGATCAGGAATGATTGTGATGTAACAGTAGAACTACTCCCAGTTTGTACCAGAACTACTTTCAAATTAAATCAGGAAAGATCTAAGAGAAGGATTTCTTTCAGATTACATAAACATGGTTGTGACAGACCTACTTACAGATGGCATAAGGAATAACAATGAAAGAATTATTCTCAGGTAACACCAGGAATGACGGTGACAGAACAATTCTCAGATAACAGAATGATGATGACAGAATTACTTTTGGATAACATCAGGAATGGTCTTGACAGGACTACTCTCAGGTAATAACAGGAATGATAGTGTCAGACCTTTAGACAGCATTAGGGATGATGATGATGACAGAACTATTTTCCTACATCAGGAATGATGGCGACAAAAGAACCTCAAGTGGCATCAGGGATGGTGGTGACAACTATTCTCAGACGGCACAGGGCATTGTGATAACAGAACTACTTTAAGGCAATACCAGGAATGATCGTAACTGAACCACTTCTGAATAACAGCAGGGTCAATGCTAACAGTATGATCAGATAACATCAGCAAAAACGGTCACAGATCTACTTTCAGATTGAAATGGGAATTATGCTGACAGAAGAAACATCTTAAGACTGTGATTGGGCCAGTGCTGGTGAACTTTTATCAGACTCTGTCAAGAAAATTGTGCATTTTAGGTAGACGTGCCTTCAGCATTTCAGCATGGTGAATCTGAATCACAAATCTTTTAAGCTGACAATACCCATCATGAGAAAATCTGTAGACCACAATCCAGCAAAGACTTTCTACTATCCTTTTTTTCATGTTGAAATCTTTAATAAAAAAAAAAATCTTTGAAAACAGTTAAACATCCCCCCCCCCCCCTCCAAAAAAACAATATATATATATATATATATATATATATATATATATATATAAATATACATATATATAATGAAACTTAGAACACAATTAAAACAGCATAAGCAGAATGCTTTGTTGCTCATTACTTACAGTATATAATTCTGATGAAAAAAACACAACTGGAATGGAAGTTACAGTAGAGGGTGAAAATTATAGCTGCTACACACAGTGAGGGAGGAAAGAAAAGCTTCCTTTAGATGATAAAGCAGTGAACGGTAGTTGTTAAATATGGATACACTGGATACACATACATGTTAAATATCAAAAAGGAAAAAATCACATACGGCAAAGAAAATGAGAATGAGGTTATAAAATTCAATTCATTTTGTGATTTGTTTCTTTGTTTAAATAAGAAAAAGCTTATGAGGGCCCTTTGCAAACTTGCATACACTGTAATGATAATTACTGATGGAAGCATTCTAATGCGAGTAAAGTGCATGGTTTTTTTTTTAATCTGCTTTGTAATATTTGTCCATGCTATCACGGCCTGCCTATGATTTGCAATATCTTGCTTTGCTTTGACTTTTTGCATGAATCTTAAATGCAGTTCAGTAGGTTGCAGAATGTTCCCAACTACAAGTTGAATGAAAAGAACCAGATTGCTAGATTTCTTTATTGTCTCTCTCATAATGTCTGTCAATAAATACAAAATTTCAATGAGATGATATACTTTGATTACTTATTTTAACCTGTCACTAACTTCTGACAAAATTTTTAAGGTCGATAATTGGAAAGATTTCCGCGATATTTGTAATCAAGTCTCTGGATAATTTCTGACTCAACTTTGTTTTTCATAAGTTCATTTTTTTAAAACGCTTCTATTAAATGCACAAACTTCTATGTATTTTATCTTGTTCTAAAAATCCTACGTTTTAACATGAAAAGCCAAGAAAAATATCTTAAAACATAATTCAAATGTATTCATCCAGTAGAAATCAACAGCAATGTTTGTGAACCACATTCTCATTTCTCTATTCTTGTTTTACAATGTCTGTTCCGAATAATGATGTGTTAAACACGCACACTCACACAGAGATATGCACATATGACAAAAAACAACAACTTTGCAATACTTGATGCAACAAGGTTACAATACATAACAGCAGTATGACACAAAATGTGCCAGACGACAATGTCAGTTTGACAGGGAAGGAAACAGCCTGGGTCCTGTGGCACCAGCAGTTACCAGTGCTGGGTGACTGAGAATCAGACTGTGGATTAGACCCATGCACACTAGTGACACGACACACTCCTCAAGGCACACCCTGTACATCCAACACCACACGGCAACACACCGACCTTCGGCTATCAGATTCAGATGAGCCACCGTGGTTGCTTCTCCTGCAAGGTTGTGGGCACGACATGTGTAGGTGACCTCGGCATCTTCAGGTGTGATGTCACTGATATCCAAGGTCGCCACATCATCTTCATAGGTTGTGTGGAATTTGGGGCCAAGGGTGACAGGGACATCATCCACCAACCATGTGATCTCTGGACGAGGGACACCCTTGACCTTACAGATCAAGTGAACTGTGTCCTTGACCTTGGCTAGGGAGTCCTCCAGAGGCTGGGTGAATGTTGGAGCTTCAAGACGTACGATGAGCTCAGCACTACAGGAAGCCACACCAAAAGGATTGACGGCTTTCACTGTGTACTCTCCTTTGTCTTCTGGCTGCACATTCAGGATGGTCAGGCGAACCGTCTCCTCAATGTGCTCCACCCTGATTGAAACAAAACATGCATCATCATTTTCACTACAATCAACAAATGGCAAAACTTCAGTTCATGTACAAGAGTGTGCAGGCAAATTATTTGAAATGCTTATCATAGAATTATGATGGGGGGCTTGAAGAAATGAAACATACAAAAATGCAAAAGTACAAGCTTGCCAAATAGGTTGAAATGTTTTTCAACATCATGATCCTGCAAACTTGCTTTTATCCAAAGTAGACAGATCCACTATTGCTGTACACATCTATTCTTTTATTTTTGACATAAGTAACCAAACCTGAGTCAGTGATTATGGTCCCGCAGCATCACTCACTTGTATCGGTCACCCGTCAGCTCCACGTTTTCTCTCATCCATATGACTTCTGGCTTTGGAGAACCCTTGACCTTGCATTCCAACACAACAGTGGTGTCCACGTCAACTGTGCTGTCCACCAGAGTGTTGATGAAACTGGGGGCTTCACCTGTTCACACAACACACACATATGTGTAAGAAGAATTCTAACCAAACATCCATTTCATACAGTGCTAGGGTTGAAAATGTACAGAAGGACAGAAGCAATAAACAATAACAGAAAAAAAAAATATGCAAAGCATCTTCAGTAAAGAACAGTATCCTCAACACAAATAACAGGTATATGGGTTCCAAGCACTGACTTAAGCAAAGCATTATTTGGTAAACTTGCTGTTGTTTTCAAATTTATTCCAAAGCAGAATCAGGAACTGGTCAACATTCATGAATTTTCAGATGCATTTTTAACGACAAGAAAATTATATTCATAAACAAAAGTGAAAAACACATGTGTACCTATTTGAATGGTAAGATCAGCAGAAGTTATGATGATGGAGCTGTATAAAGATTTATCAACAGAGAGAATGCACACACCAGATGGGTTAATGAAGAGGTCAGCAGTCGTGGAAACACTGCCAGCAGTGTTTGTGGCAGTACAAGTGTACTCAGCGTCCTCATCCATTGTAGTATCAGAGATGGTGAGGGTGAAGGTGGCCTCCTCTTCTGACAGTTTGTGCCGATCATCACCTTTGATCTCCACATCCTCACGGTACCTGGACCCAATTAAGGTATTATACTGCACATGTTACAGCTTGCTAATCACAATACATTTCTGTGTGTGGAATTCAGAGTGCTCTCCCTGGACAGAATGCATCAGGCTAGAGATCTTGTGTACGGTGGTAGACAACTCTGATGAGTGTGGTAACAAAATAACAAGGACACGAGCTTTTAGCAACGTCTCTTTGAGCACACTTTCAATAGATAAGATCTCTGATGTGAGAAACCAACTCATTCATATGGCAAAGATAAGTCATTCTCCCCGCTGCTGGAACTCGAGCTCACTTACACTGGTCATACAATAGTTGTGAATGCACACTGTATGCAGTTCATATACAAGATTCACCTTGGCTTAAGGCTGTGTCAGACCAATTGACATAGGCTAGAACGCCAAGGCTACATCAAAATGTTGGTATGCTCTGCATAGTTATGCGGGACTGTCTTCAGTTGTGACAAGCTCCTAGCATAACACCATCAGTCTCCAAAATCCCCTGAAGTCTGCTGATGTATTTGTACCATAGTGTTCATTTACTTCAGCTGTTTGGATGATCCCTTGGGTCTTTTATCCAGGGTACGACAACAACAACAAACATTTACAAAATATGCAAAACATACATCATAACAAAATATATGTTTCATATTACTTACACACATATATATGTTTTAGAGGGGGGTGGGATGATGTGGGATATCAAGTTATGAAAGATAACTCTTCCAGACAGTCCTCACCTTAAGGGCAAAAGTTGTTCATCTCCTGCGTTCAAAATCTTAGATAAAGCAACCCCCCCCCCCACCCTACTTTTAACTTTTTTCTTTCTTTTAATCTGTACATCAATACTATTCACCCACTGAATAGGTTTCTTCTTCCAAAATACTGCAAAGGACAACTCCCTTTCAGTTACATTCATTCAGGCTTAACATCCACACATTTCCATAAGGACTACCGAAGACAGGGAAAACCTCTTGACATCTGAACTTTACTGAATGCATGATATGTATGCATATGAACAAGACTAACTATACTTTGGAGGTGTCATGGCTTCTCCTGAGAAAATGTACACTGTTCCATGTGGAATAAGGCAGGAGAGACAGTACAGTCTGGTAGCCTGACCTGTCTGCTCTGTCTCATCACAGTTTCTCACCAGTGACTGGTCAGTAGCTGTCATGGGGTTAGGTGAGTGCATTATCCAATAAGCCACTAGTCCACTTAATATAGCATTATCATTCTCAGTCATTTCTGATATTTTATCAACATCATCATTTCTCTGTGCGTGTGCGTGTGCGTGAGAGAGAGAGAGAGAGAGAGAGAGAGAGAGAGAGAGAGAGAGAGAGAGAGAGAGAGAGAGTGTGTGTGGGGGGGGGTATGCACGCTCATGTGTGTGTGCACACACATGTGCTAGTGAGCATGAAAAAAAGTGATAAAAAGAGAACAAAACACAGCTGAAACAACAGCATGTCTCACCATGTAACTGTGGGTTTGGGTTTGCCAGCTACCTCCACCTGGAAGTGGACAGTGTCTCCCTCTGTGATTTCCTGAGTGGTCAAGCCTTGCAGGAACTGGGGTGCTACGACGCTCACTTCCTCACTCACTGGCTCCTCATCTGCCACAGGGACTGGCAGAATGACTGCTTCTGCAACCTCTTCCTCTTCTGTGGGAAGTTCAACCTTAAGAGAGATGGCTTCCTCCACTTCTTCCTGCTCTGCAGGGATTTCAGCTTGGATGGTGACAGCTTCTTCCACCTCTTCTTTTTCAACTGGTGCAATGAAGGCCTCCTCCACTTCTTCTTTTTCAGCTGGCAGAATGACTGTTTCTTCCACTTCTTCTTCAGTGGGGATTTCAGCCTGCACGCTGACCACTTCTTCTGCCTCTTCTGGTCCCTCTTCTGGCTTCAAGGTGACGGCTTCTGTCACTTCGTCCTCCAGGGTTGGCGCCTCGATCTTGAAGGCAACGGCATCTGTGGTGTCCTCCGGTGCCAAGACTTCAGGCTGAAGTGTGACAGCTTCTGTCACTTCCTCGGGTTGAGGTTCCTATAATGGCAGGGATGGAATTACGACATGCACAACATCATATCATGGATATGTAGTACAACACAGATGTATTATGTACACACAACACACAGTGTTATCTAACAAGGACATAGTACTCCACAACACAGATACACCCATACACACACAAAAAGATAAATCACTACGAAATGTACACCACTACAGAGTGCAGTAATACTAGGCACAATACCAATCTAGCATTACATAATATAGACCTACCAGAAATATACAGACTCAAGGATTATATCTACAACAGATATTACAATCACACACAGTATATATAAAATTTGTGCACTAAAAAAGCATACATCACTACTGAGAGCTAAAAAAAAAAATCAGACAAGATCATTTTCTAACTTTTTGGCATTACTTCATGGTCTTCAGCTGGCACAACACTATGCTCTTTACTGCTGACGGTGTTACCTTACAAGACAAACAAATTGGAAAGAAAGTGCAGAAAAATGAAACAGTGAGATTCAGAAGAAAGAGAGGTAGGAGAAAATATAAAACTCAGTTTAGAAAAAACATCGGCCAACCCTTGATTCTAGCATGTGTGTGTGTGTGTGTGTGTGTGTGTGTGTGTGTGTGTGTGTGTGTGTGTGTGTGTGTGTGTGTGTGTGTGTAAAACAAACCCTTAGAAAGCTTTTTCTTTTGAAATTATTTTTTAGTGTTGATCTTAAGCGCCAAATCTTATTTTAAAAAAACAGAATGTAGATACCATGGGAACAGATAGCCGACATTAGAAAGATCTGAGAGTTGAGATGGGTACATAGGTGATGCCAACAATATCAGAATGTCGCCGGTGGGAATATGCAAAACATCCAAACACACATGACAAGAGAACTATTTCATAACTGATATGGGAACACCCAATATTTGTAATACCAGACTGCTGACACTGGAAATATCTTACAGCTCATATGGGGGACATACAGCTGATGATGGAAATATCTGACAGCTGACAAAGGAAACATCAAGGACTGACAGAGTACTGTTGGAGATTTGAGAGAAGAGATATCAGACATCTTGACAAAAAGGATAACAGCTGACAGATGGCATATCAGAGAGCTGACAGAGTAATACTGGACACGCACACCCCTCCCTCAGTCCAAATTTTGCCTACACTCTCCTGTAAGCCCCTTCTCATCTCTTTCCTTTCTCCCTCCTTCTTTCTCACTTTCATTCTCAGCTCCTGCTTTGTTCCTGAACTGTCCTTACTTACCCACTTCCGTGCGCTGACATTATCATCCTACTGCTGAGAGATGTCTGCGTGTATTGTTGTGTGCATTTTTATGCGTGTTATTCAATATCTGAAGATGAGGTATTTTTGAAAAATTCACTTATCTGTTTTTTTTTGTGTATCAGTGACTTTGTGCATTCTTTTGTGTGTTTATTTGCATTTTGCCCTCTATTCAGTGATACTGTTTATGTTAGCTGACAGAAAGATCAGACAGCTAACTTAATAGAGTTGGGGAAAAATGTTCAGAAGAAAATCCGACATCTGACAAACGGAACATCATATAGCTTGCAGAGGCAATATCTAAGGTAATTCCAGACAAATGGCAGATGAGAATAGACACGATCTTGAACAACAGAAAGCCAAGAGAGAAACATTCCAAGGCCAACAAACAGCTGACAGGTAACTGTAAGATGGAACTATAGATAACTGACAAGGGGAGGGGGGTTTTAGATTAATGATACTGGGAATGTAAAACACATAACATAATGAATACTGGAGAGCTGATAAGAGAATTCACAATTGCCTTGAGATTATCTGTAGACAGCAACCAAGAACGGACATGATCAGCCATACCAACTGGGAAGGAGAGGTGGCTGTGGGGGGGGGGGGGGGGGGGGGTGTCACACAGTTACAAGACAGGAGATCAAATGGAAAAGAAGAACAACAAATATCTGAAACAACACAAAAAGAGGATAAGAATGCATGTGAAGCTATTTTCAGTGGTCATATCAAAAACAGAATAGGATTACACATGAAGCTATTTTCAGTGAACAAGTGTCAAAGAGAGGGGGAAAAAAAGAGTACACATGAAGCAATTTTCAATGATCAGGAGATACAAAGAGGGAAAGATTACACTGGAAGCCATTTTAGATGATAAAGTCAAAAAGGACAAGAAATATATATGATGCAATTTTCAATGATCAAGAGTCACAAAGAGGAAACGATTACACTGGAAATAGTTATAAATCATCCAGTCAAAGGGGATAAGAAACACACGTGAAACAATACTCAATTATCAAGAGTCACACAGAGGAAGAAGAACACATTAAAGCAATACAAATGAGCTTGACATTTATCCAGCAGATCTAAAGGTGCAACACCGATTCTAAACATTGCTAGATTTCAGACTGTTGACAAAAAAATGTCATGACAAAATTACAGCCGACAACACTTTTTTTCCTATTATATTACCTCGACATAATAAATTAATGTCTACATACTATCGAAACTTTGAAAATAGGATGGGCACAGCTACACTGTTTGATGCCTAAAATCCTTGGATGAAGCTGGGCTTGCAGCCCATGTAACGCAGTTGAAAGGAGGGCCAATGAATGACGACCTGTACAATATCAACAGGTAGAATGTGAACATGGCAAGAAACACATGACTACTAGTTTGGCAGGACAGCAAATCCAGTGGAAAATAACAGCTACATGAACACAATGGGGAATCAGGTGGAAAAAATAGGTGGGGATATTCATGAGACTGGTTTGAAACTGGATAAAACCAAGTAAGAAAAAATAGGTCGGGATATTCATCGGATTGGTCTGAAACTGGATAAAACCAAGTAAGAAAGGAGTTCTCTCAGTTTAGATTCAGAAAACAAATTTTCAATAAACAACAA
Organism: Conus ventricosus; assembly: GCA_018398815.1. NCBI lineage: Eukaryota > Metazoa > Mollusca > Gastropoda > Neogastropoda > Conidae > Conus > Conus ventricosus. The sequence continues at coordinate 142,184,558 of CM031595.1, read as the reverse complement.
TCAGCTGTCAGAAAAATGGAATGCCTTTTATTTTACATAAACAAACCCTCTCCCAACTACATTCTGAAAAATAAAACTACACTTAGATCGGGTATAATTCCTCTACCCAACCATCAGGAAAACCATGCAAAACCCCCCTTTTTTAACCACCACCTCCTCTTCTTCTTTCTGGCTTGCAGGGACTCTGCAGGAATTGTCACTTTCTCTGCTGTAGAGATCTCTTTGCTCACACTGAGTCAATTTGTTCATCTTCAGGTTTCATATCCCTAACAGGAATCATATCCGAGTCTACAGAGGCCCCGTTTCCACAACACTCATGCACTATCAGTCACAGCAACTTTTCCTATCTCTGTTGGTCCGGGCCCGGGCGTGTAATTTCAGAAATCTGTAGGTGTTGGTTGCTCTGGTAGTCCCTTTTTTCTCATTGCTGATTTGGGAACTCTAACCTCTTCTAAAGCTTCTTTTGTTTCTTCTGGTGCAACAGATATTCTTGCTTCATATCTGCAGGTGGTTCCTCTGGCACTTCAAAAACAACCTCTTCTTCTTCTTTGGCTTTGGAATTTCAGCCTCTTCCAAAACCTCTTTTGTTTTCTGGTGCAAAGATATTTCTGCTTCAGTATCTGCAGGTGTGGGCTCCTCTGGAACTTCAAAAACAACCTCTTCCTCTTTTGGGCTTTGGGAATTTCAGCCTTTTCCCAAAACCTCTTTGGTTTCTTCTGGGCAACAGATATTTCTGCTTCAGTATCTGCAGGTGTAGGTTTCCTCCACACTTGAAAAAAAAACCTCTTCCTCTTCTTGGTTTTGGGGAATTTCAGCCTCTTCCAAAACCTCCTTTCTTTTTTTTGGGTGCAAGAGATATTGCTGCTTCAGAAATCTGCCGGGGTTAGGTTCCTCTGGCACTTCAAAAACAATCTTTTCCCTTCTTTGGCTTGGGAATTTCAGCCTTTTCCCAAAAACCCTTTCTTTTCTTTCTTCTGGTGCAAGGATATTTCTGCTTAAAGTATCTGCAGGTGAAGGTTCCTCTGCCAAGTCAAAAAAAACCCTCTTCCCTTCTTTGGCTTTGGGAATTTCAGCCTCTTCCAACACTTCTTTTTGTTCTTCTGGTGAACAGATATTTCTGCTTCAGTATCTGCAGGTGTAGGTTCCTCCGACACTTCAAAAACAACCTCTTCCTTTTCCCTTTGGTTTTGGGATTTCAAACTCTTCCAAAACCTCTTTTGTTTCTTCTGGTGAAAGAGATAGTTCTGCTTCAGTATCTGCAGTGTAGGTTCCTCTGGCACTTCAAAAACAACCTCTTCCTCTTCTTTGGCTTTGGGAATTTCAGCCTCTTCCAACACTTCTTTTGTTTCTTCGGTGCAAGAGATATTTCGCTTCAGTATCTGCGGTGTAGGTTCCTCTGGCACTTCAAAAACAACCTCTTCCTCTTCTTTGGTTTTGGGAATTTCAGCCTCTTCCAACACTCCTTTTTTTTTCTTCGGGTGCAAGAGTATTTCTGCTTCAGTATCTGCAGGTGTAAGGTTCCTCTGACACTTCAAAAACAACCTCTTCCCCTTCCTTGGCTTTGGGATTTCAGCCTCTTCCAACACTTCTTTTGTTTCTTCTGGTGCAACAGATATTCTGCTTCAGTATCTGCAGGTGTAGGTTCCTCCGACACTTCAAAAACAACCTCTTCCTCTTCTTTGGCTTTGGGAATTTCAGCCTCTTCCAGAACCTCTTTTGTTTCTTCTGGTGCAAGAGATATTTCGCTTCAGAAATCTGCAGGTGTAGGTTCCTCTGGCACTTCAAAAACAACCTCTTCCTCTTCTTTGGCTTTGGGAATTTCAGCTCTTCCAAAACCTTTTTGTTTCTTCTGGTGCAACAGATTTTTTCTGCGTCAGCATCTGCAGGTGTAGGTTCCTCTGACACTTCAAAAACAACCTCTTCCTCTTCTTTGGCTTTGGGAATTTCAGCCTCTTCCAAAACCTCTTTTCTTTCTTCTGGGGGCAAGAGATAGTTCGCTTCAGTATCGCAGGTGTAGGTTCCTCTGGCACTTCAAAAAACCTCTTCCTCTTCTTTGGCTTTGGGAATTTCAGCCTCTCCAAAACTTCTTTGTTTCTTCTGGTGCAACAGATATTTCTGCTTCAGTATCTGCAGGTGTAGGTTCCTCTGACACTTCAAAAACAACCTCTTCCTCTTTTTTGGCTTTGGAATTTCAGCCTCTTCCAAAACTCTTTTGTTTCTTCTGGTGCAAGAGATAGTTCTGCTTCAGTATCTGCAGGTGTAGGTTCTCTGGCACTTAAAAAACCCAACCTTTCTTCTTCTTTGGCTTGGGAATTTCAGCCTCTTCCAATACTTCTTTGTTTCTTCTGGTGAAACAGATATTTCTGCTTCTGCATCTGCAGGTGTAGGTCCTTTGGCACTTCAAAAACAACCTCTTCCTCTTCTTTGGCTTTGGGAATTTCAGCCTCTTCCAACACTTCTTTTGTTTCTTCTGGTGCAAGAGATATTTCGCTTCACTTTCTTCGGGTTTAGGTTCTTCGGGCAATTCAAAACAACCTCGTCCTCTTCTCTGGCTTTGGGAATGTCAGCTTCTTCCAAAACTTCTTTTTGTTTCTTCTGGTGCAAGAGATATTTCTGCTTAAAGTATCTGCGGGTGTAGGTTCCTCTGGAACTTCAAAAACAACCTCTTCCTCTTCTTGGCTTTAGGACTTTCACCCTCTTCAAAAACTTTCTTTTTTTCTTCTGGTGCAAGAGATATTTCTGCTTCAGTATCTGCAGTGTTGGTTTCTCTGGCATTTCAAAACAACCTCTTTTTCTTTGGCTTTGGGAATTCACCCTTCCAAAACCTCTTTGTTTCTTCGGGTGCAAGAGAATTTCTGCTTCAGAAATCTGCAGGTGTAGGTTCCTCTGGCACTTCAAAAACAACCTCTTCCTCTTCTTTGGTTTTGGGGAAATTTCAGCCTCTTCCAACACTTCTTTTGTTTCTTCTGGGCAAGAGATACTTCTGCTTCAGTATCTGCAGTGTAGGCACCTCTGGAACTTCAAAAACAACCTCTTCCGCTTCTTTGGCTTTGGAATTTCAGCCTTTCCAACATTTCTTTTGTTTCTTCTGGTGCAAGAGATATTCTGCTTCAGTATCTGCAGGTGTAGGTTCCTCTGGCAATTAAAAAACAACCTCCTTTCTTCTCTTGGCTTTGGGAATTTCAGCCTCTTCAGCACTTCTTTTTTTTTCTTCTGGAGCAAGAGATATTTCTGCTTCAGTATCTGCAGGTGTAGGTTCTTCTGGCACTTCAAAAACAACCTCTTCCTTTTCTTTGGCTTTGGGATTTCACCCTTTTCAAAACAACCTTTCCCTTCTTTGGCTTTGGGAATTTCAGCCTCTTCAAAAACCTTTTTTTGTTTCTTCTGGTGCAACAGATATTTCTGCTTCAGTATCTGTAGGTAGGTTCCTCAGTCACTTCAAAAAAAAACCTCTTCCTTTTTTGGCTTTGGGAATTTCGGGCCTCTTCCAACACTTCTTTTGTTTCTTCTGGGCAACAGATATTTCTGTTTCAGTATTGCAGGTGTAGGTTCCTCGGGCATTTTCAAAAACAACCTCTTCCCTTCTTTGGCTTTGGAATTTCAGCCTCTTCCAACACTTCTTTTGTTTCCTCTGGTGCAAGAGATATTTCTGCTTCAGTATCTGCAGTGTAGGCACCTCGGGAACTTCAAAACAACCTCTTCCGCTTCTTGGCTTTGGAATTTCCAGCCTCTTCCAACACTTCTTTTGTTTCTTCTGGTGCAACAATATTTCTGCTTCAGTATCTGCAGGTGTGGGTTCCTCTGGCTTTCAAAAACAACCTCCTCTCTTCTCTGGCTTTGGGAATTTCAGCCTCTTCCAGCACTTCTTTGGTTTCTTCTGGAGCAAGAGATATTTCTGCTTCAGTATCTGCAGGTGTAGGTTCTTCTGGCACTTCAAAAACAACCTCTTCCTCTTTTTTGGGCTTTGGGGATTTCAGCCTCTTCAAAAACAACCTCTTCCTCTTCTTTGGTTTTGGGGAAATTTTTCAGCCTCTTCCAACACTTCTTTTGTTCTTCTGGTGCAAGAGATATTTCTGCTTCACTTTCTTCGGGTTTAGGTTCTTCTGGCAATTCAAAAACAACCTCTTCCTTTCTCTGGCTTTGGGAATGTCAGCTTCTTCCAAAACTTCTTTTGTTTCTTCTGGTGCAAGAGATATTTCTGCTTCCCGTATCTGCAGGTGTATTCCTCTGGCCTTCAAAAAACCCTCTTCCTTTCTTTGCTTTTAGGACTTTCAGCCTCTTCCAACACTTCTTTTTTTTTCTTCGGGTTTGCAAGAGATATTTCTGCTTCAGTATCTGCAGGTGTTGGTTTCTCTGGAAATTCAAAAAAAACCCTTTCTTCTTCTTTGCTTTGGGAATTTCACCTCTTCCAAAACCTCTTTTGTTTCTTCTGGGCAACAGATATTTCTGCTTCAGTATCTGAAAGGTGTGGGTTCCCTCTGGCACTTCAAAAACAACCTCTTCCTCTTCTTTGGCTTTGGGAATTTCAAGCCTCTTTCCAAAACTTCTTTTGTTTCTTCGGGTGCAAGAGATTTTTTCTGCTTCAGTATCTGCAGGTGTGGGTTCCTCTGGCACTTAAAAAACAACCTCTTCCTCTTCTTTGGCTTTGGGGAATTTCAGCCTCTTCCAACATTTCCCTTTTGTTTCCCTGGTGCAAGAGATATTTCTGCTTCAGTACTGCAGGTGTAGGCACCTCTGGAATTTCAAAAACAACCTCTTCCACTTCTTGGCTTTGGGAATTTCAGCCTCTTCCAACATTCTTTTGTTTCTTCTGGTGCAAGAGATACTTCTGCTTCAGTATCTGCGGTGTAGGTTCCTCTGGCAATTCAAAAACAACCTCCTCTTCTTCTCTGGTTTTGGGGAATTTCAGCCTCTTCCAGCACTTCTTTGTTTCTTCTGGAGCAAGAGATATTTCTCCCTTCAGTATCTGCAGGTGTAGGTTTCTGGCAATCAAAAACAACCCTCCTCTTTTTTGGTTTGGGGTTTTCAGCCTCTTCAAAAACAACCTCTTCCTCTTCTTTGCTTTGGGGTTTCAGCCTCTTCCAAAACCTCTTTTTTTTTCTTCTGGGCAACAGATATTTTCTGCTTCAGTATCGGGCAGGTGTAGGTTCCTCAGTCACTTCAAAAACAACCTTTCCCTCTTCTTTGGCTTTGGGAATTTCAGCCTTTCCAACACTTCTTTGTTTCTTCTGGTGCAAGAGATATTTCTGCTTCAGTATCTGCAGGTGTAGGTTCCTCTGGCACTTCAAAAACAACCTCTTCCTTTTCTTTGGCTTTGGGAATTCACCCTCTTCCAACACTTCTTTTGTTTCTTCGGTGCAAGAGATATTTCTGCTTCAGTATCGCAGGTGTAGGCCCCTCTGGAACTTCAAAAACAACCTCTTCCACTTCTTTGGGTTGGAATCGCCTTTTTCAACACTTCTTTTTTTCTTCGGGTGCAAGAGATATTTCTGCTTCAGTATCTGCAGGTGTAGGTTCCTCTGGCAATTCAAAAACAACCTCCTCTTCTTCTCTGGTTTTGGGAATTTCAGCCTCTTCCAGCACTTTTTTTGTTTCTTCTGGAGCAAGAGATATTTCTGCTTCAGTATCTGCAGGTGTAGGTTCTTCTGGCACTTCAAAAACAACCTCTTCCTCTTCTTGGTTTTGGGGATTCAGCCTCTTCAAAAAAAAACCTTTTCCCTCTTCTTTGGCTTTGGGAATTTCAGCCTCTTCCAAAACCTCTTTTGTTTCTTCTGGTGCAAGGGATATTTCTGCTTCAGTATCTGCAGGTGTAGGTTCCTCTGACACTTCAAAACAACCTCTTCCTCTTCTTTGGCTTTGGAATTTCAGCCTCTTCCAAAACTCTTTTGTGTCTTCTGGTGCAAGAGATATTTTGCTTCAGTATCTGCGGGTGTAGTTCCTCTAGCATTTCAAAACAACCTCTTCCTCTTCTTTGGTTTTGGGGAATTTCAGCCTCTTCAAAACCCTTTTCTTTTTTGGGTAAGAATGGTTCTGCTTCAGTATCTGAGGTGTAGGTTCCTCTGGCAATTAAAAAACAACCTCTTCCTCTTCTTTGGCTTTGGGAATTTAAAGCCCTTTCCAAAACCTCTTTTGTTTCTCCTGGTGCAAGAGATAATTCGCTTCAGTATCTGCAGTGGTGGGTTCTTCTGGCACTTCAAAAAACAATCTCCTTCCTCTTCTTTGGTTTTTGGGAATTTCAGCCTCTTCCAAAACCTCTTTTGTTTCTTCGGGTGCAGAGATATTCTGCTTCGTGCTGCAGGTGAGGTTCCTCTGACATTCAAAAACAATCTCTTCCTCTTTGGCATCAGAACTTCAGCCTCTTCCCAAAAACCTCTTTTTTTTCTTTTGGTTCAAGGATTTTTCCCTGTTTCAGTGTCCTCAAGAGTGGGTTGCTCTGGTATTTTCAAAAATGACCTCTTCTTCTTCTTTGGGTTTTCCAACTTCATCCTCGTCCAACACTTCTTTTGCTTCTTCTGGTGCAAGTGATATCTCTGCTTCAGCATCTGCAGGTGCAGGTTTTCTCTGGCACTTCAAAAACAACTTCCTCCTCCTCTTCGGGTTTTTTGGAACTTTGGTTTCTTCCAAAACTTCTTTTGTTTCTTCTGGTGCAAGAGATATTTCTGCTTCTCCTCAGCAGGTGTTAGTTGGTCTGGTATCTCAAATACAACCTCCTCCTCTTCTTTTGGCTTTTCAACATCAACCTCCTCCAAAAACTTCAGGATGTCTGAGGCTATAAGACCTCTTTGATATGACATCAGCCTGATTTGTCATGTCTTCTTTTATCTCTTGGTCGGCCCATAGCTTCATCAACATCTTCTAAAGAAAACATTTTCTAGCTCCTTCTCTGAGATGCTTTCTGCAGCCTCAAATACAACAAGACCTGAGACAGCAGCAGAGGTCATTTCAGTCTCCTCAAACAATGTACCATGCTCTTCATCTGGTTTGATATGCTCGGCAAGTTCTTCAACTGTTTCCTCCTCTATTACATCAGGACCAGGTGTGACATCACTGGGAGTTACCTCTTCGATTTTGGCTGCTACCTTGACAGTCTCTTCCAGCTCTCCTTCGATGACTTTCTCTACTTGTGTTGGTCCGAAAGTTATTTCTGTTTCAACCTCCTCAGGTGGACCTTTCCCTGATGTCTCAAAGATGTCAGCTGGTTCTTCTTCTGTCAACTGAATTGCAAACTCTCTGTGATGTGCGGAGAGGCAGAATCTTCACTGACAATATCAGATACCTGTTCAGCCACTGTTCAATCTCCTGAACAGTGGACACAGTCTCATCAATGGTGACATGCTCTTCATGCACTTTATCTACCATTTCCACAGGAGCTCCAACCACAGGCACCTCCTGCACACCTTCTATCTGGATTTCTTCAAGTTCAAAACTAACATCAGGGGCCTCTGTTGTCATCTCTGGCTCTACAGAAATCTGTTCCGTCACAGTGTCTGGCATGTCTTCTGAGATCTTCTGGGGCTCAATCTCCTGAGCAGTTACAGTTTGCAGCACTTCCTGAGGAGTTTTCCGGGGCAAGTTCCACAGGGGTGGGTTGTGGGGAGGGTATCCTCAGTACTAGGCACCTCCTTCAAGACAGCATACATCAGGTCACCCAAGGTAAACAACGGAAGATAAGGATTGCAAAGTTATGTTTGCTGCTTCACATGCAAACCCAGGCAGAGGCCATGCCGCTCACACACTGACGAACAATGCGGGCCATCAGTAGAATATTAAGACCATCTCATGCAGCATCCAGAAAGCCACTGACAGAAATGCCAACAAAGTAATGCATGGTGAAAGATGCTTAAACAGTGTCGATAAAACTTGTGCAAAGAATGCTGTGCCAATGTCGAAAGCAACACAATATAGATCAGAACAGAGTAGAGTACAGGAAGAGAGTTTAAACCCTAAAACAGCCAAGTGATCCTGTTTTTGCGGATTAATAACTATGCTGCCACAAGTAAAAGCCAAAAATCAGAAAAATACAGAGTTACTGTTGCTGTACAAATCAAATCTAGTGTAACTGGTGCAATAGACAGCAGCCTTGTATTCACAATAATTAATCAAAATAATTATTACAACTAGCAGTTTGCACACTGACGACAAACATATTACCAAAAAGGGAAAACAAAAATTGAAAATATAAATAACACAAAAAATAAACAACTGAAGACAAGGTATGTGCACTTTTGTGCATGGCAACGTGAATGTGTTTGATTCAAGCAGAAAAAACATCATCTGTAAGGGCTTTGGTTGCAAGGGTTTGTTTTCACATTTTCAGTTTACATTACAGCTTATTCACACACACACAACACACACCCCACACACACACACACACACACACACACACACACACACTCACAATACATGCAGCACACCCCATACAGATCAAAAACTTGTATATATCATGAGAAGAATATCAACAAAAGTAAATAATTTTCCCTTTTTTTCTGCAATATAAATATTACAATATCATTGCTTCAGATTTTTTTTAATAAATTTCTGAAATTAGTCATATTTGTCTTTTATAATCACAAAACAAAAAAAAGTAATAACCTTATAAGCCACTGCAGTTCAAAATATAAATTCGGATTGTGAAACAAATTTAAAATCTTTGTCTTTTTTTTTAATGAGAAGGTGTTCCAAAGGAAATTTATTAAAAAATTAGTTTAATCTAAATACTTACGTGGCTCACTAATGCATAAGCGGCAGCAATTTGTAATCCTGCCTCGTATACAATAAAGTCGTACGGACAAAAAAAACCCTGAAAGGGCCTCGTGCCGGGGCATGCTCAAAAATAGTCCTCTTTTCGAGGTATATTAAGACCTGATGAGAACCCCTGATGGAACAGGAAGGCGGGGAGGTAGGGGGGTCTTGCGTGAGCACGGTAAGTATGTTAGATTAAACGTAATTTAGAATAAAAATTTTCCCTTTTAATTCACATACTATCCCGTGGCTCACTAATGAGAGTGCACTCCCTGGAAGGAGGGCTCACCTGGTTACCGCCTGGAGGAGCAAGAAGGGCCGGATGTGTGGCGGAGATGGAATGTTGCGCCCCACAGCTGATGCGATGCCCCTAGACCCTTTCATCACGCAGACGGGAAACGTCGGCAGGTAGAACTGGAAAGGTGCCAGGGGACCCCAATATGCGGCATCTAACACACCCTGAATGCTGGCATTATGAGTATGCCAGCGAAGCGCCATGCCCTAATCTCATGAGGTCTAGGGAGAAAACACCCAAACCCCTTCGGTCTCGGTACGCAGCCTTAATGACTTCTCTCGCCATCGAGAGATTGAAGAGCGCCTGATGTCCTCCTTATAACCTTCGTTGAAAGGGAGAAACAGGTGGCGCTGCTTGGAACGAGAAGATTTCGTGCGTTTCCTATACCCCCGCAAAGCGCGAACCGGACAGGAGTGGGGGTCTTCGTGTCCGGGGCGAGAATAGAAGTGGAGAGGAAGAATGGAGATGGTGGGGAAAGAAAAAACCTGGCAACTGGTTTTTCGCTAAAAAGTCTGGAGGAGGCGAAGAGATATCGAGCCACCCGGTCGGAAAAGCGACGTCCAGGAAAAGCCACAAAGGGCGTGGACCTCACTGCAGCCCCTCCCGAGGCCGGGGGAACGAGAAAGGCTGTTTTGAAGGAAGGAACTTCAGAGAACACTCCCGGTTGGGCTGTAAGGGGGAAGCCTGAGGGAGGAGAGGACTAAGAAAAGATCCCACCGGGACAGGCGGGGGGCATCGGGCCTCCTGTAGGGCTGCTCCTCTGACCAGATCCCGCAGAAGAGGGTCGCCCCCGAAGGAGGGGCCCCTAACTGGCGGATAGTGGTGGAAATAGCCGCCTGTAAACCCTTAACAGAGGAGGCTGAAAGTTTTTCTCTCGATGACAGAAAGGCTAGGTAGTTCCCCAAATTTGGCATTGAGAAGGAGAATGAGGTGATACCGGTGGCTGGAGCCACCAAGATCCCAGCCTTTCCCAGTGGACATTTAAGACACTTTGGGTCCCTGCCTGTGGGCATGTTCCCAAGGTGATTACCGTGGGGAGGGCCTCGTGCAGACAGCGGTCCGCACAGTAGCCAGGCGTGAAGATTGCAGCACGTTTGGATTGCCGTGTGGAATGCCTGACCGCGGCTGGAGCAGGGACCTTGCCTTTAAGGCGAGCGGTATCGGGGGCACGTGCGACAGGTGTAACATTTCCCGGAAACCACGCTTGGGCTGGCAGCGTGGAGCCACCAGAATAAGCGTGGCTGATCTTCCCTTGCCTTGCGGAGAACCTTTCAGAATGGGGAAGGGGGAAAGAAATTAGCGTCGGGCCCGGACCAAGGGATGGACAGGGGTCCGGCCACGCTGCGGATCGGAACTGGGGAGACGTAAGTGAAGACGGTGGTTAAACGGGTGGCGAACAGGTCCACCTGTGGTTTGAACCATACAGTCCAGAGAGGTTCTAGGATCGAGTGGACGAGAGTCCATTCTGAGGAAGAACCATGTGCGACCTGCTGGGGAGTCCGCGAGAATGTTGATTCTTCCCAGGAAGTGTTGGCGGAGATCCGGATTTGATTGTTTTCTGCACAAAGAAGCAGTGTTCGACCTCAGGGACAGGGAAGTGAGAACGCCCCCCCCCTGCTTGTTGATTAACACGCCACCGTCGTGTTGTCGGTGTTGAGGAGAATGTGTTTTCCTTTAGGAAGGGAAGAAACTCCTTGAGGGTTTGGGAAAGCGGCTTCCAGCTCCGGCCGGTTGATATGCCAGGACCCCATCTCCGGGGACCATTGCCGGAGGCCGTCAGAGAGCTGCGTGGGCACCCCACCGGACTGGGACGCGTCCGTGAACAGGCCCTCCTGTGGAGGAGGGGGAGGATGGGGATCCCTGGGCTAGCCAGGACTGGGAGTGCCATTGTACCCCCGATGACTGGAACACGCCGAGAGGGGATCGGAAGGTCCCACGACTGCAGTCCCTGAGCCCAACGCTTGCGAAAAAAAGGCGTTGAAAACGGCGTTTGTGCAGACGTCGAGGGGCATAAGGGGGCCAAGGACTCCATCAGACCCAGAAGAGAGGCAGCTTTCTGGCTGGCGCCTGATCCAAGGAAAGGGGGGGGGGGCCCAAGAGGTGCTGGAGGCGAACAAGGCGCGGCGGGTGGGGGAAAGGACCAGCCAGTCGGTGGTGTGGAAGGACATCCCCAAAAACTGAACTGTTGCGAGGGGTGAGATCGGACTTCTCCTCGTTGCGAACGAACCCCAGCTGCTGACAGAGGCTTTAAAACCTGTAGGGTTGCGGGGAGACGAGTGTGGATGAGGCAAGGAGAAGCCAATCGTCTAGTTAGGCCTTCAAACGAATTCCTTTTCTCCGAACGTGAAAGGGCAAAGTTCCCGAGCCACCTTCGTGAAACCCGGGGGCCGGGGCTAGTCAAAGGGAAGAGCCCTAAACTGAAAAACCGGGGCCTCTCCACGCGAAGCGGAGGTACTTCTGTCCCTTGGGTGGATCAAGAGATGGAAAGTATGCATCTTTAAGTTGAGGATACGCCCAGTCGCCGGGATGCATGGCATCGCGGACTGACATGGGGGTTTCATCGAAACGGAGGACGATAGAAACCTGTTCAAGGGCGAAAGACCCAGAACCGGTCTCCATCCTCGGAAGCCTTGGGGACCACAAAATTGCGGCCATAAAACCCCGGAGAGGAATGGAAGAGAACTTCCTCTGTGGCTCCTTGGCTAACAGGGGAAAGGACCTCTGGTCTAAGGCCTGAGAGGCAGCAGATCCGAGGAGGGGCGAAAGGGGGAGGGGAAGGCGTGAGAGGAGCCCTTCACTGCACCCAAGGAAGACGAAACCCGACTGATCCCGCGAGCCCAAGGGCTTGCGGGAGCGCTCCCAGGCACTGAGGTGCCTGGAACAGTGCCCACAGGACTGCCCCGGGGGAAGTACCAGGTCGGGGGCGAGCATTGGGGGTGGGCCCTCGGAGGCGTGGGAGCTTGGACCCGCCGGCCGAGTCGGAGGCCGACCCTGCTTGGTTGCCCGCCTTAGTCCCCGGGGGCCAAATGACGTCGACCTTGGGTTGAGAGGACCGGTGACGAGAAAGGCGCTGGGCCTTGCGTTTTGAACCAGGTCGTGGGGGATGGGGGCTGACTGAAAGGCGAGGTCACGCCTAATCTCGGCCCGGTTTGATGGGGGCTGCACGTGATTTCCGAAAAAGAGACCTGACTTGGGCAGGTAAGGCTCTGAGGGAAGCGCGGCAGATGGAGAACGGGTCACAGAAGATGCCATAGGACCGCATCTCTCTAGCCAAAACTGAGTTCGATGGAGCTAGTGAAGGCCCCCGCCCAAAACTTAAGCCTTCAGCCATTGACTGGATACAGGCTACCCCAGCAGTTGGGTCAGCGGATGGCGGATGGCGAAGGAAAACCCGAATCAGGATCCCTAAGGGCGACCTAGTCCCCCCAGAAAGGAGTCCATAAAGATATGGCCCCAAACCCTACGCGCAGACTCTTCCCATCCACAAGGCAGCGCTTGAGAGGGGGCAGGCCTGGTGTGCGATTTTGACCCCTCCTGGACCAGTAGGAGGTTCCCTGGGGAGGGGGAGGTGGCATCGGGGATAGTGTCTTTGCCAAGGCCCTTTTTGGCAAAAGGAAGACCCCTCTGGTCTAAGGAATTTCCCCCAGCCAACGCGGAAGGAAAATAGGGGACCGAACCAGGCACGGGGGGGCCTGCGCCTCCGTGCCCTGACCCGTATTTGGGCCTCCTCATGCAGTCGGCCACCATTAATGACTCCTTTTGCATCGGGGAGGGCCTAGCCGCCGAGGGGCGAGATCCAGGGCAAGTTCCCCTGCCGAAGGGCAGGGGGCCCTGGCCTCCTGAGAGGTTGCACTGCCCCGGAACCAGGGAAGCAGCACAGCCAACCCAGTCTTGGGAAAGAATAAGAACGGGTGCCCGGTCCCCTTTCCCCTGACTTGAGTCCGCCAGGTCGGACCCCCAGACGATGGAGTGGCCGCCCCCGGCGAGGCGGAGCGCGGCGAGGGCCTGAGTGGCCCGGGATGGCTGGCTCCCCAGAATCCCGGGGGAGGGGTCAGACCCCGGAAGGGCCGAGGGAGCCTGGGAGGCAGATGCCTGCATGGTGGAGGGTGGGATAAAACCCGGCCACCCGGGAAACCCCGGAGCAGGGGGCTGAGGAAAGCCATGTTCGGGGGATTATTGCCATTGGGCCATGGGCGCCCAAGGCATGGGCCCTGACCCCCTGATAGGGGGGGCTTGATAATGTGGCTGCTGGCCAACCTGAAAGTGGGGGGCCGAAGCGCGGTCCCTGAGGGGTGTCGGGAAGAAAAGGCGACACCCGGTGGACTGCCCAACAGCAGAGGCAGACACATGAGGCGGGGGAAGGGAACAACGGGGGCGAATAGATACGAGCCCTTGAGCAGGAGTTTTTCCCTTGGATCGCCTACGGGGGGGGGGGGATGACGCATCGTCCCCTCATTGCCGAGCGCCCCCGTAGAGGGCCCGTACACCTTCGATTCTGCCATGGGAATCGAATTGCGAGCAGTAGAACACTGAACGCAGGGTTTTACTAACGGGTGGACAGAACCCAGGCTGAGGGGCTCGCGTTATGGGGGAAAGGGGCGAGATCAACGAACGAAGCTGAGTGATCACCGCCACCCAAAAAGAGGGTTGCGAGAAAGAGCTCGCTTTTGACGGGATCGAAAAGGAAACCGAAGCTGAGCCGAAACACCCTCACGGATTGAGGGTTGCGAGAAAGAGCTCGCTTGTCACGACAACAGAACGAAGCTGGGTTGAGGTGAACTCGGGAGAAAGTGACGCTGAAGGGAGAGGAGGAATTGGCGGGGGTATAGACAAAGCGCCAGCCGGCGAGGGTGAGGGAATCGAGAGACGAAACTTCTTAATTTGCTTACCCCCCAATCGCTTCACATACGTTTTTTCCTTAAATGAAAACATAAGCAAGGACACCAACGAACAGCAACAAAAAATCGATCGATTGCGAGAAAAGTCAAAAAAATACTTAGCCCTTCTGTACACGCGGCCTAACGGGAAAAATGGCTGCCGAGAAAAGAGGACTATTCTGAGCATGCGCGAGGCACGAGGCCCTTTCAGGGGTTTTGTTGTCCGTACGGGACTTTATTGTATACGAGGGGAGGGATAGAAATTTTCTGCCGCTTATTGCATTAGTGAGCCACGGTATAGTATGTGTAATTAAAACATAATTTGCGCAATTTGTACAGTTGAAACATTTTGACTTCACAGTGAATGTTATGCCCAGCACTGTTAATTTCCATTTTGAGTAAACTTCAAACCCCTTTTTCCAGTTTTATTTTCAAATGTGCAACAGGCACTATGTCTTAAAAAGGACGAGTTGCACAATAAAGTCGATTTAGTTTTTGTGGGACAGAAGATTTTTGTTTTCATTTGATTCCTCACACCTATTCACACACCTTAAAAATACAATTTTGTGACACATGAACAAAAAGCACGACCTCCTCAGCAGGCAGGAAAAAAATAAAGACTCCTGTTCAGGTGCCTTTGTTTCTTGATTTTTCACCCGCTCTCGAGCTGTACACCATACAATTTTTCAAATTTATAATTCTACCACATGTACGTCAGTCAAACACAACTTATGTAACATATCCACTCACAAGCACAAATTTTATAAACATATATCGTATATGAATTTGCGCAAAAACAACACACACACACCACAGATATGTCTTCATCATCAACTTCCTGATGGTGTGCCAGCCCCCCTTTTCAAATTGCAGCTATCCTCATCAAACCTACAGGTTACCTGAAGCTTCCCTTTTAAGAGTTGCTGGTCTGACCATGTGTCTCTTTGAAGGGCATTGTTGGAGGCAGACCTGGATAAGATGTTTAACTGTCATAGGGGCGTGTGGGCAAAGGCATCTGTCAGTCTAAACAACTTTTAATTATTTATTGTTCATACAAACATGACTCTATTTAGACCCGCTGTAAGTTGATCAGTCCCGTTCAGATGGTAACAGCTGTCTTGACAAAATTGGGGAGCACAGGCTTTATGGAGTTTTCTATCCCCTTTTTTGACAGTTCTTTGTTGCCTGCTTGGCCCCTTCTGTCTTTCTGTCATGATAGTGTCAGCCATCTTGTTTACAAAGACTCCAGTTGCAGGAATTTTACTTAAGGTTTACGTTCACATATGTTGCCAAAACAGGTGAGTACAGGAAATCCATGCAGTTCTTTGCTTTCAACACTGATAGGGAATCTGTGAAGATGACCACAATTTGGCGTGCCTTTTCCTACCTGACATAGACTGCAGCTGAATGCAGAATCTCTGCTTCTGCCCCAAAGTTAGTTAACTATCTGCCTGTTTTCTATGGGAATAATGGCTTCCTATACTAGACACCAGACATATATTCCTTCCTCTCCATTCTTGGCTGCTCTAGCAGCAGAACTATGTGTGCACATCTGCATCACTGATCTGTGGGGGTACTTGGACTGAAATGACTCCATAATCGCTGCTTTCCTCTCAGAAACAGACTGTCTTCCTTTTTGTCTAAGGTCTAATATG
The DNA here is from genome assembly GCA_018398815.1 of Conus ventricosus. Taxonomy (NCBI): domain Eukaryota; kingdom Metazoa; phylum Mollusca; class Gastropoda; order Neogastropoda; family Conidae; genus Conus; species Conus ventricosus. The sequence continues at coordinate 142,168,989 of CM031595.1, read as the reverse complement.
TCTTGATAAATGGCTCAAAAGTTCAGTCACTTCCAGGAAGGAACATAATGATGCAATCAATGGTATTGTTTTAAGTGTATGATCCAATAGCTCAGGATGTCTCCCATCACAAGCAATGTGACTTGCTGCGTGAACCTGGGTCTTTTCAGTCTTCCTTTGGATATTTACTCATAACATTTTACATCTCACTCATCCACACACACACACACACACACACACACACACACACACACCAACACACACACACACACACAAATGCCCAGCCTCACCTTGTAGCCTCTAAAGGCAGCCTGTATCTTGGTGGCTGCTTCCTGGATGACAGTGTCTGGAACTGGTTCCTCCTGCTCCTCATCTTGTCTTGACCCCACGGAGCTCACCTCTGACACCAGCTCTGTCAAAAGTACACTATGTCATGAGTTTCTATCTTTTAAAGTATCAGAATGAAAAAAAGACACCTCAAGAATGACACACTATCAAAGTATATCTCCTCCACCAAAAGGCAATGCGAACATCAAAACACCTGATATCTTAACAATAACTTTCTGTCGCACATCTGAAAGTAAAAATAAACAAGATGCGAAGCATATAAATGTACTCCCAGTTTTCCAAACCGCTTATAAATCGGCCAAGTGCTTTGTGAGATAAGAAATAAAGGCAAAATAACGGTTTTAACGGTTATTTAACCGATGTACACTTTTGAAACTGGTATTTTAGTCCTCACTGGGCTAAAGCCTGTGTACATACCAAATTTCATCCAAATCGGACCATATGTCAAGAATAACGGTTTTTAACGGTCAGATTTTGAAACACTGCATGGAAGTGCCATTTGTGTGTGATGACCTTTCTATATACAAAATTGCATTAAAACCCACCAATATATAAAAAATAACGGCAAAATAACGGTTTATCGGTTATATAACCGATATACACTTTTGAAACCGGTATTTTAGTCCTCACTGGGCTAAAGCCTGTGTACATACCAAATTTCATCCAAATCGGACAATATGTCCAGAATAACGGTTTTTAACGGTCAAATTTTAAAACACTATATAGAAGTGCCATTTGTGTGTGATAACTTTTCTATATACCAAATTTCATTAAAATCCACCTATATATAAGAAATAACCACAGAATAACGGTTTTTAACGGTTGTTTAATCCATTTTCAGCATTACATCACTTACATATGGACAGAGGATCCGATTTGTCACAAGATCATCCAAACCGCTTATAAATGGCCAAGTACTTTCTGAGATATTCCATAAAGAAGAAAAACCGTTACAGGCCGTTACAACCGTTAGTAACGGCTATAACGGGGCAAACTAAAACATCAGGCATCATCCGTGACCCATAATGAACATACCTGCTAATTTTCATAAAGGTCGGCCAAGTACTTTGTGAGATATTCCATAAAGAAGAAAACCCGTTACAGCCGTTACAGCCATTAGTAACGGTTATAACGGTAAACTAAAACATTGGGCATTATTCGTGACCCATAATGAACATACCTACAAATTTTCAGAAAGATCGGTCAAGTACTTTCTGAGATATTCCATAAAGAAGAAAAAGCGTTACAGGCCGTTACAGCCGTTAGTAACGGCTGTAACAGAAAACTAAAATGGCAGGCATCATCCTTGACCCATAATGAACATACCTAAAATTTTCAGAAAGATCGACCCAGTAGTTTTGTCTGGAGCGAGTGGAACACATTGTGACCATGGACACACAGACAGACAGACAGAGAGACACACACACACACACACACACACACAACACACACACACACACACACACACACACACACACACACGAGACAGCATTTCTTCGTTCCCATTCTAAAGTACTCCCTGTTCTTTAAGAACTGGGAGTACAAAAACGAACCAAAAAATTGTTACTCTATATAATTATTACCTACTTTGTGTCAGGACACACAGAAAACAGACTGACAAACCTTCACAGTGAGAACTGCAGAGCATGTGGCCTCGCCCAAAGTATTGACAGCGCGCACAGTGTATTCTCCGGCATCCTCTGGGAAGGCTTCAGCAATGAGCAGTGAGCTGCATCCATCCTCACCTGGCACGACCTGATAGATGTCATCCGATTTGAGGGGCTTGTTTTGGTGGTACCACACCACACTGGCCTCCGGTGTACACTTGACTTGGCAATCAAACCGTGCTGCTTCTCCCTCCTTAATAGTCAAATCTTGGATGGGAACCAGGAACTCTGGTTGAGTCTCCTCTGGCCGACCAATCTAAACATGAATAAAAACATATGTACATATAAAATGGCAAATAATTTCACGTGGGCTACTACTAGCTAAGCAGTGTTGGAATGATACAAAATTTGAGATGACATGAAGGACTTTTAGTAAATTATCCTAACAGTGATTATTTTAAGCATTTATAACAACCTGCATCAAGAAGGAGTGCAGAATGGAATAATTCTTTTGGTTACAACAGTGATAGTGAGCACAAACTACATGAGGAGTCCTCAGATTATCACCTTGGTACAAGTGTGCATGCTGTGAAGAGTATATGATCACATATGATGGTAGGCAATAAGTCCTTGTAATTCTTACATGTAGTGAGCTTGGCTGTTACAGGCATGTCTTTTGCCCTGATTCTCTGACAAAGTACCATTCAACAAAGTGTGGTGGGGGTTTAAAGTCAGGGTAGCAGGCCAAAGAAGTAGTGGACAAATAATGTGAATGACTGGTCACTGGTAATAATTATTGATCATAACACCTCTGCCATGTTGCCCATGACTGAGGGTTCTATAAGTCTCTGACAAACTGAGCAATTGTCAAGGCACCTCTATGACGTCTGGTTATGAAACAAAAATAATAACAATGATGATTATTATTATCACAGTAAGTTGTGCACATTGTGCAGACACTCACTTCCACAGTCACTTCCTGGACATCAGGCTGCTGAGGTTGTTCCTCCACCAACTCTTCAACAGTCTCTGTGGTCTCCACAGTGCTGACATCGGTCGTAAATTTCCTGTACACATACACATCCCCTCTTGCCAATAATAAATTCTCTGTTAGAAAAAGAAATCAGCCCAAGACCCCATTTCTCTTAGGAACACATTTTTCTTTCTTCTTTGAGGAAAAATTGTTTATTCACTTATTCAGACACTGCCTTCAGTTATTTACTCTATCATCATTCTTGAACAGCCTTGAGTATTGCAAGTCTCATCCTACTCCTATCAACTCTGCACATAGCAACAGTTTGGGGTTTTTCACACACTGAATCCTAGACAGTACCACATGGTGACATTGCTGCAAATGGGAAAATGTGTTATAAAACAGACAAATTTAGAATTATTGCTGTTAATTATCCTTTTTGTTGTTGTTGTTTTTGAATAATGACCAGAAAAAAAGATCAACTCAACTGACAGAATCCCAAAAACAAGAGGGACAGAAAGACAAAGACAGACTTAAAGGAGATAGTGGCTGGGAATGGGGGGGGGGGGGGTGAACGGGAGGAGGAGAGATTGACAGTGAGAGAGACCTGGAGGAGACAGAGATCAGGCAAGAGAAAGGGAAAGACACACACACAAAGACAGAGAGGCAAGAAAGAAACATGCAAAGAGACAGGAAGGAAGAAAATGAAAAATCAGTAATGGCATAAAAAGAAAAAAACATTTAGCTGTTGAAATTACAAGTCTCTGCACAATTCAAAGATGCATGAATTAAACAAAGTGGTCGGCTGGGCTATAAGCAACATTATCCTAACTAACTAATTAAACAAATATATACCAGAATCAGGTCACAGTTTGCAGCAGTGATGGACTTACTGGGACTTTCGAGTTGTCTTTTTCAACAGGTGTCTGAAGTCAAGTTGCTGCGTCTCAAACTGCACGCCTACCCTAGTTCTCCTGCATGATGACAACAAATCATGCCTTTCAACACACACAGCATGCTTAAGCTTCAGCCAACCCTGGCCTATTAGGAAACAGATTACATAATATTGTATACCGCTGTTTCTGGACTACAAGCACTTTGGCTTTCTGGGACCCCCACCCCTCACCATCCCCCTTGATCTTATTATCAGAAAATCTCATTCATCTAAAAATGCGGTATTTCAGATCACAGGGCAGAGCAATTTTGCTATATACGAAGCCAGGTTTATTGTTCCATTCTGATCTCTGCCCATACTGCCTTCTGTTCCGGAGACAGGTTAGAGCTAACTCTATATTTCTGAACTTCGGATTTGCTTCTGTAAAGCTAAAAATAAAACGACAGCTTGATCATTGGTTTCTTGCTTGCAATCTTGATTTGAATTAAGTGCAAAACAAACAGCATGTGGACTTTAGTGTGGCAATTACATGCATCACTCTTGGTCATTCATGACATCAGGAGAGTGATTGATGGTAGTGTTATTCCTGATACCAGTTTAAAGTGGAAAAGGTCTATTGATGTCCAAAAGACAAGCTTGAGCCCATGAAGTGGAAACACATTCTGCCCATTCATGTGCACTGTAGAAGATAAATGCTTTGTTCTTATAGCTTTGATGATGTGGGCACTAAAAACAATGTTAGATGTGTTTTGGTGGGCATGCAGCACAGTTTGCACAGTCAAATTTGATCTGTTGACACACAGGGACGATCACCTGATCCAAATTTGGATTGAAAAGAAAAAAAACACACAGCAGAAAAGAAAGAAAGCCAACCTCATCTTGTAGTCCAGAACGGTAGTCTTGATTAATGTGGGACTGAATTAGAAATAGATGTGATGTGTATTAGCTCTAGCTGTCATAATGAGTAAACATGTCTCATACGAATGCATGCACGTGCAACAAACACACAAAGCATCAGATCACACACACACACACACACACACACACACACACACACACACACACACACACACACACCACATTATTAGCTCACCCTCTCTCTCACACACACACATACACATATGCATGCATGCACAAGTGCACACATACACACATTCACTCACACACACACACACACACACACACACACACACACACACACACACACACACACACACACACTCACTCACTCACACACACACTCACTCATACACACACACACACACACACACACACACACACACATACAAAATGCTCGTTCATAGCTTCCAGCAAATGCTTGAATGTTTCATAAAACAACAAAGGCACTTGCTCTAGTTTGCAACAAAGCATGCTGAACAGGAAACAACAATGACGTCAAAATGCATTAACCATAACAAATTACGTGGTTGAATGCACTACCATGAAATATTAACCTTGAGAGTGGTTGGTGAAAGACGATATGCATTCCTTCAATGTTAAAAAGCAACACAGATCATGCAATTACTTCATGTGCTTTAACCCTTCCACTCCTCTGGGTCTGTAGTCTGGATGACATCTCGCACTGCTGGCTTTTGCTCTGTTGCAGTTATTTTTATTTCATGCTTTCGAAACGATTTATCCTCAAGCAACAACATGCTCACAAATCATTACAATTTCACACAGTTCAGATGACCAACCCTCTCCATAAAAATGCATGCTTACAGAGGCCGTAAAATCACAATAACCTCCATGAAAGGGAAAGAAAAAACATGCTTACATTAATTAACTTTTATTTTTAAGTCAGTCTTACACAAATGATATAGTAGCAACAGGAATGGGCAAACTACTGCAGTGGACCATTATGGCACCAACTGTCTTGATGACAAACATGCTGACAGCAACTGATGTAGAGACTTACACTTCTGTGGTCAGCTGACAGCGGAAATCAACCTGCTCTGCCTCGGTTGTAATGGGTTTCTCTTCAATCTCCACCTCCGAGCTTTGCAGCTGGTCTCGGAAGTCGGTCTTCTCTTCTGACACCCCTAGCACAGTCAGGAGGTGGGACATGTTCTTACTGTATGTCATGGTATGCGAGAAAGAAAGAGAGACAGACAGACAGACACAAAGAGAGTCAGTCAGAAACAGAGACTCACAGGGAAGCAGAGACGGGCAGACGGACAGACAGACAGAGAACAGAGAGAGAGATGGGGACAGAGACAGAGACAGATCATGATGATGATGATGATAATCTTTATTTCCAAGGGTAACAGATAAGCAAACACATGCTTTTTTTCATCCGGCCCTTGCCCCGTTAAGGGACTAAGTATGACTAGCGACGAAAACTTACAAAACTTTTAACAAACACACATATATTCACAACATTAAAAAGTTTATGCATTAACAGTTCAGGCGTAGATGACTTTAAAATGAAAAAGAAACGATTTAAACAACAAACAAGAATAAAGAAATTGATTACAAAGAAGAAAAGAGTTAGCACACACAGATATATGGAATAAGCGATCCTCCTATCGAAGGGAGAGAGAGAGAGAGAGAGAGAGAGAGAGAGAGAGAGAGAGAGAGAGAGAGAGAGAGAGAGAGAGAGAGAGAGAGGAGAGAGAGAGAGAGAGAGAGAGAGAGAGAGAGAATTACATTCCTTTTGTAAAAGATTAACATACAACAAACTGCTAAGAATAATAAACTAAGACAATTACAATGCATCAATAATATCAACATTTGTTCTTTCTTTTACATTTATATGATGTGGTTATAAGGCAAAACGAGAACGAACAATCAATTATCAGTAAGCAGCAATAAATTCCTAGCATCAATAATTATAACATTTATTTTTCATGATGCGTATGTGTATATGTGTGTGTGTGTGTGTGTGTGTGTGTGTGTGTGTGCGTGTGTCGTGTGTGTGTGTGTGTGTGTGTGTGGTGTGTGTGTGTGTGTGTGTGTGTGAGAGAGAGAGAGAGAGAGAGAGAGAGAGAGAGGGAGAGAGAGGGAGAGAGAGAGAGGGAGAGAGAGAGAGAGAGAGAGAGAGAGAGAGAGAGAGAGAGAGAGAGAGAAAGAGACAGAGAGAGATGCCATTATTATTTACCTTCCACCATCTTTGTTGTTTTCTTCTTTACCATTCATACACTACCCAAATTTACAATTATTAATTAAGTGACAATCCATCGAAACGCAGCCGTAGTTAACGAACAGAGAGAGAGAGAGAGAGAGAGAGAGAGAGAGAGAGAGAGAGAGAGAGAGAGAGAAGAGAGAGAGAGAGAGAGAGAAGAGAGAGAGAGAGAGAGAGAGAGAGATTACAATTCATTTTTCTATCCAAAATATCACATGCTAAACATTACTATAAATTTGAATAAAGAGCAATACATCAATATGATCAACAGTAATCCGGACACACATTTATCACCTTGCAGTTACAGTGCTCAAAGAATAGAAGTATTAAGACATCAATCAATTCGTGACAATGCACCAATAAAACCAGCGACCACAATAGTCATTCATCATAATATGATTTCAATCATTAATATAACCAATAGTAACCATATCTCACATTTATCATTATCTGTTTTTAAAAACATCAGCGGAAAGGAAACGGCGTATCAGTTTAATATGCAGCAAAACAGAGGGTGTGCCCTGGTATATGTATTTTGTTCTAATAGCAATGGTCTGCTGTGAAATGTGTGATTAGTTTTTCCCTGAAGGATTCTGTAATATGAGTACATCGGAAATGTAGTGGAAGTGAATTCCAAACCACGCTACCTGAGTAAGATAAGCTTGATTTAAATAGATCTATTCTAGTGTGGGAACCTGGAATTTGGTTGAATCCCTAGGGTTTATGCTAAATTTGGACTGAAGAGTTTGTGGTGCTAAACCCGATGCAATTTTTTGCATTAGCTGACATTTGTTGACAGCAAACATTTCTTGTAACGGAAGAGCCCCCGCTTTAGTGTAATCCCCTTCACTAAGACTAGATGATTTTAATAGAACTGCTTTAAGTGCTCTTTTGTAGACACTCTTAAGAGGTTTCATGGCATTAGCACTAGCAGAATCAAATAGTGTTGAACAATAATTGATTGAAGAGAGAACATGTGCGTGTAGGAACAATTTCCTGGCATGAAGGTTTAAGAAATGCTTAATCTTGCACAGCTGATATGTTTGTCTGGATATTGATTTACATAAACTGCGAAGGTGATGAGACCAAGAAAGATTATTATCAACATATACACCTAGAACTCGATGGCTATCCACCACTTCAATTTCCTGATTATTGATAAAAACAGATGGGGGCTGTGTGGTTATGTTTTGTCTTCTCTGCCTTGTTGGTATCAGCATTAGTTTTGTTTTGTTAGGATTCAGTGACATGTGATTTACATTGCACCAATTACTTAAGGTATTAGCATTCTTCTGTAATGAAGTGAAAACAGCTTCCAAGCTGGGGCTACTTGTATGGACAGTGGTATCATCACAAAAGAGTTCACATGAATCCTCAATATAAAGAGGGAGATCATTTATATAAACTGAGAACAGCAAAGGACCTAACACAGAACCCTGGGTACGCCATGTTGGATAGGTAACTTCTCTGATAAATTGTTGTTGACACAAACGATTTGTTGACGGTCTTCTAGGAATGATGTTATCAGTTGGAAGGTATTTCCTGTATAACCATATGATAAAAGCTTCCTGCATAACAATTTGTGGTCAATGACATCAAAAGCCTTTGCAAAATCAACAAACAGAGAGGGAAGCAGGAGGAAAGGAAAGAGGGGGGAAGAAGAGAGAGAGAGGGGGGGTAAGAGAGAAAAACAGGTTTATACCTGACCACTAACATTTGCATCCTTTTAGTCATGAAGACATTATTTGTGATTAAAAGTGGGGCAAACAAACGTGACAATGCTATTTTCAACAATAAGGAAGATATACATTATTCACATAAAGACTTCATTTACTGTCAACCTTGAAGGTGACAGACGCAAGACCCAGTGTCAATGTTAACAATGGAGAAAGACTTTATTTATAAAGAAACTTCATGTATGGCTTACTTATGGAGACAACAGCACAGTTAAATGTTAACAATTAGGCAGACTGAGTTTACAAGGGAGAGTGGGACATGACATCCTGTGAACGGTGAGCGAGACAGAGTCATGACTTACTCTTAACAATGAGGGAGACAGAGACCCTCTCCTCCCCTAGCTCATTGGTGGCCTGAACACGGTATGTGCCAGCATCCTGAGGAGTAACATCGGAGACAGCAAGCGAGACATGATGCACAGTGCTTGTTTTCTCGTCCTGTGTCACTGTCGTCACAAATCGCTCCTCTTCCGGCAAAGGCAGGTTGTCGCGGGTCCACAGGATCTGCATGGCAGCATTCAGGAATGTAACTTTCCACTCTTTTCTCATTCCCACAAACAGTTACCTCATTAATTCTAATGAAATGTGTATTACATCTGCAAGGCGTGAAACATACCTGTCACCTCCTCTTCTATATCTTCCACACAACTGTTCACCTAACTTCATTGCTTAACAAATTTAATATGCAACGAAAATATGAAAAGGCAATGAATATGCAACAGTAGTATGAACGTCAGATCCGTTAAGGATGTATACACAATATGAACACATAAACATCAACTATGCCTATGCTCTGAGCATGTATCAAATTGTCCACACTGGAAGATAGAACAGTCCGTTTGTGTTCACACTAATACACATGAATATACAGTCAGAACAGTTTCCCTGTGTTTACACTAATATAGATTATACAGTTTCCTTATCTTCTCACTAATATAGATAGAACAGTTTTCCTGTGTCCATATTGACAGAGATGGAATTCTTTTCCAGCGTCCAAATGACAGAGTTAAAACTCTTTCCTTTTAGAAACACTCCTGTGTCCATCCAAACGAGCACTAACCGTAGGCTGAGGCATGGCTTCCACAGAACCTTTGAAGGTGACGGTTTCTCCCTCCTCTACATTCTGGTAGTGAGGCTTCTCCAGGAACTCTGGTGCCAAGCCTGATGTCTCCTCTGGTCTCACCTCCTCCTCTGTTTCTTCCACTGGAGTAACAGCATGAAATAGTTATCGTATGATCTTTAAATGCAACAATATACCCCAGATACCTTTTCTCTGGACAAAGTATAAATACACTTGCTTATATGCATCACTGGGAGAAACAATTCCTACTTAAAGAAGAATGCAGATTGTTCATCCCAATCTGGTGTGATATTACTACAACACATTATGAATCACAATTGTTTGTATCTGTGTCTCTCCAGCATACAAACATTTTATTTCAGTAACAAAAATCTGTGCCGTAATATCTCACCTTCAACTGTAATCTGGGCAGTGGATTTGGCTGTTCCTAGTTCGTTCTTGGCCACAACTAGGTACTTGCCAGCATCCTCTGGTAGTACATCATGAATAGACAGTGTGTAGTTGTTCTGGTCATCCTGGGAGATCTCATATATGTCTGTGTTGGACAGAGCTTCATCCTGTTTGTACCATGTGACCTCAGGCTGTGGCATTCCTACGATGTTGGCTGTCAGTCGAACCTGACCCCCGTCCTGGGTCACAATGTCCTCCAGGGCAAGGCGGATCTCAGGTGCAAATCGCTCTTCTTGGGTTTCTGAAAAGCATCAGGGACTTCATGCATGTTGCTTGGTGTATTGATTTTATTACTCAGTTTATCAGAGGATGTAAACTCTGATACACTGCAGGAAGCGCAACTCTGGGAAACCACAGTGCAATGTTCTATAGATGGGTATATTTCATAGTATCAATGTCAGGTAGACTTCAACAGGAAATCTTGAAGGAAAAATCTAGGTACAGAAGAAAAAAGTACTTCAAATGGATTGATTTTTCCCAGATAAGAAACAAAAGACAAATATCAATGTCAGAAAGTCAACACTCATGCTGGACAAAAAACCTTGTGGTTCTCCAAAACCATAAACCTGCTTCATATGGACAAGGACCTCACCAGAATATCTTATGATTTGTAGTGGACAGTGGAAATCCTAGAGGCAGAAGGAAGAAGCTGTAGATTCCCAAAGTAAACAACTGAACCAGTTTCTATGATACTATGCATCAAATCTGCTGCACATGACCAACCACTAACGCTGTGTCACAGTACCCCTTCAACCTAGCTTTAGAGACATGAGTGTCTTTTTTCTTTATTCACTTTTTTTGTATCTCTAGCTCTAATCCCTGTGGATTGTAGTCTCATGACTTAGTAGTTGTGATGTGTATTTGGATTGGCCAACATACCATGACACATCCTTCATGAACATGAAGCTAAGTGACAACATCAAAACATCAGTTATTCATTCCTTTTCTAAATGATGATTTGGCACACCTTTCACAAGCTTTTTTAATGTCTTCTGACAAGACATGGCGGCTGTTTGTACTGTCTTGCAAAGAAAAACAAAAATTAAATTTGATGACAAAACATGCTTATTCTGATTTACTGGTGCAAGAAGCAGAACAGATCTGGCATCCTACCATGTGGGAAATACTTTGAATAAGATAACAAACTTAGATCTAAGGACAAAACAATGGTGGATAATGGAAGGCGTCTCTATCTATTCATAACAGACATTTTAATAAGAAGTGTCTCTGAACTGACCAAATCTGTCACTATTAGCTTTATTTAGTATCCATTATGGTCATTGTCTGTCTTACGTATCCAACAAGTGTATGTTTTCTTGACATGAACCTTTTTCCTTTTTTGTTCCCTAGTTAGAACACAAGGTTCACCATAAGAGAGAATCTTTATGCATGTGACAATTTTAAGTCCACTTTGAAATTTTTAGGAACAATGCATGGGAAACTTGGTCTCTTCCTTTTTGATGTGCATTGTATTGAACTTTCATCAGTCACAGTATATATAAGTTTCCATCAATTTCTTGGTTCTGCAGTGCTGAGTTTTGTCCCACATAAAGTGATCTGTACATACCCATATTTAAAGAATGGTTAGATAGTGTTAAGTCCCGTTTTAACAGCAGTTATTTTCCTTCTTATTATCATTGCTACTGTTATTGAGAGTACTTATATAGCGCCTATCCTGGTTTAGATCCTAGGCTCTAAGTGCTTTACAATCTACTCTCCCATTTACGCAACAGGCTTTCTCTTCAGTCTCTCCACACAAAAGAAATTAGCTGTACTGCTCTTTTCCACCACTGGTGTCATACTAAAATCCAAGCAAGCCCAGTCTGTTGTATACAACCAATTAACCTAGTCGGTAGTGTGCAGCCAAATGTCATTTATGACTTTGCATCAGGTCATGGATGCAGTCTGTTGTTGTGTTTCAATACTAACCTGGTTGAGTTGTTGTTTCTTGATTGACAGTCTGTCTGCCCACAGCTACAGTGTAATGCCAAGCTGCCTAGACATAATCAGGTGTGTTCTTTGTTATTTTCCAGTCATGCAGACCCATGACCATGAACAATTTCTCCATATTTTTCTCCACTAACAAAGCCATTTACTAGCTGTTCAATAACTGCTCTCCACAGAGGCAAACCCAAAGGACAGAATACAGTGGATACCATGGTTTTCCTGCCACTTGATGTAGGAGTGATTGAACAGACAGAACCTTATATCCTGTTTACGTTTGTCTATGCTGGAGTAGGAGTAATCCTATCAGAGAGGATCTATGGACATACTACTATCCTACGAATACATTATGTTTTATGAGAGTCTATTGAGTAATCTCCTTGATATTGCCACCATTAGCCAATTTCTGTAAGTTGCCGCCACTGGACATGGATAAAAACATGCATATAACTCACCCACAAACTGGACCTCAAGAACTTCAGGTGATGGCTCCTTCCGTTCCTCATCAGATACAGCATCCTTTTCCTCTTCTGCCACAACATACAGATATATTTCATGCCAATTAATTACAAATTATTCTACTAAAATAGCAGGAAAAAAACCCCTGTTTTGAATAAAAGCATTGAAAGTGATGGGATGATCATTTGTTTAATCTTTAGTTTGAAATCATCAATGGCAATTTCAGCCTCATTTGATTAAATCATATAATTAATATTTGTAAAGTCCAACACCAACCACTTATATGGTATGCTCTAGTTATATGGCAGAGGCAACTTTAAAGATGTATTCATATTCTGTTCTAGTTTTGCTCTGAAAAGACAGTTTTAGGTTCTGTTGTGACACAACCCATGTGTACGGAAAAACTTCTAACAGATGTACTACAATGCAGAGATAATATGCATGAAGAAAATCTTTTAAACCTTGCACACATTCATGTACACATTGTTCATAAATCTGATTGTTCATCCTGTGGGAAACCTTTAAAACAATATTCTGCACATTTCATCAAGGATTATGACTTAAACAAGCTTTAAGTATCACACTGGATTCATAACATGTTACATAATTATTAAATTTTGTACATACTTAAACTCAAAACTGTTATCAGATAATGTTGCTTATAGCCCAGCCGAAAACTGTTATCACAGCTAATGAGCTCTGGAGCATATTAGTATTCAGACTATTACCTTCAAATTGTGTCAAATTTTATTCCCATCACACCTCTGCCAAAATGGACCATGTCAAGTTCCACATACAACTATAAATTTTATCCGCACATTAAAACTGATCAGAATTTTTTACATTTCTTAGATAGCTGTTGGACTACTCATTGTTCCGAAGACTTCAACATTCAGAAAACATTCTTAAAATATTTTTAATGTGATACAGTGCATGACATTGCAAAATTTGTATTACAGTATTGTTGTACACTGCCCTGGTATGTTGTGCCTTGCACTGATTAAGAATGGTGTGTGTGTGTGGGGGGAGTTGGGGGGGGGGGGGCGTATGGAACACCTACCAGCTGTAACCAGTTTCTCTTTTTCTGACAGCACTTCTTCTGCCACATGGATCTCCTCTTCTTCCAATGGTCCTGTAAACACCAACACACAGATTGCCAATGCCTTTCTAATGCATAGACCCTACAAAACACAAAAACAGCACATCCAGATTCTAATGTACACAATATGCTGCTAACATGTCATGTTTCAATGAATCTTGCACAAGACACATACACCATGTCCAGTTTACAAACTAATGAAGCACACAACCAACATATTCATTCGTAAAATGGCATAAAAAACACTCTATTAATATCTCCAGTTTTAAACATACATCTTAAACAGCAGGCAATCAACAGACCCATTTTCCAACTCTCCTGACATGCAACACATGCCACAAATTTGACTCTCCATACACAGTAAATATTCCCTTTACAACGCACTTCAAAAACATGTACGTAACAGACACATCTTTTAACATTTCTCATACAACACATTCACAGTCTCCAGCACACATTACAAACATTAATTTATACATTTCTTATTCAACATCCATTCAGTCTCCACAAAGTCTGTGTAACACACTTCCTTTCATATCATAAACTCTTTCCAATAGAACACCTAGCCTCCAACACTTTCCACAACAATCTTACCAACATGCATACAAGGCACATCAAGTCTCCAACACACTTTCCAACACTCCTCACACAACACAGAACTGGTTCTAAACATTCTGTAGATAACACATATCCAGTTTCTGTTACACCATAGAAACCACGTAACCAATATAATACCAATATAATCAGTTTCATACAACACATAGTTTTCACACTCCCAGCACAAAACAAATATGCACTCAAGCATGCACAACATTGCAGAAACAAAAAATCTGTCTTTCTGAATTGACATATACAGGGCATTCAGTTTCAGCATATCAATTCAATATGCTAGTAAATTGAAATAAAAAAGAAAACAATTGTAACACCATCCTACACACACACACACACACACACACACACACACACACACACACACACACACACACACACAGAGGTAAAATATGGTGCTGAAATAAAACAAAAATCACAGGTGACATGCAGCATATGAAAAACAAAACAAAAAGCAAAATAATCATTTCACCGAAGTAGTAACCACAGTTGTATATAATGCACACAAAAAGAAAAAAAAAAGGCATGTTGCTGCATGGCACATTGATAATTCAGTCATACATTTCAATACTTACAATAGTATTTGCATTTCCAAGCATGTCAGAACAATGACTAAAGCAAGACCATTATGAATAAAGAACAATCAACAACTATTGCAGTGCTAAAACTAAAAACAAAAATAAGAAATCATAGAGTCATAAAATAAAACTCCTTTCAACTAAACACAAAGAAAATGCAACTGAAAAATGGCCGATGACATTCGTTAATAACATACATAGCACACTATCGTGCCGTTAGCAAATGAACGCCTGAGCAATCCTGCTGGTGTATGATGATCGCCAGCGCCTAAGCTGCAGTGCTACAAATCAAAGACAAGCAGTGCATACAGCGGCAGTCAGTGGTCGGGCAGGCAGTCGGCAACAGCTCAGCAGCTGATGGGATGCTCATACCTGTTTGGATGGTGGCAGTGCCGATGTCCACAGTTTTGACCAAATATCCTGTCTCTGATCTGGCTCTGTGGACATTTCTGCTTGAAATTCAGTCACAGTATCAAGAGCGGACAATTCTGCAGTGTCTTCCACTTTATCCTCAATTAAAGCCATATCTGAGATCTCAGAATCTCTGTCAAATGAAATAAGTTGAGGTTGCAGATGATCTTCTGCCACTAATTCTTCAACGGGAGCTTCTTCAACATGAGGTCCAAACTCAACATCAACTGCCTCTGTCAGTTTTGATTTCTGTGGAGAAGCTGTTATCTCTTCTTGGAAATGCTCCTGTTCCAAACTTTCCAGTTGTTCCTCAGTGACTATTTCCTCTTTGGAAACTTCATCAACTGGAACAGCAACCTCAACTGTCACCTCCTCTGTCTCTCTTGGTTTCTCTGGAGAAACTGTGATTTCCTCTTTGAAATAGTCCTGTTCCACAATTTCAGGCTGCTCTTCTATTGGTTTGTCTTCTTTGGGAACTTCAAGTTCTGTAACAAACTCAACAGGAACGTCTTCAGCCTGTGCTGGTTTCTCGGGTGACACGGAGACCTCTTCTTTGAAACGTTCATATTCCATAATCTGAGGTTCTTCTTCTTGTGGTACATCTTCTTCTTCAGGCACCTCCTCAGCTAAAGCAATAACCTCAGTGGTGCTTTCTGTTACATCTGCTGGTTTCTCTGGAGATACTGCCATTTCTTCTTTGATGTCTTCATGTTCTGTTATTTCAGGTTTCAACTCCTTGGGTTGTTCTTCTTCAGACACTTCTTCTGGAATCAGTTCTTCAACAACAGATATTTCTGTCTCTCCTACCTCTTCTGGCAAAGTAGGGATCTCATCTTTCAAAGTGTCTTCTATTTCAATCTCTGGATGCTCTTCCTCCACTGCTTCTTCTGTTGTGAATGTTTCTCTGGAGTCTGGAACACTGGTGATCATTTCATCAATTTCTGATGGTTTCTCAAACGTAATACTCATTCCTTCTTTGAGGGTGTCGATCTCCTCTGGCTTTTCATGGATAAATGTCTCTCTGATCACAGTTTCTGTCCTATCTTCAGGTCTTGGAGCTTCATGTGCAACTTCTCCAGTTTCTTCAGCAAAGTCAGAAATGATATCCTGCCTTTCTTCTGATGGGATTGGAAACCTCAGTGTCAACTGTCAACGGTTCTTCACCTACTTCGGAAGAAATGATGATTTCTTCTTCAAAGTATTCTGTCGCAGTTTCTGGTTTCTCTTCCCCCGATATTTCTTTATCAGTAACCTCATCAAACTGGACAAAGACCTTGGCAGTGTCATCTGTCTCTGCTGATTTGTCGGGGTACACAGTGATCTCTTCTTTAAAATGTTCACGTTCTACAATTTCCCGCTGCTCTCCTTCAATCATTTCTTCTTTGGAAACTTCCTCATCTGGAACAGCAACCTCAAAAGAAACTTCCCCTGTGTCTGTTGGTTTCTCAGGAGAAATCCTGATCTCCTCTTTGAAATGTTCCAATTCCACAATTTCTGGTTGTCTTTCTGCTGGCTCTTCTTCTTGGGGAAATTCCACTTCTGTGACAAACTCAACAGGGCCTTCTTCCTCTGTTGGTTCTTCAGGGCTAACTGTGATCTCTTCCAGGAAGTGTTCATGTTCCATGATCTGGGGCTGCTCTTCTGTGACTATTTCCTCTCCGGAAACGTCATCAACTGGAACAGCAACCTCAACTGTCACCTCCTCTGTCTCTCTTGGTTTCTCTGGAGAAACTGTGATTTCCTCTTTGAAATAGTCCTGTTCCACAATTTCAGGCTGCTCTTCTATTGGTTTTTCTTCTTTGGGAACTTCAAGTTCTGCAACAAACTCAACAGGAACGTCTTCAGCCTGGGTTGGTTTCTCGGGTGACACGCAGATCTCTTCTTTGAAACGACCATATTCTATGATCTGAGGTTCTTCTTCTTGTGGTACCTCTTCTTCTTCAGGCACTTCTTCAGCTAAAGTAATAACCTCAGTAGTGCTTTCTTTTATATCTGCTGGTTTCTCTGGAGAAATCCTGATCTCCTCTTTGAAATGTTCCAATTCCACAATTTCTGGTTGTCTTTCCTGGGCTCTTCTTCTTGGGAAATTCCACTTCTGTGACAAACTCAACAGGGCCTTCCTCCTCTGTTGGTTCTTCAGGGCTAACTGTGATCTCTTCCATTAAGTGTTCATGTTCCATGATCTGGGGCTGCTCTTCTGTGACTATTTCCTCTTGGAAACTTCATCAAATGGAACAGCAACCTCAACTGTCACCTCCTCTGTCTCTCTTGGTTTCTCTAGAGAAACTTTTTTTTCCTCTTTGAAATAGCCCGTTCCCCCCCCTTTTTACTTTTTTTTTTTTGGGTTTAAATTCGAACAAACTAAACAAATCTTCGCCTTTTGGTTTCTCGGGAAAAAAGGGTTTTTCCTTTTTTGAAAGTTTTCCTTTTTAGGTTCTTCTTTTTTGGGGGAATTTCTTTTTTTACACCTCCCCAAACTCCTTTGGGTTTTCTTTACATTTGGTTTTTTTTGGGAGTATCCTTTTCTTTTTTGTTCTTCTGTTTTTTTTTCAGGAAACCCCTTTTGGGTTTTTTTTAGAAAATTCTCGGTCTTTCTTAACCGTTTCGGTTCTCCATTTTTTAAAAGGGGGTTTCCATTTTCGTTTTTTTTAATTTTGGTGTCTTCCCCCTTTTTTTCAAATTTTTTGGTTAACTTTTTCCCCTTTTTTTGGTTTTTTCCCTCAAACTTAATTTCCCTTCTTGGGTGTCATTCCTCGGTTTTTCGGGTAAAGTTCTCGATAAATTTCCCTTCATTCATTTTTGGTTTAAAGGGAACTTCCTTTTCTTGAAATAAAAAAATTTCCCGCTTTTTTTGTTTTGGGAAACCTCTGTCAATTAAAGGGTTTTCTTCCCATTTCCCAAAAAAAGTTTCTTCCAAATTTTGACTTTCTGGTTCTTTTAAATTTTCTTTAAAAACCTTCAAACTAAAAATTGATTTCTTTTTATTTGTGGGGCACAGTTTTTTTCTTTAAAATTTCCGTTCCCCAAATTCCCCGGCCCCCTCTGTTTCTTCTTGGGCTTTTCGGGAAAAAACCCCAAAAATTTCCCCTTTTGTTTTTTTTTCCCCCGCCCCCCTTTCTTTGAAATTTCCAAATTACAATTTTCGGGTTTTTCCTGGTTTTTTTTGGGGAAAACCTTGAAAACCAACCCCTTTTCCCTTTTGGGTTTTCGGCTTATTTTAAAATTTTCATTCGTCCCCTTCTTCTTTTCCTCTTTGGTTCTAAAGGAACGAAACCTAAGTCACCCCCCCTTTTTTTTGGTTCTCTGGGAAATATTTTCTTTTTTTGGGCCACAATTTACTCTTTTTCCTTTGTTTTTTTGGGGAAAACTTTTCTTTAAAAAAACGGCGCTTCAGGTTTTTTTTCTCTTAAACCGGTTTTTCTTTAACTTCTTTTCCCTACTTTCCCCGGGCCCTCTTCTTTTCGGTTTCCCGCTAAGAATCCTCTAGGCTTTTTTTATATCTAGGTTTTTCTGGGGGGAAACCTTCTCTCAAAAATTTCCAATTAAAAATTTCTGTTTTTTTTGGGGTTTTTTTTTGGGAACCCCTTTTTTAAAATTTTTTCCCCCTTTTGGGGTTTCTTCGGGCTTTTCTTTAAAATTTTTCCATTTCCAAATCGGGGCCTTCTTTTTTTTTTTTGGGGGTTTTTTTAAAAAACCCCCAAAATAAACCCTTGTCTTTGGTTTCTTCAAAAAGTTTTTCCTTTTTTAAAACCTTTTCCCTTTTTCACTGTTTTCTTGGTTTTTTTTTTGGGAACTTTAATTTCTGAAAAAATTTTCCCAGGGTTTTTCATTTGGGGGTTTTGGGCCAATTCCTTTTAAAAATTTTCTTTTATTCTTTTTTTTGTGTTTTCCCAGATTCTTCTAAAGAAATACCTAGATCGGGTTCTTTTCTTGGGGTTTTCTTCTAAACCTTTTTCACTAAGAATCCTCAAAAATTTCTGTTATATCTTTTCTCGGAGTCCGTCTCTTTTTTTTGGGGAAATTCCACTTCGGGTTGCTTCCGGGCTTTTTCCCTTTTGGGGGTTCCATTTCTGTGACCTCAAAGGGTTCTTCCTATTGGGTTCTTCGGTAACTTATCCCCCCAAAAAGGTTCACCATAAAGGGGCTCTCTCTGTACTTTTCCTCTTTGGCTTCTCAAATAAAAACCCCTCAATGTCCTTTCCCTTTCTGGTCTCTCATTGGTTTTCTTTTGGAATTCTTTTTAACAATCAGGAAGTCTTCGTGTTTGTTTCTTGGGAAATTAATTCTTTCCCAAAAAGGCTTTCCACCTGTGGGGTTTCTGGTGACAAAATCTTTTCCCTTGAACTTCAAATCCAATAACCTAGGTTTTTCCCTTCTTTGGTTTCTTTCTCGGGCATCTCGCAAAAATCCTCATGTTGCTTTCTATTACATCTGTGGTTCTCTGGATAACTCTTTTCTTCTTTATTTCATTTCATTTATTTCACCCCTTTTCTTTTCAGACATTTCGGATCATTCTTTCAACACAAATTTCATCCCCCTCTCCTCCTCTTCAGGCAAGTAGGATCTCATCTTCAAAGTGACCTTCATCAATTTCTGGGGTTTTCCCCAACGTTCTTTTTGAAGTTTCTCTCTGGTTGGAACCTTTCCTTAAATTTTAAAGGGTTTCTCAAACGTTTTTATTCCTTCTTGAGGTTCAGTCCCTTCTCCTTTCTTAAAGTCCAAATGATAATTTCCTGCCTTTCTTCAGGTTGGATTTCAGGCAACTTCCCGTTTCTTCACCAATTCAGAAAATGATATTCCTTTCTTCAAATGTTGGGCCCAGTTCCTGGTTTCCTTCCCATTTCGACAAATAAATTTTCTTCAAACCTTAAAATTTCGGTCTTTCCCCTATTTTGGGACCATACTCTTCTTGAAATGACCCCCTTTCGGTGTCTCCTTCGTATTTTTTTGGGGAAACATCTCTTTTTGAAAGCCCCTCCAAAATTTCCCCTGTTCTGTTGGTTTTTTCGGGAAACTTCCTCTTGGGAAACCCAAATTCAAAAAATTTCTGTTTCTGTTGGTTTCTCAGGGGAAAATTCCACCTCTTTGAAATAACCATTTTCCCTTTGGGTTGTTTTTGCTCTTCTCTTAAATTCCATTTCTGAAACTCGCCTCTTCTTTCCTCTTTGGAAACTTCAGGGAACCAAACCCTTTCAATGAATTCTGTTCCTTGTCTGGGCTGTTTCCTTGAATATTCCCTTTAAATTCACCTGCCAACCCCTTTGACCCCCTTGGGGTTTTCTTAAAACAGGATCTTCCTTAAATGTTTTCCCTTTCAGGGTCTTTCTGGTTAAACTTCTTTAATCTAGTCTTACCTGGGCCCTCTTCCCTTGGCATTTCCCGTAATTAAAACCTCTTTTGCTTTCTTTTCATATCTGGGTTTCTCTGGGCAACCTTTTCCTCTTGGGCCTTCCACATAATGTTTTCCTCGTTTTCTTATTAATCTCCATTCTGGAGAAAACCCACCCTTTTCCAAATTTTTTTTGGGCTCCTGTGCTCTTTCTTGGGAATTTCCATTCTTGACCCATGCCTTTCTTCTGTGTCTCAGAAAACTGTCTCAACGGGGGAACAGAACCTAACTGTCACCTCCTCTGTCTCTTTGGTTTCTCTGGAGAACTGTGATTTCCTCTTGAAATAGTCCGTTCCACAATTTCAGGCTGCTCTTCTATTGGTTTGTCTTCTTTGGGAACTTCAAGTTCTGTAACAACTCAACAGGAACGTCTTCAGCCGGGTGTTGGTTTCTCGGGTGACACGCAGATCTCTTCTTTGAAACGTATCAAATTCTATGATCTGAGGTTCTTCTTCTTGTGGTACCTCTTCTTCTTCAGGCACTTCTTCAGCTAAAGTAATAACCTCAGTAGTGCTTCTTTTATATCTGCTGGTTTCTCTGGAGAAATCCTGATCTCCTCTTTGAAATGTTCCAATTCCACAATTTCTGGTTGTCTTCCCTGTGGCTCTTCTTCTTGGGAAATTCCACTTCTGTGACAAACTCAACAGGGCCTTCCCTTCCTCTGTTGGTTCTTCAGGGCTAACTGTGATCTCTTCCATGAAGTGTTCATGTTCCATGATCTGGGGCTGCTCTCTGTGACTATTTCCTCTTTGGAAACTTCATCAAATGGAACAGCAACCTCAACTGTCACCTCCTCTGTCTCTCTTGGTTTCTCTGGAGAAACTGTGATTTCCTCTTTGAAATAGCCATGTTCCACAATTTCAGGCTGCTCTTCGATTGGTTTGTCTTCTTTGGGAACTTCAAGTTCTGTAACAAACTCAACAGGAACGTCTTCAGCCTGTGTTGGTTTCTCAGGTGACAACGAGATCTCTTCTTTGAAAACGTTCATATTCCATAATCTGAGGTTCTTCTTCTTGTGGTACATCTTCTTCTTCAGGCACCTCCTCAGCTAAAGCAATAACCTCAGTGGTGCTTTCTATTACATCTGCTGGTTTCTCTGGGGATACTGCCATTTCTTCTTTGATGTCTTCATGTTCTGTTATTTCAGGTTTCAACTCCTTGGGTTTGTTCTTCTTCAGACACTTCTTCTGGAATCAGTTCTTCAACAACAGATATTTCTGTCTCTCCTACCTCTTCAGGCAAAGTAGGGATCTCATCTTTCAAGTGTCTTCTATTTCAATCTCTGGCTGCTCTTCCTCCACTGCTTCTTCTGTTGTGAACGTTTCTCTGGAGTCTGGAACACTGGTGATCACTTCATCAATTTCTGATGGTTTCTCAAACGTAATACTGATTCCTTCTTTGAAGGTGTCGATCTCCTCTGGCTTTTCATGGATAAATGTCTCTCTGGGTCACAGTTTCTGTCCTATCTTCAGGTCTTGGAGTTTCATGTGCAACTTCTCCAGTTTCTTCAGCAAAGTCAGAAATGATATCCTGCCTTTCTTCTGATGGGATTGGAACCCCAGTGTCAACTGTCAACGTTCTTCACCTACTTCAGAACAAATGATGATTTCTTCTTCAAAGTGTCTGTCACAGTTTCTGGTTTCTCTTCCCCCGTATTCCGTATCAGTACCTTCATCGAACTGGACAAAACCTTGACAGTGTCGTCTGTCTCTGCTGATTTGTCGGGGGAAACAGTGATCTCTTCTTTGAAATGTTCACGTTCCACAATTTCCGGCTGCTCTCCTTCGATCGTTTCTTCTTTGGAAACATCCTCATCTGGAACAGAAACCTCAAAAGAAACTTCCCCTGTGTCTGTTGGTTTCTCAGGAGAAATCCTGATCTCCTCTTTGAAATGTTCCAATTCACAATTTCTGGTGTCTTTCTGCTGGCTCTTCTCTTGGGGAAATTCCACTTCTGTGACAACTCAACGGGCTTCTTCCTGTTGTTCTTCAGGGCTAACCTATCTCTTCCATGAAGGTTCATTTCCTGACGGGCTGCTCTTCTGTGACTATTTCCTCTTTTGGGAAAATTATCAAAAGGAACAGCAAACCCCAAAGTCACCTCCTCTTCTCTCTTGGTTTTTTTTTTGAAAAACTGTGATTTCCCTTTTTGAAATGTCCTGTTTCCCAAAATTCAGGCTGTATTTGGTTTTTTCTTTGGAACTTCATTCGTAACAAACTACAGGAAAGTCTTCACCTGTGTTTTTTCTCGGGTGACAAAATCCTTCTTTGAAACTTCATATTCCATGACAGTTCTTCTTCTTTTTGGCACCTCTTCTTTTCAGGCATTCCCAAACTAAGTAATAACTCAGTGTGCTTTTTTTTTATATCTCTGGGTTTTCGGAAACCCAATCTCCCCTTTGAAATTTTCCCTTCCACAAATTTGTTTCTCCTGGGTCTTCTTCTTGGGGAAATTCCACTTCTGTGCAAACTCAAAGGGCCTTTTTCCCCCCCCCCTTTTGGGGTTTTTCAGGCTAACTTGATCTCTCCCTAAGTGTTCATGTTTTCCCTGGGTTGGGGCTCTCTTCGTGACTTTTCCCTGGGAAATTTATCAATGGAACACAACCCCAACGTCCCTCCTCGCCTTGGGTTTTTCTGGAAAACTGTGATTTCTCTTTTAAATAGTCCTGTTCCCCCAATTTCAGGTGCTCTTTAAAATTTGGGTTTTTTTCTTTGGGAAAATTCAAGTTCCGTAAAAAATCAACGGAATCTTCAGCCCTGTTGGTTTCTGGGGGGACAGAGATTCTCTTTAAGTTTAAATTTTATGATCTAGGGTTTTTTTCTTTGGACCCTTCTCTTCAGGGATTCTTCAGCAAAAATAATAAACCCCATAGTGCTTTCTTTTATATCTTTGTTTTTGGGGAAAACCTGATCTCCTCTTTTAAAAAGTTCCCAAATTTCCCCAATTTCTGGTTTTCCTGGGTTTTTCTTTTTGGGGAAATTCCCCTTTTGGACAAACTCAAAAGGGCCTCTTCCTCGTGGTTTTTTCAGGGGTAACTTGATTCTTTCCCTGAAGTGTTCTGTTTTATGACTGGGGCGTCTTCTGGACTATTTCCTCTTTGGAAACCATCAAATGGAACAGCAAATCAACTTTTACCTCCCCGTCTCCTTTTGGTTTTTTGGGGAAAATGTGATTTCCTCTTGAAATAGCCCCGTTCCACAATTTCAGGCTGCTTTCAGGGTTTTTCTTTTTGGGGGCTTCAAGTTCGTAACAAACCAACGGAACGTCTTCACCCCGTTTGGTTTCTCAGGGACAAGAGATCTCTTCTTTTTTAAAATTTTTTTTCCCCCAATCTGAGGTTCTTCTTCTTGTGGGACTTTCTTCTTCAGGCACCTCCTCAGCTAAAGCAATAACCCAGTGGTGCTTTCATTTCACTCTGGTTTTTTCGGGATACTGCCATTTTTTCTTTAAAGTTTCAGTTCGTTTTTCGGTTTCAAAATCCTTGGGTTTTTCTTCTTCAGACACTTCTTTGGAATCGTTTTTCAACAAAAATATTTTTGTTCTCCTACCTCTTCAGGCAAAGAGTCTCATCTTTCAAAAATGTCTTTTTATTTCAATCTCTGGCTGCTCTTCCCCCACTGTTCTTCTGTTGTGAATTTCTCTGGAGTCTGGAACACTGGTGTCACTTCATCAATTTTGATGGTTTTTTTAAAGTAATACGATTCCTTCTTTTAAAGGGGTCGATTCTTGGCTTTTCAGGAAAAATGGGCTCTTGCCAGGGGTTTTTGTCCTATCTTTAGTCTTGGGGGTTTTTAGTGCAACTTCTCCAGTTTCTTCAGCAAAGTCAGAAATGATATCCTGCCTTTCTTCTGATGGGATTGGAACCTCAGTGTCAACTGTCAACGGTTCTTCACCTACTTCAGAACAAATGATGATTTCTTCTTCAAAGTGTTCTGTCACAGTTTCTGGTTTCTCTTCCCCCAGTATTTCCGTATCAGTAACTTCATCGAACTGGACAAAAACCTTTACAGTGTCGTCTGTCTCTGCTGATTTGTCGGGGGAAACAGTGATCTCTTCTTTGAAATGTTCACGTTCCACAATTTCCGGCTGCTCTCCTTCGATCGTGTCTTCTTTGGAAACATCCTCATCTGGAACAGAAACCTCAAAAGAAACTTCCCCTGTGTCTGTTGGTTTCTCAGGAGAAATCCTGATCTCCTCTTTGAAATGTTCCAATTCCACAATTTCTGGTTGTCTTTCTGCTGGCTCTTCTTCTTGGGAAATTCCACTTCTGTGACAAACTCAACAGGGCCTTCTTCCTCTGTTGGTTCTTCAGGGCTAACCGTGATCTCTTCCATGAAGTGTTCATGTTCCATGATCTGGGGCTGCTCTTCTGTGACTATTTCCTCTTTGGAAACTTCATCAACTGGAACAGCAACCTCAACTGTCACCTCCTCTGTCTCTCTTGGCTTCTCTGGAGAAACTGTGATTTCCTCTTTGAAATAGTCCTGTTCCACAATTTCAAGCTGCTCTTCGATCGGTTTGTCTTCTTTGGGAACTTCAAGTTCTGCAACAAACTCAACAGGAACGTCTTCAGCCTGTGTTGGTTTCTCGGTGACACACAGATCTCTTCTTTAAAACATTCATATTCTATTATCTGAGGTTCTTCTTCTTGTGGTACCTCTTCTTCTTCAGGCACTTCTTCAGCTAAAGTAATAACCTCAGTAGTGCTTTCTTTTATATCTGCTGGTTTCTCTGGAGAAATCCTGATCTCCTCTTTGAAATGTTCCAATTCCACAATTTCTGGTTGTCTTTCCAAGGGCTCTTCTTCTTGGGGAAATTCCACTTCTGTGACAAACTCAACAGGGCCTTCCTCCTCTGTGGGTTCTTCAGGGCTAACTGTGATCTCTTCCATTAAGTGTTCATGTTCCATGATCTGGGGCTGATCTTCTGTGACTATTTCCTCTTTGGAAACTTCATCAAATGGAACAGCAACCTCAACTGTCACCTCCTCTGTCTCTGTTGGTTTCTCTGGAGAAACTGTGATTTCCTCTTTGAAATAGTCCTGTTCCACAATTTCAGGCTGCTCTTCGGTCGGTTTGTCTTTTTTGGGAACTTCAAGTTCTGTAACAAACTCAACAGGAACGTCTTCAGCCTGTGTTGGTTTCTCAGGTGACAACGAGATCTCTTCTTTGAAATGTTCATATTCCATAATCTGAGGTTCTTCTTGTGGTACCTTCTTCTTCAGGCACCTCCTCAGCTAAAGCAATAACCTCAGTGGTGCTTTCTATTACATCTGCTGGTTTCTCTGGAGATACTGCCATTTCTTCTTTGATGTCTTCATGTTCTGTTATTTCAGGTTTCAACTCCTTGGGTTGTTCTTCTTCAGACATTTCTTCTGGAATCAGTTCTTCAACAACAGATATTTCTGTCTCTCCTACCTCTTCAGGCAAAGTAGGGATCTCATCTTTCAAAGTGTCTTCTATTTCAATCTCTGGCTGCTCTTCCTCCACTGTTTCTTCTGTTGTGAACGTTTCTCTGGAGTCTGGAACACTGGTGATCACTTCATCAATTTCTGATGGTTTCTCAAACGTTATACTGATTCCTTCTTTGAAGGTGTCGATCTCCTCTGGCTTTTCATGGATAAATGTCTCTCTGGTCACAGTTTCTGTCCTATCTTCAGGTCTTGGAGTTTCATGTGGAACTTCTCCAGTTTCTTCAGCAAAGTCAGAAATGATATCCTGCCTTTCTTCTGATGGGATTGGAACCTCAGTGTCAACTGTCAACGGTTCTTCACCTACTTCAGAACAAATGATGATTTCTTCTTCAAAGTGTTCTGTCACAGTTTCTTGTTTCTCTTCCCCCAGTATTTCCGTATCAGTAACTTCATCGAACTGGACAAAAACCTTGGCAGTGTCGTCTGTCTCTGCAGATTTGTCGGGGGACACAGTGATCTCTTCTTTGAAATGTTCACGTTCCACAATTTCCTGCTGCTCTCCTTCGATGGTTTCTTCTTTGGAAACATCCTCATCTGGAACAGAAACCTCAAAAAAAACTTCCCTGTGTCTGTTGGTTTCTCAGGAGAAATCCTGATCTCCTCTTTGAAATGTTCCAATTCCACAATTTCTGGTTGTCTTTCTGCTGGCTCTTCTTCTTGGGTCAATTCCACTTCTGTGACAAACTCAACAGGGCCTTCTTCGTCTGTTGGTTCTTCAGGGCTAACCGTGATCTCTTCCATGAAGTGTTCATGTTCCATGATCTGGGGCTGCTCTTCTGTGACTATTTCCTCTTTGGAAACTTCATCAACTGGAACAGCAACCTCAACTGTCACCTCCTCTGTCTCTCTTGGTTTCTCTGGAGAAACTGTGATTTCCTCTTTGAAATAGTCCTGTTCCACAATTTCAGGCTGCTCTTCGATCGGTTTGTCTTCTTTGGGAACTTCAAGTTCTGTAACAAACTCAACAGGAACGTCTTCAGCCTGTGTTGGTTTCTCGGGTGACACAGAGATCTCTTCTTTGAAACGTTCATATTCCATGATCTGAGGTTCTTCTTCTTGTGGCACCTCTTCATCTTCAGGCACTTCCACAGCTAATGTAATAACCTCAGTAGTGCTTTCTTTTATATCTACTGGTTTCTCTGGAGAAATCCTGATCTCCTCTTTGAAATGTTCCAATTCCACAATTTCTGGTTGTCTTTCTGCTGGCTCTTCTTCTTGGGGAAATTCCACTTCTGTGACAAACTCAACAGGGCCTCCTTCCTCTGTCGGCTCTTCAGGGCTAACTGTGTCTCTTCCATGAAGTGTTTCATGTTCCATGATCTGGGGCTGCTCATCTGTGACTATTTCCTCTTTGGAAACTTCATCAAATGGAACAGCAACCCAACTGTCACCTCCTCTGTTTCTCTTGGTTTCTTCTGGAGAAACTGTGATTTCTTCTTTGAAATAGTCCTGTTCCACAATTTCAGGCTGCTCTTCGATCGGTTTGTCTTTTGGGAACTTCAAGTTCTGTAACAAACTCAACAGGAACGTCTTCAGCCTTGTTGGTTTCTCAGGTGAAAACGAGATCTCTTCTTTGAAATGTTCATATTCCATAATCTGAGGTTCTTCTTCTTGTGTACATCTTCTTCTTCAGGCACCATCCCTAAAGTAATAACCTCAGTAGTGTCTTTCTTTATATCGCTGGTTTCTCTGGAGAAATCCGATCTCCTCTTTGAAATGTTCCAATTCCACAATTCTTGGTTGTCTTCTGCTGGCTCTTCTTCTTGGTCAATTCCCTTCGTGTACAAACTCAATAGGGCCTCCTCCTCTGTGGGTTCTTCAGGGCTAACCGTGATCTCTCCATGAAGTGTTCATGTTCCATGATCTGGCGCTGCTTCTGTGACTATTTCCTCTTTGTAACTTCATTCAACTGGAAACAGAACCTCAACTGTCACCTCAGCTCTGTTTGGCTTCTCTGGACAAACTGAGATTTCCTCATATTGAAATAGTCCTGTTCCACAATTTCAGGCTGCTCTTCTATTGGTTTGTCTTCTTTGGAACTTCAAGTTCTGTAACAAACTCAACAGGAACGTCTTCAGCCTGTGTTGGTTCTCTCGGGTGACAATGAGATCTCTTCTTTCAAACGATCATATTCTCTGAGATCTGAGGTCTCTTCTTCGAGTTACCTTTTCTTCTTCAGGCACCTCCTCAGCTAAAGCAATCACCTCACATGGCTTTCTTTATATCTGCCGGTTTCTCTGGAGAAATCCTGATTCCTCTTTGAAATGTTCCAATTCTCAATTTCCGGTTCTTTTTCCGTGGGCTCTTCTTTGGGAAATTCCACTTCTGTGACAAATTCGACAGGCTTCTTCTCTGTTGTTCTTCAGGGCTAACTGTGATCTCTTCCATGAAGTGTTCATGTTCCATGATTGGGCTCTTTCTGTGACTATTTCTCTCGGAAACCTCATCAACTGGAACAGCAACTCTCAACTGTCACCTCCTGTCTCTCTTGGTTTCTGGAGAAACTGTGATTTCCTCTTTGAATAGTCCTGTTCCATAATTTCAGCTGCTCTCTATTGGTTTGTCTTCTTTGGAACTTCAAGTTCTGTAACAAACTCAACAGGAACGTCTTCAGCCTGTGTCGGTTTCTCGGGTGACAATGAGATCTTTCTTTGAAATTTCATATTCCATGATCTGAGGTTCTTCTCTTGTGGCACCTTCTTCTTCGGGCACTTCCTAGCTTCATTTAATAACCTCATTAGTGCTTTCTTTTAATCTGCTGGTTTCTCTGGAGAAATTCTGATCTCCTCTTTGAAATATTCCAATTCACAACTTCTGGTTGTTTCTCTGCCCTGTTCTTTTGGGGAAATTCCACTTCTGTGACTAAACCGACAGGGCCTTCTTCCTCTTTGGTTCTACAGAGGCTAACTGTGTCTTTCCATGAAGTGTTCATGTTCCATGATCTGGGCTGCTCTTCTGTGACTAGTTCCTCTTTGGAAATTTTATCAAATGGAACAGCAACCTCAACTGTCACCTCCTCTGTCTCTGTTGGTTTCTCTGGAGAAACTGTGATTTCCTCTTTGAAATAGTCCTGTTCCACAATTTCAGGCTGCTCTTCGATCGGTTTGTCTTCTTTGGGAACTTCAAGTTCTGTATCAAACTCAACAGGAACGTCTTCAGCCTGTGTTGGTTTCTCAGGTGACAACGAGATCTCTTCTTTGAAATGTTCATATTCCATAATCTGAGGTTCTTCTTCTTGTGGTACATCTTCTTCTTCAGGCACCTCCTCAGCTAAAGCAATAACCTCAGTGGTGCTTTCTATTACATCTGCTGGTTTCTCTGGAGATACTGCCATTTCTTCTTTGATGTCTTCATGTTTTGTTATTTCAGGTTTCAACTCCTTGGGTTGTTCTTCTTCAGACACTTCTGGAATCAGTTCTTCAACAACAGATATTTCTGTCTCTCCTACCTCTTCAGGCAAAGTAGGGATCTCATCTTTCAAAGTGTCTTCTATTTCAATCTCTGGCTGCTCTTCCTCCACTGTTTCTTCTGTTGTGAACGTTTCTCTGGAGTCTGGAACACTGGTGATCACTTCATCAATTTCTGATGGTTTCTCAAACGTTATATTGATTCCTTCTTTGAAGGTGTCGATCTCCTCTGGCTTTTCATGGATAAATGTCTCTCTGATCACAGTTTCTGTCCTATCTTCAGGTCTTGCAGTTTCATGTGCAACTTCTCCAGTTTCTTCAGCAAAGTCAGAAATGATATCCTGCCTTTCTTCTGATGGGATTGGAACCTCAGTGTCAACTGTCAACGGTTCTTCACCTACTTCAGAACAAATGATGATTTCTTCTTCAAAGTGTTCTGTCACAGTTTCTGGTTTCTCTTCCCCCAGTATTTCCGTATCAGTAACTTCATCGAACTGGACAAAAACCTTGACAGTGTCGTCTGTCTCTGCTGATTTGTCGGGGGACATAGTGATCTCTTCTTTGAAATGTTCACGTTCCACAATTTCCGGCTGCTCTCCTTCGATCATTTCTTCTTTGGAAACTTCCTCATCTGGAACAGCAACCTCAAAAGAAACTTCCCCTGTGTCTGTTGGTTTCTCAGGAGAAATCCTGATCTCCTCTTTGAAATGTTCCAATTCCACAATTTCTGGTTTTGTTTTTTTCCGTGGGCTCTTTTTCTTGGGAAAATTCCACTTCTGTGACAAACTCAACAGGGCCTTCCTCCTCTGTGGTTCTTCAGGGCTAACTGTGATCTCCTCCATGAAGTGTTCATGTTCCATGATCTGGGGCTGCTCTTCTGTGACTATTTCCTCTTTGGAAACTTCATCAAATGGAACAGCAACCTCAACTGTCACCTCCTCTGTCTCTCTTGGTTTCTCTGGAGAAACTGTGATTTCCTCTTTGAAATAGTCCTGTTCCACAATTTCAGGCTGCTCTTCTATTGGTTTGTCTTCTTTGGGAACTTCAAGTTCTGTAACAAACTCAACAGGAACGTCTTCAGTCTGTGTTGGTTTCTCGGGAGACACGGAGATCTCTTCTTTGAAACGTTCATATTCCATGATCTGAGGTTCTTCTTCTTGTGGTACCTCTTCTTCTTCAGGCACTTTCTCAGCTAAAGTAATAACCTCAGTAGTGCTTTCTTTTATATCTGCTGGTTTCTCTGGAGAAATCCTGATCTCCTCTTTGAAATGTTCCAATTCCACAATTTCTGGTTGTCTTTCCATGGGCTCTTCTTCTTGGGGAACTTCCACTTCTGTGACAAACTCAACAGGGCCTTCCTCCTCTGTGGGTTTTTCAGTGCTAACCGTGATCTCTTCCATGAAGTGTTCATGTTCCATGATCTGGGGCTGCTCTTCTGTGACTATTTCCTCTTTGGAAACTTCATCAACTGGAACAGCAACCTCAACTGTCACCTCCTCTGCCTCTGTTGGCTTCTCTGGACAAACTGAGATTTCCTCTTTGAAATAGTCCTGTTCCACAATTTCAGGCTGCTCTTCTATTGGTTTGTCTTCTTTGGGAACTTCAAGTTCTGTAACAAACTCAACAGGAACGTCTTCAGCCTGTGTTGGTTTCTCGGGTGACAATGAGATCTCTTCTTTCAAACGATCATATTCTATGATCTGAGGTTCTTCTTCTTGTGGTACCTCTTCTTCTTCAGGCACCTCCTCAGCTAAAGCAATCACCTCAGCAGTGCTTTCTTTTATATCTGCCGGTTTCTCTGGAGAAATCCTGATCTCCTCTTTGAAATGTTCCAATTCCACAATTTCCGGTTCTTTTTCCGTGGGCTCTTCTTCTTGGGGAAATTCCACTTCTGTGACAAATTCGACAGGGCCTTCTTCCTCTGTTGGTTCTTCAGGGCTAACTGTGATCTCTTCCATGAAGTGTTCATGTTCCATGATCTGGGGCCGCTCTTCTGTGACTATTTCCTCTCGGGAAACCTCATCAACTGGAACAGCAACCTCAACTGTCACCTCCTCTGTCTCTCTTGGTTTCTCTGGAGAAACTGTGATTTCCTCTTTGAAATAGTCCTGTTCCATAATTTCAGGCTGCTCTTCTATTGGTTTGTCTTCTTTGGGAACTTCAAGTTCTGTAACAAACTCAACAGGAACGTCTTCAGCCTGTGTCGGTTTCTCGGGTGACAATGAGATCTCTTCTTTGAAATGTTCATATTCCATGATCTGAGGTTCTTCTTCTTGTGGTACCTCTTCTTCTTCAGGCACTTCCTCAGCAAAAGTAATAACCTCAGTAGTGCTTTCTTTTATATCTGCTGGTTTCTCTGGAGAAATCCTGATCTCCTCTTTGAAATATTCCAATTCCACAACTTCTGGTTGTTTCTCTGCTGGCTCTTCTTCTTGGGGAAATTCCACTTCTGTGACAAACCCGACTGGGCCTTCTTCCTCTGTTGGTTCTACAGGGCTAACTGTGATCTCTTCCATGAAGTGTTCATGTTCCATGATCTGGGGCTGCTCTTCTGTGACTATTTCCTCTTTGTAAACTTCATCAAATGGAACAGCAACCTCAACTGTCACCTCCTCTGCCTCTGTTGGTTTCTCTGGAGAAACTGTGATGTCCTCTTTGAAATAGTCCTGATCCACAATTTCAGGCTGCTCTTCTATTGGTTTGTCTTCTTTGGGAACTTCAAGTTCTGTAACAAACTCAACAGGAACGCCTTCAGCCTGTGTCGGTTTCTCAGGTGACAATGAGATCTCTTCTTTGAAATGATCATATTCCATGATCTGAGGTTCTTCTTCTTGTGGTACATCTTCTTCTTCAGGCACTTCCTCAGCTAAAGTAATAACCTCAGTAGTGCTTTCTTTTATATCTGTTTGTTTCTCAGGAGAAATCCTGATCTCCTCTTTGAAATGTTCCAATTCCACAATTTCTGGTTGTCTCTCTGCTGGCTCTTCTTCTTGGGGGAATTCCACTTCTGTGACAAACTCAACAGGCCCTTCCTCCTCTGCTGGTTCTTCAGGGCTAACTGTGATCTCTTCCATGAAGTGTTCATGTGCCATGATCTGGGGCTGCTCTTCTGTGACTATTTCCTCTCCGGAAACTTCATCAACTGGAACAGCAATCTCAACTGTCACCTCCTCTGTCTCTGTTGGTTTCTCTGGAGAAACCATGATTTCCTCTTCGAAATAGTCTCTTTCCACAATGTCAGGCTGCTCCTCTGTGATCATTTCCTGTATGGAAATTTCATCATCTGGAACGGAAACCTCAACAGTGTCTTCCCCTGTCTCCGTTGGTTTCTCTGGAGAAACAATAACCTCTTTTTTGTCTTTGTGAGTTTCTGTCACATCATCCCTATCAGTATCTGTGAGATGAATTTCAGGTTGTAGGTGTTCAGTAAGTATTCCATCATGAACCACAGAGACAGGATATTCTGATTGGATGACAGACTCCAGAACGACCTCATCAACTTTCTCCTCCTCTTCCACCTCTCCCTCCTCTTGCTCAACCTCCTTTTGGGACTGGGGTCCTTTGGACAGGAAAGGCAGGAGGTGGGGTATTATCACAGCTTTAGTCACATTCCTAACATTAATCACCTATCTTTGGGATGGGTTCTTTTGACATGACAGGTACTAATTATGCTTAAATGTGTGTAACGCACAATCCATTTTGAAGCAACTGGTATCATAAAATCCTTGCGTAACATCTGCATTTCAACCGGTTTCTTAAGACAGCAAAAATCTAAATGGGATTGAATATCTATGTCTGCATTTACTATATCCAAGTGAAAACATTATCATCACATTACTGCCAAAGTCCACTTTTCCACTCCCATCTCCTTTGACACAAACAGACCATTTACATGCAACTGTGAAGAATACGTTGGATGGTGTGAAATAAAAGTGAAAACAACAATCTATCATCAGAATCAGCATCACCAGGAGAGCATATGAAGATAAAGAAATAGAAATATAATTGGAGCCCAAGTGTGTTCTGTATCTTTTGTCTACCTGAAATAAAACAGACATCTGCAGCTTTTACAGATAATAAAACATAAGCCAACATACTCTATTCTTTCTTGTTAGTTTTAAAGCACAGCTAACTAACCTATGAAGCTCACTTAACAAATAATCGTTATTAAACACGCGGAACAGGTTTTCATAGGTCTAAGTGAAAGTTCCTACAATCAAGGTGCAGTTGCTGTTCAAGCTTACATAATTCCTAGTGTGAGTTCCTACATTACAAAATAGTTCCTACATACATGCTCCAACAGACAATACTGTGACATACTGTGCATCCAGTGTCGATTTTTACTTTTGTTAACAAAATTACAACATACCACCATTGATATTTTTAACAGTCTACAGAACAGCACACAACACTGAAAGCCAAAGTGAGTTTCAGAGTCAGATGTACAGAAAGTGACCACAATCTTTCTGAGTAAAAAGTGTCAGGGAATCCAAAAAAAAAGTTGCTAATATTAGCTGTCCCACTGAATGTGAGAACAGATGCACAGAGTTCGAGACTGCACAATTTAAGTCAGGCCTCAACACTAAAGCTGATGCTTCCCAAAATTCAGACGGCAGAAGTTCAGATCACTTTCAGTCAGTGACTGAATTTCGTTGCTTATCCATCAAACAAATAGGCAAAAAAATTCATCTAGATTTGCATAGAATGCTTACAAACAATAACTTCCCCTGCTGTGGTGTTTAACCCCTTCGCCAGGGTGATATTTTTGTTTACCTATGTCCATTTCTTCTTTTCTAAGTTTGTCTGTCACCAAGATTATAAAACTGTTAAAACCATATCAACAAAAACTTGGTGCAAAGATGGATCGAGGTCCTAGGATGCACAAACTAAATCTTTGCCCAGATCAGTTGAATGGACAAGATCAAACAGCCGATCCTGGATTAATTCAGCAAGGTTACATGAATTTTGTTTAAAACATGAAAATACTAAGTCACTGTGTATAGACTGATAATTGTCTGCAGACTAATGTATTTGCACGGAATATTAAAGCAAGGTTACATGAATTTTGTTTAAAACATGAAAATACTAAGTCACTGTGTATAGACTGATAACTGTCTGCAGACTAATGTATTTGCACGGAATATTAAAACCTCTCCAACAATATGTTGTTAATACTTCCAATATTCTGATTAATTACAAAAAGATGCATGGAAATTAACTCTTTCAGTCCATGCTTCTCATACTTATTATCACTTCTCTTGGTGGAAAAATAAATGTCGTTTCTGCTCATGAACTGAGGCAAAAGCCGGGTACAGGATCCCTTCGGCCTTGCTTGGACATCTGCGCTCTCCTAAGAAGTGCCTCATAGTCAACAAGAAGCTTGAGAGGATATACAGAATCTGAGAGGGAGAGAGAGAGGGAGAGAAAGAGAAAGAGAGAGAGAGAGAGAGAGAGAGAGAGAGAGAGAGAGAGAGAGACTAGTCATGGAGTGTAAGTATGCACATGCATAGAATCTTTATGGCTTCCATGGTTAGCGAGGGTTGATGAACACACCTCTAAGCACATCTCTCTTTCTCTCTCTCTCTCTCTCTCTCTCTCTCTCTCTCTCTCTCTCTCTCTCTCCTCTCTCTCTCTCAGATTC
This sequence comes from Conus ventricosus, assembly GCA_018398815.1. Lineage (NCBI taxonomy): Eukaryota > Metazoa > Mollusca > Gastropoda > Neogastropoda > Conidae > Conus > Conus ventricosus. The sequence goes on along the minus strand of CM031595.1, from coordinate 142,133,786 downwards.
TGTATATCCTCTCAATGTTGCTAACTGGTAACTGATTGTAGTACTGTTCATCCTCGTCTTGCTTTGTAACCACATCATGAAAATGTTTTTAAAAAAAAAATTGTTTTAAATGTTGACATTATTGATGCATTGTAGTTGTCTAATTATCATGCTTCACAGCTTGTTGTATGTTAATATTTTACAAAAGGAGTATAACACTCAGTCACTCACTCACTCACTCACTCACTCACTCTCTCTCTCTCTCTCTCTCTCTCTCTCTCTCTCTCTCTCTCTCTCTCTCTCTTTCTCTCTCCCCTCTCTCTCTCTCTCTCTCTCTCTCTCTCTCTCTCTCTCTCTCTCTCTCTCTCTCTCTAACAACAGAAGGATCGCTTATTCTGTCTGTGTGTGATGAGTTTTTTTGTCTTCTTTGTAATCGATTTCTTTATTCTTGTTTGTTGTTTCAATCATTTTGTTATTCTTTTTTACCCGTTCAGTGCCTCACAATAGTACAAACAAAGGTGTTCCCAGGTGCCGGGAAATCTCATGATTTGGGGGTCATAATTAACAAAAAATTCTAGCTCAGAAACTACAAAAGATAGAAAAATGAAATCTATATCATTTTTGAAGGAAATTGAATGAAGATTTTGAATCTGGGCTTCTTTTGTTTTAATTTTGATAATACAAAAGTATTTAGGCTTTTAGATTTGGATAGATTTTTTTGCACTATCAAAAACATATGTATTTACCACATCCAAACAAGAACACACAGCAAAAAAGTTGAAAATAAAGTTTGTATTGTCACACTACACCTGTAAATGAAAGTAAAACAGTTTGGAAGTCTATCAAGACGCTCACACTCGATGCAGACTGACCAGTCCACGACCACGCCCCCCCCCCTCCCCACCACACCCCCTTGCTCAACTTCAACCCTCTCTTTCACCCCTCATCTTCCCCTACCTTTCCGTCTGCACCGTGTCACGCCGTGAGCAGGCCACGATCCTCTCTCGCACTGATTTTCACATCACTGGACACCAGCACACGGTGCAGAGTACACACTTGGCTGGCTCGTTCGACTGACGCTGTCAGCTGAACACACACTGAGGTCACAGAGCCCCACTCAATAACTGACGAATATGGTCGGCAATTCCACCACTATCATTATCTCACCTTCATGCTCGAGTTAGTCGTTGAATAAAAGATTATTGTGTTTGTCAAAAATCATCAGCAGAGCCTGCTCAGCTGTGTAAATACGTTGATTTGGTCGCTGGGCTTGTCGAAGGTTGCGCCGCCATCTTTGCAAGCGAGACACAAAGTGCTGGCTGGTCATCCAGTCAGTGATGAGAATAAATGGGCTTTCCCCTCACGTGTGGTCATTTACATATTATTTTAAGACTACAGACATATAAGGCTTTCTACGCAAACTCTATTTGAGTCCGTTGATAGAAATAGTAACGAATGAAAACTCAAGAAAAATGCATGATGTCAGGGGACGGCCCATAGGCACATGGAAAGCACTTTTATTTCCGCATCAGCTGACTGACTAAAGGCGCTCAACGGGTTAACTTTCAATTCATCTATGCCTCAATGTTAATGGAGGAACAACTCATCAACTTTTTAATGTATTTGCGAAGATATGTGTGTTTGTTAAAAGTTTTGTAAGTTTTAGTTGCTAGTCATGCTTAGTTAGTCCCTTAGCGGGGCTAGGGCCAGATAAAAAGAAGCATGTGTTTGCTTATCTGTTACCCTTGGAAACATAAAGATCATCATCATCATCATCATCATCATCTCTCTCTCTCTCTCTCTCTCTCTCTCTCTCTCTCTCTCTCTCTCTCTCTCTCACTCTCTCTCTCTCTCTCTCTCTCCCCCTCTCCCTCTCAGCCTAAATCCAAATTCATTCTCTCGCTTTCTCTCTGTCTTTCTCTCTGTCTGTCTCTCTCTCCTCTCTCTCTCTCTCTCTTTCTCTCTCTCTCTCTCTCTCTCTCTCCTCTCTCTCTCTCTCTCTCTCTCTCTCTCTCTTCTCTCCCCTCTCTCTCTCTCTCAGCAAGAAAGAAAGAAAACAGAAACAAAGCAAAATGATGAAAATCAAAGGAGAAAAAAGACACAAAGAGACCAGCAAAGACAGAGGCAAAAGAAGAAAGAAATCACATCAAACATTACATAACGATATCACTTAAAAAGAGAAAAAATAAGATAGATTTATGCTTAAGTACAATGGATACTACAGATGTTATAATAATAATAATAACAATAATGATAATAATAACAGTTAAAAAATGGGAATGCACATATAAGAAGAGGAAGGTGATAACGAAGAAGACATAATGAAACCATTTTTCAATAAATCTAAAAACTACAAAAACAATAATGAAAGTACACTTTTGGCAGGAAAAGCAGAACAGAACAAAATAGGGGCAAAGCCCAAGGTAAAGAAGACAATTTTTCAAGTTAACAAAAAACAGAACAGTTGTAGAATTTTTTTCCTAACTGAAAAAGGTCCTGGCAGACACCAAGGTATACACTCTTCAAAATGTCTGACTGTGAAGACAAGGACATAAACCATGGTAGTTTGGAAAATGTTCCAAACTATAACCTGGAAGAAATCAAAGTAGATAAAATATTCACAAAAGACAACAAAAAAAAAAAACTTTAGAATGAAATAAATGTTGCCAGGAGTATTTTCCAAACTGAAAAAATAATAAAAGAAACCAGTCAGTTAAGGTTTCTAATTTCTACAAGACAATGGCAGATCTAGACGAAAGATTTAACAAGCAAAGGTAAGACTGGACGAGGCATATTTGTGTTTCAATGTTTTATGCTGTACATCCTTAAAGAGAAAAAGTTCATGGAATTGAGGAATTGAAAAGTATGCAAAGGTTTACATAAAAAAATCATTCTCTAATTCAGTGGGGGCTTGAATCTCAGTTTTCATTGCTATAGTGCTACCGTACACAAAAATACAAAATCTGATTATGAGAAGAATGGACACTTCAGAGGGAAAAAGCTCCATAAGAATTGACATGCCTGCAGAAATTTAAGACGTTACAAACATAGCAGTCTCACAGGTACGTACACATGTGTGCTGGTTAAAAGAAAAGAAAAAAAACTTGAAACACAGAACATAGGAACAGAAATACAAATGTCTGCAGAAATACAGCTCCAGAACATGGTTGCCCAACAAACAAATAGACTCTTCTGTGCATAGAATAGAGTTCAGAAGGACTGCAGCTGTAAAGACAAACATGCAAATGTTTACTGATAGATAAAGCCACACAAATGTAAGAAGAACAGAGACTACAGAGATACTTGCAGACGCAGACACCTCACACAGATGGCAGAAATACAGACATACCTATATGTACAAAGAAAGAAATCATCTTGCAAAAACAAACAAACAAACAAACAAACAAATGCAACCAAAACAGACACAAGTAAAGACAATACCTTTCAGAAACAGCAAAAGCTAAAGTGTAAAGAAGGGATGGTTGAAAAGGAGAGAAATGATGACGAGACAGTGTTATGCTACTGTCAACATGGTGTCACCATGGACACAAATAACAAGCAGACCAAAAAAGAAAATGCATCGCGTAAGACACGGACAGAGAAGTAAGAAACCTGTTAATATTGCATGTTTATATACTGGTACAGTAAAACAAAGGTGATTCAAATTCTATGATGTCTCAATAATAATGCATTTTTATTCTATTAACATAAAACACACACACACACACACACACACAACACACACACACACACACACACACACACACACACACACACCATATGATACCCAGTAGCAATGTTATCAAAAGGAAATGAATTACATTAGTCACAGACATGATGTTAGTATCATACACCCAATATCAGACAGTAATGTATTCTACTTCCAATCATATTTGTTAGTTTGGTAGCACTTCAGGATTTACAGTTAATCTCACAACACCTTAGTTTTCTATTTGGTCAGATTCCACATATCATTCTGCAGTTATATTACAAGCATTCCCTAAAACCTAGTCCTACAAGACATGGGCTCATGTTACCAACTAAGAACATGTTTGTGATTATAAACAGGTGACTGGGAATTTTCATCATAGTGACCAGGTGCGAATAAGTGGTTAGGTGTCAGACCCTCCTACAAGGTACAGAATGACATAACTGTTACAAACAAGGAAACTGGGAAAGAAGGTAGGATTTCTCTATGACTCAGGTAGAAACAGAGCTGACAAAACTGCTGACCTTGAATATGCAGATCTGCTTTGGTGCTGGCTGTTCCAAACTCATTGACGGCCCGACATTCATATTCCCCCTCGTCCTCTGGAAAAGACTGGGGCAACTCCAGAATGCAGGTGCCAGTGGGTTCTGTGATGATGTGATAGATGGGTGACTCCTTGATGGGTTCACCATCAAGGAACCAGCTGACCTCCGGCTGTGGTAAGCCGGTGACAACTGTCTCGAAACGAACAGGTTGTCCTTCTTGGGCCTGCACGCTGTGCAGGGTTTGTGTGAATGTGGGGGCCTGGCCCTGGGGCCTCTCCTCCACAACCTCCTTCTCTACCTCTTCGCTGGCAGGCAGCTCCAGCAACTCAAACTGTTCCTCAAGCACTGATTCCGTCTCCTCACTTGGGACTCCTTCCACTGTTGGCTTTGGGGGTTTCTCCTCTTCTTCAATGACAGGAATCTCCTGGGAAACGTCCTCAGCGAAAGCTTCCTCGATCTCAGTTATCAGAGTCTGGAAACTCTCTGCAACAGTCCTTTCAGGGGCTGCCTGCTCAGACTCGGGTACAGGAGTTTCTTCAAGGATTTCTTCATGAGAAACAGCTTCTGCCGTTTCTCCCACGATGAATTCATGTGAAACTTCCTCCGTCTCGGTGGTTGTTTTTTCAGCAATGGTTTCCACGGAAATGACCTCAGTAGTTTCTGGGGCAACAGTCTCCGTGGTTGGTGCTTCCAGACCCTCCACTGTGATTGCAAGTTCATCCTTGGCAACTAGGGGGGCGGCACTTTCTTCTGACTCAGGAATTTCTGAACACAGGAAAAAAAGCAAAGCCACACCTATAAATGTTAGAGATCCACTACCACTTTAGTAGTTATGCAAAAGCAAAGCATTAATTACACTTCAAATCAGTCAGAAAACTTTTGTGCATTCACAGAACCAAAATGTATGAATATTTCTGCCCCACGAACTTAAAAAACATAATGCACTTCAACTTGACACTGTATTCTGAAAAAAAAATTGCACAAGTGCTTCACATGTATGAACAATTATGTGATGTAACATATCTGAATTAAGTACAAAATTACTAAATCTTTTTCTCGCTCTTTTTAAATATCATAAGGCTTGCAGAAAATGAAGTTAGTCAAACACTTTAAAGCAAACAATGCATATTTCATATATAGGCATGCTGTTCTTGTCAATAGGAGTTCATTTAATGAACTAAGTTCACACCACATACATGCTTTCCAATAGATTTTGTGGAAACTGATTTTCAGATCAGATATTAATTCATACTCGTTAGCAAAAGCAGTTCAAAATATCTGTCTCAAACAATAAGTTTTCATGTTATAGACTAACTGAAGTACTCAACTGAACACACACATGCATAACAAAAGTCTTTTTCTAAGATATGAGCCAATGAATGCAACCATGTTTTGATGACTTTCCATGGGGATACACTCATAACCAGTGCAGCACCAGTCTAACACAATATTGTTCACCACACGGGATTCCTCTCTGAAAGCCATGGTATACTAAGTAAATCAAAGGAAGTACTGGTGTCCATCAGGTTCTGTAAATGAACATGTTGAGTGTCATGTGCTGAGATTCTTTGCTCTTTCATTTCTCCTCATATATCAATATAAAAATTCCACGATGGATTGGATGCAGCCAAACTGAATTAAAAGAGTATGAGTTCATAGTATTTTAGTCTGAATTTATGTAAAATACACAGATATTCTAAAATTACCTCCCTCATAAGATTCAGATGGTTGGGCAAGCAAAAGAGTTTGTCCATATTTTCCTGGCCGAGTTGAGTAAATGGTTTTTAAGTGTCTGTTACTGCTGGCACAGGCATGTGTAGATCTAAATGAATCATTGGGAACTGAATAGGTGACCTGAAGTCAATGGATCTATATAACTAATATTGTACAATTGGATGTGCCATAAATGGAATCTCAAGGATCTATGTGTGGCCTGAGATGTACCTCTACTGGAATCCCAGAGATCTGTGCCTGGCAATGTGTCCTGAATGGAATCCAAATGGTCTATTTTTGACCTGAGATGTTACTGCAATGGAATCTGAAGGTTCTACTTGTGGTTTCAAGATGTGCCTAAAATGGAATTTTAAGTGGATTTATATCAGGATTTGAAATATGCCCCTAACATTGATATCTGGCCCTGAGATGCTTCAAATAGCTTCCCGGAATCTATTATGACCTAATATTTGGCCTGAGATGTACCTAAAATTGAATACCCATGGATCTATGTCATGTCATGAGATGTGCTCCAAACGTAATCTAAGGGACATATGTAACAGTTAATATGTACCTCAATGGAATTAGTACATGTCTTTCATTGCAAAAAAATGTTTCCCCATAAGATTCACTTGATAGCAAGGACATCTTGAAGTATGAAGGAAAGGGTATTATCCTGTACTTCATTTCTTCATTCCACTTAACTTTTTCATCCATTATCCATCATGCAATGCTTTCTGCAACATTATTTGATTAAAGTAGTAGCTAGTAAACATAGTTTCTGGACAGATTTATGTTCAGTCATTGATGAGGTGACCAATGTCTTAGTCAAAGCAAGTTCCTTAGTTGTAAACCTTTCCAATTTTTTTCAGGATTTGCCCTACTGTTAAAACCTGGGTAAAATGTAGGATAAAAAAAAATCAAGAATTTCAAAATGTTGTTATAAGAAGAAGAATTTTGTTATAAGAAGATATGGGGCTGGTGGTCATTTTTGAGAACAGCAAATATACCAGCACAGAAAAAAACAAAAACAAAATGATGTTCAGTGTCAGCAACTTCACATGGTGAAGATACTTTTATATTTCCTACCATGCGTTAACGAGTTAAAAGATATTCAAAGCAAAACTGTGTTTTTATCCCCTACCTCTTGAATTTTGGCTTCAAAAGACTGACAGCTATGGTGTATGTAATCTGATACAGACTGGAGAGGAATGAACAGACTGGATGGAGAGGCGAACTAGGGCATCCTGGTGATGTGCAGTGACAGAGGGCAGGAGGACAGTGATAACTGGTGCTAGGATACTGCTGAGGTAGTTTCACAATGTTGGTTTAGTCTCTAATGATCAAGTCTCTGATGAATGTATTGTATAGTAAGCTGAAATGACAAATACCATAATCCTACAAAAATAATGACATTTCAGTGTGTCAAATTGCAGACCACCCCATTGGAATTTGTGGACAATTTCACATTGTCTAAATTGAGTATCAAAGATGTTGCAACCCAACAAATGTGCATATAATACTCATAGCTTACATTTAAGATTTTGTATTTCCTTTTATTTTGTTTTGGTTTGGTTTGGTTTGGTAATAAGCACACGGTCATATTATTATATCTCAAGTTTTGAAATGAAGTTATCATTTCCATTCTTTAACTGATACACATTTATGAGAAGGTTATTCACACTGTGTTAAAAAGATGTGGAGCAGTCATCATCTAATTTCGCAGCAAACCTATGAATTATCTGAAGTTCCCATTCCTCTAATACTTGACAATAGAAGACCTTTTTTTCTGATTCTCATTGACGAAAAAAAATGTCACTTTTTGGACATGATTTCTGTAAAAACACTAATCTCTGCGATTGCATCCGTGTCTGGTTCTTGTTTGTTTGCAGGTGTGCCCATTGCTGAATATGCACCTCCATGTGCAGTGAAAACAAGCCTGTACCCACCAAAATGTAGATGGTGTGGATCAGCAGGACAACAAAATCTATGTTCTGTTTAACTGTGGACTAAGCTTGGAGAAGACGATTGCTTACAGGCTGGAGGGCAAGGGAAGGAAAACAATTTACAGCCCACAAAATACTTGTGGGCAAAGACATTAACCATATGCACAAACTTGTTTCTCTGTTTCACTTCATATTTGAAGTCAGTTAAACGAATGCTGGTGGGTGGCACAAATAACCAAGAACCATGACAGGTTCTCATCACATGTAAGCTGATGGATTGTTATGAATTTTCATTTCCATTATGGATATTTCTCAAATGCTGCTGTTGGTGCATGATAACAATCAATATGATTCTTTACCAAAAGCTGGTTAGTGCTCTAGGAACTCATGTATGCAGATGTTTGCTGAATGTCCCTCTAGTAACAATAGTTTTTTTTTTCTTTTTTTCCCCCGTGCACTGATAACAGAGTCAGTTTGGGTTCTGACAGATTGGTAACATGAGATTAAAACTTTTCCAACTATTACAGCACAATATAACAGCCTGCCATCTGGATCTTACAAAATCAACCTGAGTCTTGAAGGAATGTAACCATAAGTGGAACTCTTCCACCAATCAGAGCTCCAATGGCCTGCAGTGTGAATCTTCACAGCCAATATGAATTTTGTCCGAAAGGCAGCTATAGACTGCGACTTTTTCAACAATCACAGCTTCAATATGATAGATGTCAGGTTGATTTTTGCTGCTGCTGCTGGGTCCAAGAAACAAATAATATCAATTTTTTTTCAGTCAAGTAGTGCTACTTATAATCCTTATAATCCAGCTGACTACACAGGTATTATCAGGGCTGTAATATAGTTATAAAGGAAAAATTAGACTATGTGTTAGGAAAAAAAATGACAAACACAAATGGTGTAGGTCATTACAAGTCTTAAAAGCTGCCCAAATGCTGGCAATAGGTTCAGTATAATAGCAAATCAGAGCAGACTTGTTCAAAATTTTGGTCACTAGTTGAAAATGATGATATATCATTTGGAAAAGCTAAATTCTGGTCAATTTAGTACAACAGAAACCCAGAACAGAATTTTAGTTCAGGACTGGCCTAGGTCCCCTGCAACAATTTCACAACATGGCTGTAAAGACCCAATACAGTAAAAAGTATGGGCCATTTTCAAACATGCTCAAAATCAAAATGCAACTGAAGGAATTTTACAAATTCTGGCCAAAGATCCAGAACACAGATTTCTTGCTTATTGGCCAAGGATTTATTTTGCACGTAGGCTATGGATCTGCTTCACCATTCTCATTGACAATTGTAGTATAATCTGAGAAGGGACTTTTACTAAAGCTGGCAAGAGATCCAGTGTAACTGTAAAACCTAGGGAAGTCAAGAACAATGGTGGATGATTACTAACAGAGGCCAATGACTCTGTATTGTGGTACTGTATTTACCAGATAATGTGCAATGTCATTTCTTCATATCAGATCTTACAGATAATCCAAGGATTTCACAGTCAGAAAAGACTTCAGCTGGCTAGGCAGGACCTAAATATTGACAAACAAGTAAGCCGAGGCACCAAACTATAAAGCAATGCTATGATTATGCATAGAATATGAACTGTTAAAAACGGTCATCTTTCAGGCAGTGTAGATTAAGCTTCAAGCTTATTCAAACCATGACCTTGAGCATACAGCCTGAGCAGATGGGAAGTCCAGGATACAAAATTTGAACCTTGTGAAGATGTGCTTTCTGTGAGCTTATAGGCTAAATGTTCCAGAACGATGGTGATAATCATGGTCCTGGTTTGACAAAAAGAACAGGAAGGGACTCAAAGCCCATGTCATTTGTCTAATTAAACACAAGTGTGTTGTGCTACAATGACCTTGTGCAAACCCAACATTACATGACAGCAAAATCTTAGTTACTGTAGTGAGCATCTTAGTGTTCTGGTGACTGCTTGCTTTTGATATATGATGACACTGGATGACAGTCATTTAGATGCCATAGTTATCAGATAATTTCTCATTTGGTGGCAAATGCACAAACAAAGGTTTGGGCCACCATCGTGGCAAGGTAGATGCAAGGCTGCCCCACTGAGAGACAGTGGGTACTGATGGCACCAAATCACATCAACTGTCATTGATAAATTGGTGCACATCTCAGCATGAACGTATGAATGTTTAAGAACATAGAACAGAGAGAAAGAATCTGTGCAGTCTGTGCAATGTGCATAGGTAAGCATGTGTGTGTGTGTGTGTGTGTGTGTGTGTGTGTGTGTGTGTGTGTGTGTGTGTGTGTGTGTGTATGTGTGTGTGTGTGAATGCTTGTGTGTGTGTCTGTCTGTCTGTTCATGTGTGTGTGTGTGTGTGTGTGTGTGTGTGTGTGTGTGTGTGTGTGTGTGTGTGTGTGTGTGTGTATGTGTGAGCGAGTGCATGTTGTTGTTGTTGGTGTGTGTGTGTGTGTGTGTGTGTGTGTGTGTGTGTGTGTGTGTGTGTGTGTGTGTGTGTGTTTGTGTATGTGTGTGTGTGTGCACGCACATACGCACATGGGTGTGCTTGTGTTAACTTTGCTCTGTTGGCTAGCATCAGTGCTTTGTCAGAATTTTTATATACATAATTCAGCATGTGTATGGAAGCCAGTTGGCAGATGTAATGATAGGAAATGCTGGTGATCTTGAGATTTATATCCTCTCAGTGCCATCTGCTCATTTTCTGCTGCTTGGCAACACCTAAAATAAATTCTTTTCTCCAATGGTGACTGAATTGGAATGCACATGCTCATTTGTGTATGGGAATCTTTGAAAGGTGGTTGGTTGATGATGTATGGTAATATTTGAATGATCATTGGTTTTAAATGGTTGTTGATGGATGGCAATATTTGAACATTTCATTATTAGATGATGTATGAGAATATCAACATTGTTAGATGATGATGTGTGGGAATATCAAAATGACCCGACCACTAATGACATCATATCTACAATAATCATTGATGATATAAATGATGATGTATGGGAATACCTCTGAGAGTGCTATAAGTCGAACTGATGATGATGAATGGGGAATATTTAAATGTGCATGAGATGATGGTGTACCGCAACCTTCAATCGACACCTGCCAGAAGATACTTCAAAATGCCTTAACTTTGCAAAATGACATGTAGTAAAAATGTAAATGCAAAATGATATGATTTATGACAAGAGACAGTATTCAGTCACACTACTCAAAACAGACAAGGGGATCACTTAATTGTGCTCATTTGAAGACAATGGAGAAATCAACTAGGATTTCACATTCAATAAATGGTCAATGGTGGTATTTAATGGTGAAGTTGTCTCTACCAAAAAAACCATTGATTAATCAACTCAACTGCATTTTTTTTTTAAAGTCAGAATACATAAGCAAAGGAACCTCAAACAAGAGGTAAAGTCCAGCTTGGAACCAATAAACAGACACAATTGCAAGCTCTGCTGAGATTAAATCCTTATCAAGACCATTTCCTATCCACAGTCAGGAATGTCACCTCTTGAAAGTCAAAAGCAGGTTGTGCTGGTATTGATGCACAATGACTACAACCACCTACACACCCAAAGATTCAAGAAGACAAAGCTTGAATCATCACCAACAGCAACAACAATCTTGGAAATCAGACTTTGCACCATATCCTCCAATGCGGTCCACTTCACTTGAAGTTATAACAGACTGTGGGGTTGGCAGCTCCTCTTCTTCAACCCACGTCTACGCTGTGAAACTGGAACTGGAGTAAAAAGATGTATTCCTCTTAGAGACTGAACTGGCAGGATGAAAACAGAGTGGAACGCATAAATGTGCTATGTACGAAAGTGTCTCAGTGTCCACAAGTATGTGGAGATATCTGTTCTAAAGATGAACGGAAATAGCGAAGTGACTGTTTATCTGGAGAGGGGTGGGGGATGGGGATAGTGGGGGTGCATGGGGGAGAGGGTGATCAGCTAAAGTTTGTGAACAAACGGGGACTGCTGCATGAACGTTTAAGGTTTTGTTAACTTTAGATGCATGTAAAGCCCTAATAGGAATATTTACATGATTGTTGATGTTGTAATGTTTACAGGGAAGCCTAAGCAACTGTCATTTTACAGGAGGTGAATAAATATGCATGGAAAGGTCTAAACAAATCAATCAAAAGGTCTGAACAAATTCTGATGCGTGAAGAGGTCTGAATGTTTGTACTCTGAAAAAATCTAAACGGAAGTGACTGCTAGCGTTCATAAAGTATCAGATGATTGCTGGTGCATGCGACTGTCAAAACCTTGATCTATGAACATATATGCTGGTTGCTGAAGCAGGGGAAGGTCTGAATGATTGTTCATGCAAGGGAAGGTCTGAATTATTGCTGATGTATGGAAGGATCTTGATGATTGTTGATACATGTATGGGAAGGTCTGAATGGCTGTTGATGTCAGGGAAGGTTTGGATGATTCTTTGTGTGCAGGAGGATAAGATAAGATAAGATAATGTTGCTTATAGCCCAGCCGACCGCAAAGGGCCATATCAGGGCTGGTGCAGGAGGATCTAAATGTTGGGAGGTCTTAATGCTTATTTTGGGAAGCTCTGAATGATTTGACAAAATGGAAGGTCTGGATCATTGGTGCAAAGGGGATCTGAATGACTGCTGATGTTGCTGTAAGGAATGTTCCGAGTGACAAAAGTCTGAGTGATTGTTGATGTTGGCACAATCTGAATGATTGTTTATGTTGGTACAGTCTGAATGATTGTTGATGTTGGCACAATCTAAATGATTGCTTATGCTGGCAAGGTCTGAGTGATTGCTGGTGCTGGGGATGGTCTGACTGATAGTTAATGCACAAAAAGGTACGACTGACTGCTATGTAATGGCAGGTGTGAATTATTCTTGAAGTCTAGTTAAATGCAAATGTGGAGGCCCAGGTGACTTGCTGATGCATGACAAGATCGATGTATTGATGTATGTGTCAGAATGAGTGTTGATATATAACAACATATGAATTATCGGTAAATCTCACTACTGAAATGGCCAATGATGCATGAGAAGGTTTGAATGATTGTTGCCGTAGGAAAACCTGTTGATGCACAGGATGGCATGAATGATCACTGATGTATGAGGTCTGTATGTCTGTTGATGTGTGGGAGGACAGGAAAGGCTTGATGTACAGGCTAGTCTAAAACAATGCAGAGTGTGAGAAGATCAGAATGATCGTTAATATTCAAGTACAGAGACTTATACATAGCGCTGAATTAGAGTGATCCATTAGAATGTACTAAAAAAAAAATATTTATAGGTGCTGGGAAATAACTGGACAAATAGTGACATAATGGATTAGTAGCAATTACTGGGAATATCAAAATTTGTGATGTATGATGGTTGAAACATAGAAATGTCTTTTGTAAGAAGATATCTGTATTAGCATTGATGAATATGATCATCTTTAATGCTGCAACTGTTCTCATTTGTATTGATACAGGAGGGTGCATGCTTTTGTGTTAAACTAGTTGAACAAGTGTTGATGAGCGAAAAGATCTGATTGATTGCTGAAGTACAGGAACACCCAAAAGACTTGAAATGTGGGATGACCTGAATGACTGTTGATGACTGGGAAGTTCTGAATGATTGTAGATGTTACTGAAAGATCTGAGAACAAAATGACAGTGATATGCTAGAATATATCCTGATTGCTGCTGTTAGATAGCACTGATGTATACTAATATCTGGATGAATACTGAGGTAGGTGACCAGAGACATACAGGAATATGAAATATGAATGCTGCTGTCTGAAAATATGAGAACAGCTGCTGAAATGTAGGGAAATCTTCTTGTTAGAGAATATCTGTATACATGTTGGTGAGTCAGACTGTCTTTGATGTATGGGAATGAGTAAGTTGCTGAGCACTAATGTACACAAATGTTTACAAAAGCAAGTGATGTTCAGGAAAATCTGAGTAAGTGCTGATGCACAAGAATGTCTGCTGATGTTTAAATCCCTCTGACCAAATACTGATGCATAGAAAGTGTTAACAGATGGGCGGTAGGGGAAAAAAGCCAATAGTTATGGAGGTAAATTCTGAATGAGCATTTACCTTTGGGGCAGCCAAAATATGTGCACAGACATTTGTGAACAGATGTCCACTGATGATAATGGGGAAAAGCAGAAAGCTGTTGACTGCATTGTTTACCGACTTCTTTCATGGCACAAAAGAGTACTTCATTAAACAACGCCAGATGGGCAACTTCATCAGCACCGTAACGTAATCAAAGGACACCCAACAGCTGATTTGATGAACATCACATGATAATGTCATACCTGGTGATCACCTGTTTCAACACTGATGATCACATTTGTTACAACTGGATGGATGGTACATCAAGTCTCACTCCATGATAATTTTCATGGTATTCCATGACTGATCCTACTATCAGACCTGTCCATCTCAAATTTCTGATTATACAAGGATTCCACAGCATTTTCCAGGAAACTGTATCTTGACCACGTCTGAGAAACCTGCAAGGAAAGTGAAATACCCCATCAAAATATCCTTCCAATTTCAGCATGATCAGAATAAACTCCCTGCACATGATAGTTCTGAAACTTTCAGCGGTAAATCCCATTTCACTGATCTCATCAGGAGCTGCTAAGAGGAGGACAGTCTCCCTCTTGCCTACGCAGAACACTGAGGAAAAAAGAAAACATCACAAGAGGAAAGACAAAAATTAAGTTTCACAGGAACTGTATATTTCTGGTAGTGTTGATTACTGATTGATTTTTTTTTCTTTTTAATTGGCAGATAAAATGCCAATTAGGTGCAGGGGTACACAAGTCTGCATCCTATTTGAAACACTAGGTGATTTTTTTTTATTTGCACCACACAGATGATCTCATCAGATTGTATCCAATGGTTATTTGAATCATCACCCCCATGAACGATGTCATCATATCACACCTGTTGACTGATTTGATTGGTACTGCATACATGCTATTATCAGGTGATATCCAGGGATGATTTTACCGTCACCACAAGGATGATGTTATTACATGGTTGGCAGTACCATCATCGCAAGGATGATGTTGAATAAAATCCAGACTGATTTCATTATCATCACATGTTACCAGATGACATCAAGTTGGTGACCTTGGCATCACTGGATGAATGATGTCATCAGAGAACATGAGAGGGCCGGCTGACTTTATCAGCAGCACTAAATGATGTTATCACTGAACACATGGTGACTGATTTCATCAGAAATGGATCGATGATGTTTTCAGGTAAATCCGGATGAGCGATGTCATTGGATGGCATCCTTGACCGACTTTAACAGCATGTAAGGATGGTCAGGTTGGTTCTGATGACTGATGTCAACAACACAGTATGGATAATGTTACCAGGTGATGATTGATGTCAACAGCACGGCACATATGATGTTACCAGGAGAGTCCTGATGACATGAAAATGGCGCAGTATGGATGATGTTATTAGAAAGGTCCTCATAACTAATGTAAAGAGTGAAGTATGGATGATGTTATCTGGGAAATGCTCATGACTGATGTTCTCAGTGCAGCATGTACAATGTTATCAGATGACGCATGGTGATGCCTTCATGAATCAATGAACAGTGCTTCTGAGGTGATTCCCTGTTTGAGCACACTGCAGACAGAGCTCAGTGCAAGAATGAGTGACTGCTTGCGTGAACCAAAAGATATCAGGCATCCCATTTTGAGCCATGGGTTTGACTGTGTGCAAAAAAATGTAATGGAACTGTGATTTTGTATGTGCAAGCCCAAAGATATGCTGATTTGTTGACACACATGTTGCAGGACAATGTCAGCTCTACAGGTCTGTTCATCAATTCTACGTCATGTGGACAGACCTTTGCTCACTGTCACTGCATGTTTGTACATCATGTCTCCAGGTTTCTGCGTCATACCTGAATGGTTACACATCATGTCAGTAGGTTTAAACGTCTTTTACACCTCAGTAACAGTCTGTAGAGTCAAGATTAATGAGACAAAAATGGGAGTACGATGGGGAAACACTGGTTTTCTTCTCTATCGGAAGCCTTGCATGCTTTAGGAAAGAACAAAATGATCAGTATCAAGACGTGAGGATGCTTCTGGAGGTGAAGTTCATGCAACAATAATCAGAAATCAGAAAGAGGGGAACAAGGTTGTTCCCTGAAGAGGTGATGGGAACAAACTTGAGTCTTGGTTACGACACATTAATCCATGACAAGAACCTTCAGAAATGGTTAGTAACACTTACAGTATGATTCTTGAGTCTGTCTTTCTGTCTTTCCACTGAATGAGTGTTAAAAAATTATAACAGAGAGTTTAGCTCATAACACAAATGGCTAAACATTAGAACGAACATCTAAAAGATGTTCAGTGAAAGGCAATTCATGTTGCTATTGCTGAAGAAGAAGAACAAGAAGAAGAAGAAGAAAAAGAAGAAGAAAAAGTTGCAATTGCTGAAGAAGAAGAAGAAGAAGAAGAAGAAGAAGAAGAAGAAGAAGAAGAAGAAGGACAGAAGATGAAGAAGAAGAAGAAGAAGAAGAACTGGCCAAAAGATCAATTTCATAACAAACTTTTCAGTTAAACTTACTAGCACTATGTCCTGTGAAAAACAATGGACAAGTTCTCCAATGAAAACATGAATCTTTGCAATGAAGGAGAAAGTTGACAACAACGGAAATCATGAAAGGAACCGATTATTGAAAACCCTATGAGAGATGAACAACCAATAATCTACTGGCAAGTGCTTACAGCTGTATTTAGGACACAAGACAATATTCTTGTCTCCTGCCATAGTGAATTATATCCAAATCTCAAACATCATGTAATGACAAGTGCTTGCACTATGAAACATGATGCATGGCTCATTCCCTAACTCATATGTAATTGCCCCATGGTAAAACTGAAACTTATGATTCTTTACTCTCTTTGACAAGGCAAGCTTCTATGATTCGAGTTTTTGTTATGTGAATGGTAAACTAAAGAATTTTGTATGAAACATAATGTTACCGGTGCTGACAGTACAACGGTCATCAACACACCAATGGGTAACAATATCCACGGTGTACCAGTTATCTGTGCTCACACCAGTGATTGGATCACACAGACCAACAGACTCAGGCTACAGGAATTGGTTTGCAGCTGGCCGAGTGGCACGCTGGGAATGAGGACGCTGAGATTCGGCAAGGATACAAAGGTGTGCACCATATCATGGAGTTGACTTTGGCATGCAGCCAACAGGCAACATAGAGCATGCAGCCAATGATGGACTCATGATAATGCAAAACATGTACAAATGTGCGGCCCTTTTGAGGTGCTGTATTAGCATTACATAATGCAGACATAAAACACAAACATGTCAAACACAGTCCTATGGGTGTTCAGCATTCAGATACAAGCATGGAGTGAACATGAATATTATGTGCACTTTATCTGTGAAGGAATGAACTACTGAACATAAGCGTTACAATATGAAGATTACATGTTTGGAAATGAAGAAAACAAGAGTGTAACAATATGTATCTTTCTATGATGAACAAGTAAACATTACCGCAATGTATGCTGTAAATTTGGGGAAAAAATGAACACACAGAATATTACAATGTGTACTTTACATATGATGAAATTAATATGTGTACAGAACATAACAATGTAATTGTAACGTGAAGAAATGAACCTGTGAACACTGCATTACAATGTGTACTTTACATGTGTAAAAAAAATAGCAATAAGACAAAAGATGTGATGAAAAGAACCTGTGGGAAAAAATGAACATGCAGGCGGCAGTATCACAATGTATACCTTACATGCCAAGAAATGAGTAGATGGACCAATGTGTGATTTACACATAAATAAAAATGAATATGTTCACAAAGAATTATGATGTGTATCTTATGTGTAAAGAAATGAACACAAGGATCGCACTATACAATGTGTGCCTTAAATGTAAAGAAATGAACACATGGATATAACATTACAGTGTGTACCCTATGTGTGAAGAATAAACTCAGAATATTACAATGTGTAACTAGATGTACAAAAACACATGTACAGAATATTGCAATGCATATCTTACATGTGAAGAATGAACACAATAAGAGTATTTTCAAGAAGAGAAATGAGCACATCTATAGAATATCAAAATGTTTACGCTGTATATGGAGAATGAAGACATGTATAGACTATTAAAATGTGTACTTAACATGTAAAGAACAAATATATGGGCAGAGTAGTCTATGTGCACATTAATCACATGACAAAACATTACAATGTGTATCTTACACAAGAAAAACAGACATATGAACAGAATATTAAAATGTGTACCTCAAGTATGAAGACATGGACACATGACAGAGTATCACAATGTGCACTTTACATGCCAAAATAAAGAAGACTAAATAGATGGACTGTGGTTTTTTAGAGAACAGCTTACACGTTGATGACAACACCATGAACACTGATGATATGAAAAGAGTGCCACAGGTCATAGCTTACATATAGATGAAGGCCATAAACAGAGTACAATGAACTGAACTTACATGATGCTGATGTGACTATGTGGAGAATGTACCTTACCTCAGGTAGTTGACAGAAGCATGCAACTGACGAAGACACAGTGCGACGAGGTAAACAGGCGGTGAAACACAGTATAGCTGAGTGCGAAACACAGTTGGGTGTGACTAAACATGCCATCAAAGAAGACCACACAACCATACGCATTGTACGACTGTGTCTGCTTTAACACAATGCCGTATCCAGTAGACCATGTCAACACACAATCGAAAGGCAAAGAAACATGTCTGTTTTGTTTTTAAATATCGGTTAGTTCACTCTGCATGACCAACACTGCTTGCAAGGAGGTGGATGGGGAAGGTAGTGGGGGTGTATCAAATATCAATCAAACCACATGAAACTGAGGTTCTATTAGTTCACACTACACACCACTATCGGAACTAAGGTGGAAGCGCAAAATAAGATTATCTGCGTAACCAGTGGTAAGCAGTAAGGTAAGCTGCCTGGATTCTTTTGAACATATCTATACCTCTAGCGCATAACACATTGGTGAATTACCAGGACTGATTCTGTTTGCGCAAACACAAGAAGTTTCTTCATTCAAGCTGGCACACAATTCAACTTAAAAAAGAAAATCAGATCAAGGATACATCCTTTCTCTTCCATGTGCGGAAGTTCCTGGTTGCCTTGTATAACGGGTTAACTGACAACAGTGCACATCAAGAATGGAATCTCTAGTAGTCACACCACTGCACAATGAACAATCACAGCATTCACAAAACTCGGCATTCCACAACACCACAATCATGTCATTGGCAACAAATCATATTATTTCACAATAATGCATGTCAATGGCAGACGTCAAACCATTCCACAACAAACAAACCATCTCAATACAGAAGACCAGAGCGCAAAAGGTCAAGAAATCATGATTATTGTGACAGGTCACATCACCGCACAACAACAACAACAATCGTGTCATTCATAGAGGCAGATGAGCCACCAGAGCTGTACACTAGCAGAGGGCAGTGCCAGAGGCCGTGAAGGGACTACAGTGACACTAACAGGGAGAGGGGGGGGGGGGGGGGGGTACCATCCAGACACAAGTGGAGAAGACAGGTGGCATAGAAATGTCTAGTGTCAGTGGCCAAAGAGTCAGAACCATGCACAGAGACACAGAGAGAAAGGTGGAGACCATCACTGCATGCCTGGTTTACTGTTTACACCTGCACTGCATTGTCTGTCAACATGCCAGACCTGTGTCCTTCAGGACAATGTGTCTGTCTCCATCCTGAATGCATAGGACAATGTACCTGTCTTTGTCCTAAAGGTATAGGACAATGTTCCGGTCTTTGTCTTATTAGCACTGCAAGCAGCTGTCTTGGTCATGGTCAATCAGGTCCACCACTTTACTTAGATCATCCTCCTTTCCACCCATCCCCTTGTACAAAGGCAGGTGTTGGGATTTAGTCAAGTCTTTCTCCTGACTGACAGGTAACAGTGTAAATCAGGTTCTGACAGGTTGAAGTTGTGACATCAGCCTGTCTGAGGGAATCGTGTCACATACAACTTCAGAGCAATGACCAGGAATTCAACACAGAAAACCAAATTGGTTGTGCGGCAAATTATTTTATTTGTAAGTTTTGCTTTTTTTTCCTTCAAAACTCCAGATATACAAAATGAAAAGATTCACAGCTGTTTTTGTTATAAAATATCAGATCTACATATCTTTGGCAAGAAAAATTATTCATATAATGGACAGAGAAAGGGAAGTATCAACGGTGCGAATCAGAACGCAAGTGCTCACCTGCCTCTATGAGATATAATATTGAACACAAGGGGGATTAATTGGACAACAATGATCAATGCTTTGGGGGACATCAACAATCAATCATAGAGCATGAACCACATGTGTCAAGATGTGTCAGCCAGTGGTGTCAAAGACACAAGCCTTGAGGGCATGATAGGAAAGACACACAGATCACTGTGCCTGTAATATCTAGTGGCCAAAACTGTTCTGAGATAGTCATGATTCCACCGAACTAAATCCATCTCCAGGCTGGCAGGATACTCATTGGGAAAGGATGGGAGTTGGGGGTTGGGAAAGCTCACAGTGATGGGGATCATCACAGTAAGAATCCAAGACAGGAACATGAAAGGGTTGTATCTGCATGCAAGCAGCAGCAGAAGGAAGGCAGGGCAATGAGGGAACAGCGAGGTCTGTGGGACAGCTTAACTGCCATGCCCCAGTAAAGGAGGTGTCAGGGAAGCAGATGGCCCAGGTCAGGACCCCAGTCACAGTCACCGCTGCACGTGTCTGGGGGACTGAACCTCCGTCACACTGCCTGTAGAGAGCTGGTAAACAGTTCCTTGGAATTGGTCCAAAGACGAAAAATTTGGTCCACAGAAATGGCTTGTCGTGTCTTTCACAGCACTGGCTGCTGCTCATACTTTTCACTGGGTTCCCCCTAACTACATGATACCACTAATTCATGGTGTGTGTGTGTGTGTGTGTGTGTGTGTGTGTGTGTGTGTGTGTGTGTGTGTGTGTGTGTGTCTATGTGTGTGTGTGTCTGTGTGTGTGTGTGTCTGTCTGTGTGCGTGTGTGTGTGTCAGTGTAATCAAATACATGAGGTGTATACGATATCAGTGCCATGCAGTCAATGGCTGTTGGTTGTAATGCAAGATCCTGGTTCACAGACCAGTCAAGCAAAGTTAAGGTTACAAGTCTACTCTGGTTTGCTAAACCTTGTCTATATTCCTCCCCCTCCCTGGCTCCAGTTCCCATCCCCATCATACTATCCAACCATATTACATGTGGATCTGCTGTCCACTAACCACAATGTAGTACTCATCCTCTTTCCTTCCACCACAATCTCTCTCCAATTACATCCAGATCATTGTTTTTCCCTCGACTGTTATTTATGCCATTACAGAACAGGAAAAAAGCTTTCACACATTATATATATTTCTTAAAATCATTCGCTGTCAGAAAATTGCTGTATGTATTCTCAATTATTATCTTAAGATATATCATTGTCATTAATACAATTATCACACACGAGCACACAAATAGGAAACTTCTGTTTCTCTTTTAGTTTCATCCACTTTTAAGATTTTTTTTTAAACTTTTGCTTTTAGAAACAAACGTACATGATTATTAAGTCATATGAAAAGGGAATTTGCTTCCACTGAATGTAAGAAATATTGAGCAACTGTGTTGAGTAATCAGACATTTGTCTAATCTGTCAAAAGCAAAACATTATTACCACATAAGCTATGTTAGGTATAGCTGAGAATTCAGAATCTCTGGTCTCTGTGAGTCCAGTACACCTTTCAAGGGAGGACAGAGAAGGGCGAGTATAGTTTATGATGCCTCAAAGAAAGAGGAGGCCAGGAAAGAGCCCAGGTAGGCGCCCAGACTAAAGAGACAAGCCAGGAGACGGAGGAGGAGGATCAGAACCAAGACAAGGAGCAGAAACCACTGCATGCTAGCATCTTCCACATTGGTGGGGGGGTGGTGCCAACCTAGAGCTGCTGCTGTAGTTTCTTCCTCCGGCGCTTTCTCCACTGGAGCAAGCTCTTGTGCCGCCATCTCCTCCGCTTGCAATTCAACGTGTACTGTCTTGGGTTCAACGTCCTCAATAGTTTCAGGTGCTACAGGTAAAACAAGCAACCTTGTCAGTCAACTGACGGCAATAGGCACTCTCTTATAACCCACAATAGGTCATTTTGTTTTTACAAATTACATGTCTTTTTCGTGTGACTTGAACACAATAAAACAAAATGTAACACTTTCTTCTTAAATTAATGACAGCCTCAGAAAGCATCAAAGATCTGGCTGTATCTTTTTTCTGCTACTACACCAAAATATAAATGTAAAATACACATATGTTTGGGGAACCTACAGCCAGCTTTTTTCACTTTTTTCCCAAACATACTGAGAAAATCACAATTGCAAGAAACAAAAAAGGGTTTTTTTTATCACAGATGGGTGACTGGGAAAGGTCAGTCCTACCTTGTTACTACTGGAAAAAAAACACACCAATGCAGGCTGTATCACAGTGTGGACATGGGACAGTTCACAGCACTCTTCACCTCTGATCAGGACACAACACATACACTCATACACACATGCGCACACACACTCCATGAGGAAGGGGGAGGAGGAGGTGTGAACCCAAGACAGCAGCTGAACGCAGCCAAGCGCAAACACACAGAAACGAAACACACAGGAGAAAGAAGAGCAGCAGCTACAGGATATACACTCCTACACTCCCACTGGATCTTACAATGTCAAGATCAGCTGTGCTACCAATCCAAACACACCCTAAATTTTAACTCTGTCTCTACGGCTCCATAACCTTATCTGATCAACAAAGACCAAGTTCGCCGGATTGTTCCCTCACATCCCACACCCCTGTCTGGAGCTCATTTTCAAAGATCACATTGTTAATAATCACAACTGGCATAAAATCACAACCTGCAACAACATAATTATACATACATCTTAACATCTGTTGCTTGCCAATGCTTTGAAGTGTGTCTTACCATGAAAGACACTATGATAAATATTACCTGATGCACCAGCGGAAAAATGAATAACTTAACAATAAAGAAAAGTGGGGGAAAAAAGCTGGAAATCAATAAATAAGAAAAATAAAAACCAGAATCACTGATTAAAATCAATCTGGGTTATGTGCACAAACTGAATGTTATACACACCAGTTCTATAAGTGTCTTTAAGGACCGGTCACAGGCACTAAAATATTCTGTCATTTACACCTGAATGTCTTTCATATTACAACAAACCCAATGAAATGACGAGGCTCTGAAAAGACATGCCATCTACTGCTGCTGCTACGTAAGGTCGCTTTTATCTGTTTCGTCAGTCTTTGCTTCGAGTTGATTCTTGTCCTCTGCGCATCGCTTGGGCCACCGAACTTCTATTTCAACTTCAATCCGATAGAATTCCTCTCTCACAAGTCTTTCCTCGGCATTCAGAAACTCTGTGCACATGCAAAAACATGACCAAGATGAAAACTCACATGGCAAAAAGCACACAGGTCAAATCACACATGTCTTTCTTATTTCCAAATTCAAGGTTAGATAACAATACAAGGACATTCTATGATCACAACAAAAGGATGCAATCAATTGTATGGTAACAACAAGGATGCAATCAAAGTGATTTAGTTCTAAGCAAGGATAATAATAGCTGTTACTGTAAGCACAAATGCGTTATGAAAATGCAATGGTGTGTGTGTGTGTGTGTGTGTGTGTGTGTGTGTGTGATGTGTGTGGGTGTGAGTGCATGTGTTCCATTTTCTTTGTTTAATAGCTAATGAAAGAATGGACATGGCAGAACACAGACAGGCAAAAACACAGCAAACAAAGCAGCAGACTATTGCCTAACACTGCAGAGAACACCAGGAAACTCATAAGCCACAAAAGCACAGCAAACAAAGCAGCAGACTATTGCCTAACACTGCAGAGAACACCAGGAAACTCATAAGCCACAAAAGTCACAATACACACTGCAACACACGAGGAAGCTTGACTGTCTGAGGGTAGGTTGTTCTTTTTCAATGTCTCGGTCATTACAACCACAACTCTCATGTTTCAATGGTACTTCAGTCATTACAACACTGGTATGTCAACAGCACTACAATCATTGCAGCAGTCACTGCATCTGTAGTATTAGAATGATTACAAAACTAGTATGTCAACAGTATTACAATCTGCACAGCAGTCATAACATCAACAGTATTATAGTCACTTTAACATTGACATGTCAACAGTATTACACTCTGTACAACTGTCTTACGTCAACAGTTTTACAATCTGTACAGCTGTCATTACATCAACATATTACACTCACTACACTAGTCATGAGTCAACAGTACTGCACTAAGCATGATTACAGTCACATGTCAGCAGTATTATAGTATAATAACAGTAAATGTGTCAGTATATTTAGGGCATAACAACAATCCATGTGTAGCAGAATTAGTCATAATACCAGTCAATGTATGAGCAGTGTAAGTCATAATAACAGTATGTCAGCAGTTTTAGTCACGGTAAAAATTGTCATGTATCAGCAGTATTACAGTCTGTGACAACAGAGTAACAGTGACAACAGTCAGTATAATGATTGCTTCAACAATCATGCACCAACAGTATTAAATGTTTATATGTAAACACTTTACCTATCAGTCCAAAGTTTATGTGTCAATAGCATTGCAATCAGTACTGAGTTCCTGTCTGATAGCATTACAATCAGTGCAGTATTTCTATGTAAACAGTTGTACAATCAGTTCAAGATCAATGTGTCAACAGCATTACAATCAGTACATTGGTCATCTGTCAACAGTATTACAATCAGCAAACTAACAAGTATGACAACAGTATTTCCATTTCTATAACATTAATACAAACAATAGGTCAACAGTATAACAATCACAACAACTGTGACAATTTCAACAGTCCCTGTCTCCATGTCCTATGTTCACCGTCACATGCAGTTCTTCTTATATTTGTCAACACCTGCATTTGATCGATTTCAGTCATCAACATACAAAGGATTTACATAGAAAATAAAATTCCATGAAAACAGGTAAACCAAAAAAGGAAAAGAACCAAAGAGGATTTTCTTCACTTTATTGAAAATGCATAGCAAATGAAAAGAACACTGAACCAAAAAACATACAGGAAACAGACAAGCACACCAGGCTGACTGCTGCTGATACAATAGGACTACAGCAAGACAAAATCTCACTTCAGCAAGACAACACTATCTTCTACAGTATGGTGTAGACACTTTCTACAGCAAACCATAGCCTTTCCTGTACACCATTGTATCATTACTATCTACAACAAGATATAATCATCTTCTATGGCACAATACACATGTCAACAGCAAGCAGTGGATATTTCACTTCTGTTCTACAGCAGGACATGTAAATGGACATTTCAGCATGGAAGAGATATTTTTCTATGCGAATCTTTATCTGCATCCCCATAAATTTACCACATAATAAGTAGCCAAAGAACATAGCTGACCAGTCTCCAATTTCCTTCCCTTCCCAATGATTTAAAGAGTAGGAAAATGCAGACAAAATCTCCCAGTATCCTTCTGTCTTTTACAATGACAATTGTCTTTTCCTATGCAGAACAATGCTGATGATTTTCCTTTATTATCATTTTTTTTTTTTTTTTTTTTTTTTTTTTGCTCCCTTGTTTGCATTTTACTATGTAGAACAAGGCTAGCAAATTTTCTTCATCTTTTGTTTTCCTGTCTTTTTAAGTAGCAAATCAAGGTTGATGATTTTCCTTCATCTTTTCCTTTCCAACTGTTACCATGCAGAACAAGGCTGATGGCTGTCCGCAATCTTTTCCTTTCCATGTTCTACTATGCAGAACAAGGCTGACAATTTCCCTTCACCTTACTATAAGAAATACAGCTACTAATCATGCTGTATTCTATCCCTTCTTCATTTTTCTTACTATACCCTATTAGACTCTCCAAAAGACACACACACAGATTCACCATCTGATTAAAACCACAACTTTCCACTTAGGAAAGAGGTTACCTCCCTTATCTCCATTTTGCGGGTACAGAAGACGTGAATGTATGTCATAATTCATATCTTCCTGACATTTGTGTGAAAACTTCCCTTTTCACCCCTCACAAACCTATACAAGGCATATTCTCTCTTGACAAATTGAGTTCACTTTTCAGAAAATACAAACAAGTATGTTAACAGGAATCTAAGCCATCATCCTTATTATTCACAAAGATTTTTTTTTCTGCAACAGATCTTTTTCCCTTTATTTTCCAGTCACCATTTTCTTTTTTTTTTCTTTTTTTTCAAATACACAGAGTCCATTTAAAAACAATGTCCTACAGCATGCTGGTAAGAAAGGTTCATGCAGGAGAAACAACTGCCTAGCAATCAGCCTGATGTACAAGAGCTGTAACAGGTCAAATTGACAGCACAAATGCTACAATGCTAACCAGTATCACGACAGATCTATGCTAATATCACAACACCAATACACTTAATACATATATTCATGTCCAATACAACCAGACACTTCACATGCAAAGTATCTGTATACACATATTCATCTGACAACTGACCGATATTGGCCAACCACTACAGACAAGCAGGAACATTCCAGTTATTGGCAAAGATAGGTATTTCCATACATCAACATGTTTCTTGGTCTCTGATGTTAACAGCCAAGACATGACAAATATTTCTTCCTAACCTACCACAACGACTTACCTGAGCAACTGATTCATCTTCCCCATCCTCAACCCTTCCCCTCCCCGCATGAGAAAGCGAAACTTCTCTCCCTCTAGCCATTTACTTCTCACCAAGACAGCACTACATTTCCTCCTACACCACTGTGGAGACCCCAGGGGCTGTCTCTTACTTTCAACGAAAATATCGACGAATGTACTGGATACGCCGGCAGGGTTCTTGGCCTCACAGGTGTATTCAGCTTCATCATCAAAAGTAATGTCCTTGATGGTCAACACGCAGCGGCCATCTTGGTGGTACTCTGTCACAAAGCGTTCACTTGGGACAAGTTCCACCTCCTCCTACACAAAGAACAGAAAAAAACGTGACATACACAGAGCAACTTTCATGGTTGTCTTGCACTTAGCCTGACAATATATGTCAATGCATACTTTTTTTCTCTGGTACAGACTAGCATGCTGAGATGTGATTGCACACAATTGTAGAGATCAAAGTATGATAATACACACTGACACTGCAGTACATATATCTAGTTGATTCAGCAACTGCCTAAAATGTGAGAGAGTGTAAGTCCCTGAAAATTTCAGTTAAGTACAACACAAGACAATATAATTCAATCCTATACTTTGCAATGCAGGATCGATACAGCAAAGCAGACAAACAAAAACCAGACTTGCCCTGCAATAGTTTTCACAACGGCTATGTTTTGGGTGACCATGACGCAGACAGCATTTCTTCACATATACCCACACCAGTTACAACAGTAATATATCTAACATACACTGAGAACCAAGATATGAAGCTGTTCGACCACAGCACAAGTGGATACATTCAGAGACAAGCTTGCTCTGTTATACAGTACCTCAAATTAGTAGAAAACTTGGCTTTCTTAGTTCCTAGGTTCTTACCAATATTTTTCTAACTGGGTTTCCATTTTCCCTCTTTTCCCACTTTGACTGGTTTCTTTTTTCTCTCCAACCCCTCTTTTTTTCTCCTTTAATTTTGCTTGCATGCTGCTAACATTTTCACTTTCCAATTTCTTTTTACTTGAGCATACATATGCTATACATAAAATACCATCTTCTTTTCTGTTTTCTACATACAATACTGTACGTACAAATGTCTTAGGAGCAATTCTAATAAAACTATTTCTTTTCTCTCTCCTTTATGCTTCCATAGCTTGTAATATGTGTGACAAGTGCCAGCTGATTAGCCACAGTGGTCAGTGTGTGTTAGCCAACCACCAGAATGACTGAGAAGTCCTTCCTTACCTAGTACCACAAGACAGTGGGGAAGGGATGTCTGACCACATACTCAACCAGAATGACGGACATGCTCTTTCTTAACTTGAACTAAATGACAGTGGATGTTGCCTGGCCGATCACTGTACATACAGACCAGAGTGATCGACATGTCCCTTCTTACCTTGTACAATGTGATTATTGGAAATGAGTAGGTCGAACACACTGACATGCTCTTCCTTACATTGTACCATGTGCCCGTGGTTATGGACTGACCGGCTACAATGCAGACCATAGCGACTGACATGTCCCTCCTCACCTTGTATCATGTGACAATGGAAATGGGTTGGTCGACCACATTGTCAAGCCTAATGGGACAATGGAGATGGGTTGGTCGACCACACTGTCAAGCCTACAGGGACAATGGAGATGGGTTGGTTGACCACATTGTCAAGCCTAATGGGACAATGGAGATGGGTTGGTCAACCACATTGTCAAACCAAATGGGACAATGGAGATGGGTTGGTCGACCACATTGTCAAGCCTAATGGGACAATGGAGATGGGTTGGTCAACCACACTGTCAAACCTACAGGGACAATGGAGATGGGTTGGTCGACCACACTGTCAAGCCTAATGGGACAATGGAGATGGGTTGGTCAACTACATTGTCAAACCTACAGGGACAATGGAGATGGGTTGGTCGACCACATTGTCAAGCCTACAGGGACAATGGAGATGGGTTGGTCGACCACATTGTCAAGCCTACAGGGACAATGGAGATGGGTTGGTCAACCACACTATCAAGCCTAATGGGACAATGGAGATGGGTTGGTCGACCACATTGTCAAGCTTTTCCTTACCTTGCACCATGTGATGGTGGGTCTGGGCTGGCCGACTACGATGCAGACCAGAGTGACTTACCTTGTACCATGTGATGGTGGGTCTGGGCTGGCCGACTACGATGCAGACCAGAGTGACTTACCTTGTACTTGCCTTGGCTTAAGGCTGTGTCAGGCTAATTGACATAGGCTAGAACACCAAGGCTACATCAAAATGTTGTTATGCTCTGCATAGTTATGTGGGGATTGTCTTCAGTTGTGACAAGCTCCTAGCATAACATTATCAGTCTCTAAAATCCCCCGAAGTCGGAGTGTGGCTGCCCATGTGGCGGGGTAATCAAAAACGGTCACACACGTAATGTTCTCATCCCCAGCTGATGCATTTGTACCATAGTGTTCAAGTACTTCGGCTGTTTGGATGATCCCTGGAGTCTTTTAGCCAGGGTACGACAACAACAACAACAACAACTTACCTTGTACCATGTGATGGTGGGTCTGGGCTGGCCGACTACGATGCAGACCAGAGTGACTTACCTTGCACCATGTGATGGTGGGTCTGGGCTGGCCGACTACGATGTAGACCAGAGTGACTTACCTTGTACCATGTGATGGTGGGTCTGGGCTGGCCGACTACGATGCAGACCAGAGTGACTTACCTTGTACCATGTGATGGTGGGTCTGGACTGGCCAACTACGATGCAGACCAGAGTGACTTACCTTGTACCATGTAATGGTGGGTCTGGGCTGGCCGACTACAATGCAGACCATGGCCGACTACGATGCAGACCAGAGTGACTTACCTTGTACCATGTGATGGTGGGTCTGGGCTGGCCGACTACGATGCAGACCAGAGTGACTGACGTGCCCTCAAAGACGTCAAGCTGCCGCTGGAGGGTCTGAGTGAAACGGGGAGCTTCTGGCGCTCCAGTCACCTCAGCAGGGGCAGCGGGAGTTATCTGCTCTTCAGGCTGCACCTCTGCTGATACTTCTGCAATTGTCGGATTTTTTTTTTTTCAAATTGTCACCTTTGTTTTGATTAATGTGAGAAATATATATACTTATCAGTTAACAATACATAATGGTTTGATTGTTCTTTAACCAACAACAATGCACCCACGCCCATTACCATCACCCCTAAACATCTCATTATGATTTTGTTGTTGCGGTTCTCTTTATTAGTGCAGTGTCATTTTAGAATAGATAATATTACGCATTATGTGCACTAATGCGACCCCATGTTTCAATGAGCATATCATAAATGTAATATTCTTTTTATTATTTGCTATTTCTTTCATGTATCACTCTATTTATTGAATGAGAGTGATCAGTAAGGTTTATGTTGTTTGCAGGATATCATGCCAATGTTCTTTTTTTGCTATTTCAGCATGAACAGTGCCAACTCCTCTTTTAGAGAAAATAAACTTGTATCCTTATTCTTTTGTCACTTGAGTTGATTCCACTGTAACTGCCGGTCTTACTCAGTTTCTGTGAGCAGTAGTGTGTCATCAAACTCATCATGGCAAATGCTTTTTCTTTTTCCTTTAATCTAAAATTAAGTAGTAAGCAGTATAAATGGAGAAACTGTTACACTTGCCAAAAATAAGAGTTCAAGGTATGTCCATTTTCAAGTCATTTTTACTTCAATATATATCTAAGTATTCATACAAACACACACACACACACACACACACACACACACACACACACACACACACACACACACACACACACCAAGAAACATACACCAACACACTTCAATCTCTTTTACCTTCTGGACCTTCAGGTTTCAGTTCTATATCCACATCAACTTGTGTAGTTTCCTCCACGATCTCTTGTTCGCTTGGTATAATGGCGCTGACTTCGATTTCTTCAGCAACGACTTCAGTGTCAGTTTCTTTTTCTGGTACTGTTGTCATACCATCAAAATTAATCCTCAACAGAAATGTATGCAGGAGAAAATATTAAACAAATATGTTTAACACTAATATGTATGTAAACATCATGAACACAAAATGGTTCAACACAAAGAGTCAGGCTCCTTTTTCTCTACTGTTTTAGTAGTTTTCAATATAATTAATACTAACAGATTTCTGGCTCCTTCTTCCCTACTTTGTTAGTAGTTTTCAATGATAATTAATACTACCATATTACTGACATTAGTCTATGTTCTAAAATCACACTTGAAATGTCAAACAACTCAGTGTAAGTAGTTTTAGATCCATAAAAAAAAACACACACACAAAAGAATAGGTTTAGTTCCATAGTATGTAAGCATTAGAAAAAAAAAGTTGTAATACACTGTGACAAACCCGCAGACTAATAGTCATAATGGCATATGTCAATTTGACATTTTCTATAAGTCTGTAACAAACAGAAAGACAGAATTAAGGGGGGGGGCTGAAAGAAAGTAAAAGAAGCAAAAACAGCAAAGGAAACAGTAAGAAAGAGTAAAACGATCATTAATCTAATTCACAAAACAAACTGCTAACAATTACCATTCAGTTTTAAGAAAGTGAATTCAAACATACACATACACACTCCCCCACACACATATGTGTGCGCGCGCACACACGCACACACACACACACACACACAGATTACTGGTACTTACTTTTGAGAAGTGAGACAGGATGTTGGAAAACTAGAATGATTATATCATTTACAAAATAGAGTAAACAGTCCTCCCTCCCCAAATTTGCTGTTAGCATGCACAACATCAAATAGGTGGACAGTGGATGTCACCATAAGGTAAGGTAAGGAACTGAACACAGGAAAGTGGTTAATTAACATCAACATGCACAACACCCCAGAAAAGATCATCTCACCTTTCACAAAGATGCATGCGCTTGAAACGCAGCTACCAGCTTTGTTCTCCACCTGAACCTTGTAGGTTCCTTCGTCATCAGTTAAGATTTCTGGAATGTAGAGTTTGCTGACGTTGTGCTCAGTGATGACTTGGAAGTCTTCGGACGACTCAATGGGCTCATCATCCAGGAACCAGGTGACCTGAGCATCAGGACCAGTCATGAAAGACACATGGAGGGTGACACTGTCTCCCTCTGTGACGGTGATGTCTTTCAAGGTGGTAATGAAGTTGGGGGCCACAGTTTCTTCTTCCTTCTCTCCGACTTCCAACTCAATCACTTCAGCTACATCTGCGACTGGAGTCGTTTCTGTTTCAAGGAGTGATTCAGGTTGTACCTCTGTGGGAATATCGGCAGGTGTTTCCATTTCCACTTCAAAGGTAGAGACTTCTGAAGGCTTCTCCTCTTCCACAGACACGACTTGTGTCGATAATTCTGTGACTGTTTCCTCAGGTTTGTGCAGATCCACTTGTTCAGGCAGCCCTTCCTGAGTAATCTCAATGACTGCTTCTTCTATTTCAGTTTTGGAGATTTGCTTGTCATCAATGGTGATCCGTTCTCTCACCTCTTCAATCACCTCCCCAGGAGCCTGCTCTGGAGACACTTCAATTGTGATGTCTTCCACTTTAGTATCTTCTGGCATGATTTCAATGTCAACTTCAGCCAGGTCTTCTTTCTCAACAATGACAAACTCAGAGAGTTCTTCAGATGGTTGTTCAGCTGCCTCTTCAGTTTGTGGTGAGGCGATGTCTTCAGTATCCTGACCAGGTGTTTCTACAAGCACAAGATCAACTTCAAATGGAGTTTCTTCACCCACAGCAGGAACCTCCTTGGTTTCCTCAACAGTATCTTCTTTGGGCTTCTGGCTTTCTACTTCAGTGACAACATCTGAAGGAACTTCTTCTATTGTCTCAAAAGTTGCTTCCACTTCTGATGGTTTCTCATCTTCAAAAGCAGACTCTTCCATGGTTATCTCCATCACTTCTTCAGCAATTTGTTCACTTTCAACAATTTCAAAGTCTTTAGAGATATCCTCAGGAATGTCATCAGCTGCTACCTGTACTTCAGTCAATGGTCTCTCTTCGGAGACAGTTTCTTCTATGAGGCTCTCAGTGACTTCTTCAGTGGGCTGTTCTGGAGTGATCTCAACTTGCAGATCTTCTGGTGACTCATCAGCTGCTGATTCAAGGGCAACTACCACCTCTGTTGCCTTTGTATCCTCAAGAGTGACGGGCTCTTTGACCTCTTCCACCACTTCTTCTTGAGGCTGCTCTGACACAACCTCAAACTGCAGTTCTATGGGAGCTTCTTCCACCTCACTTTCCATGGCTGCTTCAGAAGGTTCCTCTTGGTCAACACTGGGGGTTTCAAAGAGTACTTCTGTAACCTCCTGTTTTGTTTGCTCTGTCTGGACCTCAAGTGGCAGTTCCTCAGAGACTTCTTCCACAGCCTCTTGAACAGGCTCCACATGAACTGGCATTTCTGTTTCCACAGTGATGGTTTCTCTGCTTTCTTCTATCACATCCTCTGAGGGTTGGGCCACTTCAAAGGTTTCCTCTGTGACATCAGTCTCTGCAAGCTGGACTATGGCTTCCATTTCATCAGCCTGGACAGGTTTTTCTTCCTCTACAGCCACAGTCTCTTCCACTGGCTGAGCGACTTCTTCTTCAGGTTGTTCCACTTCAAAAATAACCTGTTCCTCCTTCTCACTGATTTCTTCACTCACTATGGCCTCATCTGTTTCTGTTGGTTTCTCAGGTACAACAGAGATTACTTCCTCTACTGTATCTACTGCCTCCTCTGTTGGTTTTTGGAAGTCAACTTCTGTGGGCTGCTCAATGGTCTCCTCCTGAGTAGGACTTTCAAGTATGTCTACTTCAGCTGGATGACCAATGTCAATTTGAATTTCATACTTAGCATCTTCAGTTTCTGTCTCCTCTGGTACATCTACTTCCATTTCAGAGATGTATTTGTCAGATTCTGCTTCCTCCACCTCTTCTTCTGTTTCTTTGACCTCAAAAGTGATTTCTCCTTCAATTGTCACAGTCTCTGTGGTGACATCTAGCTCTTCTTCTTCAGGCTGGACTTCTGGTTTCTCCACAAGGATTTCAACCATACTTTGTTCCACCTTGGTCTCCTCCTCTCCTGCCTCATATGGCTGCTCCTTCTGTACCACCACTGTTTCTTCAAATGTGTCCACTTTCTCTTCCTGGGTCTGTTCAGGATACAAGTCCTCAGCCACCTCACCAGTGTCTACAGCCTCTACAGTTTCCACGACCTGCTGAACCTCATAGGGCATCTCTGTGTCCACAGTGATGGTTTCTTTCACCTCCTCTACAGTGTCTTCTCTGGGTCTCTCCATTTCCACTTCAGGGCTTAGTTCTTCCAGTTCTGTCACATCAACAGCTTCTTCTGTGACCTCCACTTCCAATGGCTTTTCTGCCTCGGTTTCTGCAGTTTCAGTCACAGGCACGGCAACTTCCTCAGAGATTTCTTCTGGAGTTTCTTCTGAGACTTCTTCTGTTTCAGCTTTGTCCACAAGCACATCTGTTTCTTCTGCTGTGGAAGGCTGAATGCTGACAGAAATGGTTTCCCTCACTTCCTCTGTGGTGTCTTCTTCAGGTCTGGCTGCCTCCACCACCACCTCTTCCTCAGGTTTTTCTTCCAGCACTGCTTCCACTGCTTCCTCCACCTCGCTGGGCTTTTCTGTGTCAATGCTCACCACAGAGCTGGTGTCAACCACAATCTCTTCTTGGGGTTTATCAAAGGATATTTCCAGGGATTCTTCTCCCACTTCTGGTTTCAGTTCTACCTCGACTTCTGACACTTCAGAAATGGGAACTTCTACCTCAATGGTTTCTCTGATCTCTTCCGTCACTTCCTCCCTGGGTTTCTGGGTTTCAGTTTCTAGAACAGGATGTTCCCTTATCTCTTCTTCAGTAGCTTGTTCTTCAACCACCCCCACTTCTGCTGGATGGCCAATATCAATTTGAATTTCAAACTTGGACTCTGTGGATTCGACCTCTTTTGGCACTTCCAGCTCCATTTCAGAGATGTATTTGTCAGATTCTGCTTCCTCCACCTCTTCTTCTGTTTCTTTGACCTCAAAAGTGATTTCTCCTTCAATTGTCACAGTCTCTGTGGTGACATCTAGCTCTTCTTCTTCAGGCTGGACTTCTTCTGGTTTCTCCACAAGGATTTCAACCATACTTTGTTCCACCTTGGTCTCCTCCTCTCCTGCCTCATATGGCTGCTCCTTCTGTACCACCACTGTTTCTTCAAATGTGTCCACTTTCTCTTCCTGGGTCTGTTCAGGATACAAGTCCTCAGCCACCTCACCAGTGTCTACAGCCTCTACAGTTTCCACGACCTGCTGAACCTCATAGGGCATCTCTGTGTCCACAGTGATGGTTTCTTTCACCTCCTCTACAGTGTCTTCTCTGGGTCTCTCCATTTCCACTTCAGGGCTTAGTTCTTCCAGTTCTGTCACATCAACAGCTTCTTCTGTGACCTCCACTTCCAATGGCTTTTCTGCCTCGGTTTCTGCAGTTTCAGTCACAGGCATGGCAACTTCCTCAGAGATTTCTTCTGGAGTTTCTTCTGAGACTTCTTCTGTTTCTGCTTTGTCCACAAGCACATCTGTTTCTTCTGCTGTGGAAGGCTGAATGCTGACAGAAATGGTTTCCCTCACTTCCTCTGTGGTGTCTTCTTCAGGTCTAG
This sequence comes from Conus ventricosus, assembly GCA_018398815.1. Lineage (NCBI taxonomy): Eukaryota > Metazoa > Mollusca > Gastropoda > Neogastropoda > Conidae > Conus > Conus ventricosus. The sequence goes on along the minus strand of CM031595.1, from coordinate 142,098,428 downwards.
CTGCCTCCACCACCACTTCTTCCTCAGGTTTTTCTTCCAGCACTGCTTCCACTGCTTCCTCCACCTCGCTGGGCTTTTCTGTGTCAATGCTCACCACAGAGCTGGTGTCAACCACAATCTCTTCTTGGGGTTTTTCAAAGGATATTTCCAGGGATTCTTCTCCCACTTCTGGTTTCAGTTCTACCTCGACTTCTGACACTTCAGAAATGGGAACTTCTACCTCAATGGTTTCTCTGATCTCTTCTGTCACTTCCTCCCTGGGTTTCTGAGTTTCTGTTTCCACAACTGATTCCTTGGTTTCTTCAAGTGGACTCTCAAGAACAGTGACATCAGTTGGTTTCTCTTCCTGAACAAGAGCCAACTCTGTGACTGTCTGAGTGACATCTTCTTGTGGTTGTTCGGGTGAGATCCTGATACTGACTTCTTCAGTGTGGGGAGTGTCCACATCTTCCTGGATGAACTCCACCCTGAATTGCTTTTCCTCCTGCACTGAAACATCTGTTGTGGTCACTTCCATGTCTGTGACAGAAACTTGCGTTGTCTCAGTGTCTGTGGGGACTTCTTTGGTTTCAACATCTTTGGTTACTGGCTGTATTTCTTCAGTTTTTTGTGGATGCTCCTCTTCAACAACAATAATCTCTCGGACTTCCTCTGTAACTTCTTCCACTGGTCTCTCCACCTGGGATACACTCAGTTCCTCAGGAGACCCTTGTTTGGGAACAGCCTGTATGTCAATTTCAGTGGGCACCACCGATTCTATTTGAATGGTTTCGCGAACCTGTTCAGTGATTTCTTCCATCGGCTGTGCCACTTCATGGAGTGGTTCCATGTCCTGTTCCTGTTCACCCACTGTCAGTTCTAGCTGCACAACTTGTGATGGCATTTTCTCCTCTACATCAAAAGATTCTCTCACTTCTTCCACAGTTTCCTCTTCTGGTCGTTCCACCTGAGAGACTTCGTCACCAGCGTCTTCTGTTTCTGTGACTTCTACTTGAAGCTGTGTCACTTCAGCTGCCTTTTCATCCACCACTGTTAAAGTTTCTCTGACTTCTTCTGTGGTTTCTTCCCTGGGTCTGTGTATTTCAACGTCTTCTACTGGTACAATGGTTTCTGATGGCTGTTCTGAGACAAGCTGATCCACTTCAGTTGGTTTTTCTTCTGCCTTTTCTGGTAAAGTGGCCACAGATGGAGCTGTCTCCACTTGAGGTCTTTCTTCAGTCAGCGTTTCAACAGACGGTGGTGTCGTTTCAAGTTCTATTTCATCTTCTGTCACTTCAAGTTCAGCTTCAATTTCTGATGGCTGCTCTTCACGCTCCAAAGTTATTTCTTCCTTGAAAGAGACTTCAGGCATTTCAGGTTGCTCTTCCTCAATTTCAATGGTTTCTTTGAAAGATACATCTGTCTCCACTTCACTCGTATCTATCTGGAACTGTACTTCCTGAAGGTCTGGTTGCTCTCCAGAAATATCAAGAGTCAGCTCTTCCTTGAAATGCTCATCTCTTTCCTCAATAACATCACTGTCTTTCTCCACCTCAACAGTTTCTCTGAAAGAAATTTCTGTTTCTTTTTCACGTGTGTCAATCTCAAATGTTATTTCAGCAAGTTCAGGCTGTTCCTTTGAAACCTCTAAAGTTATTTCTTCTTTGAAGCGTTCATCTTCTTTTTCAGTGATGTCAACATCTTTGTGCTCAAATTCAACTGTTTCTTGAACGACAGTTTCTGTCTCTTTGCTGACTGTGTCAATGGTGAGTTGGACCTCCTGGAGCTGTGGCTGCTCTTTGACAGGTTCTATGGTGAGCTCTTCTTTGAAGAGTTCCTCCTCAGCAGGTTCCATGGGTTTCTCCACATCCACTGTTTCTCTATAGATTTCTGTGGAAACCACCTCTGGCTGTTCTTCAACCTCAGCATCTGACTGAGGCTGGAAATCAATGGATATTTCTTCCTTGAACTGCTGGTCTTCAGGAAGGTCCACACTTCTCTCCACCTGCTCTATCACCAGTGTGTCCTTGAAGACAGCTTCAGTGGAAGGTTGAGAGATTTCTATTTCAAATGTTTTGTCCTCTGGTTGGGGTTCCAGAACCACTTCTTCTTTGAAAGACACCTCCAAAGGAGATGAGGGTCCTTCAGATGATGGGGCACTAGTGGCTGCAACAAGACATTATGGCAACTGCAAGACCACACATCCCTTCAGAACCCACTGGTGTGAATTCTTTCCTCTGACAGTTTGGTGAACATGACTGGAAAAGGTCCGATTTTGATTATTTGCATAAACAGAGCAGAGCAGTGTCACATCCACATTGACGTGGAACACTGATTTTGAATGCAAGTACAAACTTTCAGGTAGCAGGCCATTAGCACGACTGCAGAACCACTCCCTTTGTCCTGCCGCATCTCTAATTTAGTCCTTCCTGCTTTCACCTCCTCCTCCTCTTCCTCCTCCACCTGATTTCCACACCAAATCTTACCTTTGCCAAGTATGTTACAACTTCTAATTTGCCCACAGCTTACCTGAGTGATTGTTGCTGTGTCCAGGTCAACAGAAGCTGTAACTGAGAAACTGGGTCTTTTCTCACAAAGGGATTGCTTAACCGAGTTAGACTGGGGAAATGGAACTGGTAGCATTGCAGAATCCATACAGACTTTTACTTTCTGTTTCATGTTGACAGCACTGGCAAAAAAACTCAAAGATGCGGTTTAAGAATTTCGATACAATTTAATAAAAGGCTGAAAAGACAGACCAGAATGTTGAAAATCATATGCAGATGATCAAAAACAAACAAAAACCCTTTAGTCGTCAATGAACAAGATAGTGCGTATAGATTACTATAAAAAAAAACCACGAGCACTAGCATTTCTACGATTTCAAAGCTTCATCACACAACACTTAATAAAGATAGGGGAAATTTTCAGAGATTGCATAACACATTCAACACGACTTTGGAAAGATTTTTTTTCCATGTGGAAAAGCTGGAGTTTCAACTACAAAGATTCAAACTTCAGTACAGCATCACACCAAGTGATTACATTTGATAGGGTCTGAAAAACTCTAAATGCAGGGACTGTACTGGCACAGAAAGGATCAGGAATGTAGGCAGAACATGGACAAGGGGGAGGAATGGAACACCAGGTATAGAGTACTCTGGCCTGGGGAATCGGTGGGACAGGAAACAACAGTGGATGAAGGAATCGCTGTAGGTATGGTGGAGGTGTGGAAACAGGAGGAATCACCCACAATGCTGGGTACCAGGACAGCAACGACAAAGGGAGACAGGTGTAGGGAAAGCAATGCCACATTACATCTGTCCATTCCAAAATCTAAATTTGTCAATCCCCATCATCAAATTTGTCAATCCCCATTATCAAATTTGTCCATCCCTGTTAATGAATTTGTTCATCCCATTACTAAGTTTATCAAAGCTAATCATATTTTGTTCATCCCCATAACTGATTTTGACCATCCCCATTCCAAAATTTGTCCCTACCCCCAAATGTTAAAACAGATTATTCCTGAATTTCAAAGTGACAAATGAACGGTGTCATATTCACCATCACATGACTTAAATTCATAAACATTTAAAAAAAGTGAGAACATAATATTTCAAGCATGCTTCAATTTCCATCTTTACACTCGCTGAGTCAAATCATGATACTTACATTGTCTGAATTCTTAGAACAATTCATAAACTGTTTAAACTTTGAAATTAAAGAAATTGCTAGATAATGGAAATATTAATGAAGAACACATGTACACTCATTTTCATATTCACCTGTTCAAGACGAACAGAAAAGAAAATAATGCTTTTTACTCATTTATCTATTCATTTGTTCATGACTTAATTTTCTTTAACCTTTCACATATATCAACCACAAGGAAAAACAGTTCAGAAGAAGGAAAGTGTTACATGGAATACAGGGAAAATTTTTGAAGTAAAAACAAGCTACTTACGTAGAACAGTGATGTAGGCAACAGATGAGCAACTGCCAGCCTTGTTGACAGCTTCCACTCGATATTCTCCCTCATCATCAGGGAGAACCTCAAGAATGGTCAACACAGAGCGGCCCTCTTCTGTCACCACAGTGATTCCCTCAGACTCTGTGAGAGGTTGGTCGTCCAGCTGCCAGGTGAGCTCAGGCATAGGACGTCCTGTCACCACCACCTCCAATGTCATCTTGGACCCCTCCGTCACGGTCAGGTCAGACAGCATCACCTTGAAACTGGGAGCCTCTAGTACCTCTTCTTCTGGTTTAGCCGGAATTTCTATCTCTTCCTTGACCATCTCTGTGGGTTGGGTCTCAATGACTATCTCTTCCTTGACCACATCTGTAGGTTGGGTCTCAATGACTATCTCTTCCTTGACCATCTCTGTGGGTAGGATCTCAATTGATATCTCTTCCTTGACCACATCTGTAGGTTGGGTCTCAATGACTATCTCTTCCTTGACCACATCTGTAGGTTGGGTCTCAATGACTATCTCTTCCTTGACCATCTCTGTGGGTTGGATCTCAATTGATATCTCTTCCTTGACCACATCTGTAGGTTGGGTCTCAATGACTATCTCTTCCTTGACCACCTCTGTAGGTTTGATCTCAATTTCCATTTCTTCCTTGACCACGTCAGAAGGCTGGAACTCAATTTCTACCTTCTCCTGCGTGGTCATGCTTACTGTGGACACAGCTGTAGTTTCAGCTTGCTCCAGAATGTCATGCGCAAGCTCAGATACAAAAGAGTCAAGGGTATCTTCAGGTCTTTCTTCAGGCTGCTCTTCTTCCTTGGCTGGTTGCTCCTCTTCAATAGGGGCTTCTTCTCTGGCCACAAGAGGTTCCCCTGGGCTTGTTTCTCCTGGACATCAGTAATGATCTTTTCAACAAACTCAGTGGCGAACTGCTCTATCTCCTCTTGCACAGCTCTGCTGACCGCCTCCTCAGGCCGTTCTTCAATGTCAGAGACAACAATGGCCTCTTCTGTCTCTTTATCTGAAATTCAGGTTGTTTGCTGATTGCCTCTTCCACTTCCACAGTTTCTCTGGAGATTCGGGAAGCATCTCTATCTTCACCTCCAAGCCTTCGGTGACTGTGGTTTCTGAGATTTCTTCCTCCACTGGTGTGGTTTCATATTCAGCTGGTTTTGTCTGTGTGGTCTCCACCAGTTCTGCAGGGACTTCAAGCACACCAGCATCACCAGCTTCTTCCTCAGTGATGAGCTGCATTTCAGGCTCAGCTAACGGTCCTCTTCCAAGGGTACAGTCTTGAATTGTTCCGTCACAGTTGTGACCACTTCCTCAACTTCAACTGGTATTTCAGAGGAACAGCTTCCTCCTTTTTTCAAGTGGGACTTCAGCCACAAACGGTACCTCCGCTGCCTCCTCAATGACCTCTGTTTTAAATTCAGATGGCTGTTCTTCTTTTGCTTGAATGGAATCTGTCACAGCCTCTGATGGGTGAGCAGCTTCCGTGGCTTCTTCTCCTAAAGGAACCACATCAGGACGCTCAGTGATTTCTTCCACAATTTCAGTCTTGAATTCTGAAGTTGCTCTTCTTCAGCTCCAACAAGTTCCACAGATATTTCAGAAGGAACCAGATCTTCTGGAGTTTCTTTTGTGACATCTGTCCACTTCGGGTTGCTCTGTGATTTCTTCAACAGCTTCGATCTTGAATTCTTCGGCTTCTCTTCTTCAGCTCCAACAAGTTCCACAGATATTTCAGAAGGAACCAGATCTTCTGGAGTTTCTTTTGTGACATCTGTCACTTCGGGTTGCTCTGTGATTTCTTCAACAGCTTCGATCTTGAATTCTTCTGGCTTCTCTTCTTCAGCTCCAACAAGTTCCACAGATATTTCAGAAGGAACCAGATCTTCTGGAGTTTCTTTGTGACATCTGTCACTTCGGGTTGCTCTGTGATTTCTTCAACAGCTTCAATCTTGAATTCTTCTGGCTTCTCTTCTTCAGCTCCAACAAGCTCCACAGATATTTCGGAAGGAACCAGATCTTCTGGAGTTTCTTTGGTTACATCTGTCACTTCGGGTTGCTCTGTGATTTCTTCAACAGCTTCGATCTTGAATTCTTCTGGCTTCTCTTCTTCAGCTCCAACAAGTTCCACAGATATTTCAGAAGGAACCAGATCTTCTGGAGTTTTTTTTTGTGACATCTGTCACTTCGGGTTGCTCTGTGATTTCTTCAACAGCTTCGATCTTGAATTCTTCTGGCTTCTCTTCTTCACTCCAACAAGTTCCACACATATTTCAGAAGGAACCAGATCTTCTGGAGTTTCTTTGGGTTTCAACTGTCACTTCGGGTTGCTCTGTGATTTCTTCAACAGCTTCGATCTTGAATTCTTCTGGCTTCTCTTCTTCAGCTCCAACAAAATCCAGAGATATTTCAGAAGGAACCAGATCTTCTGGAGTTTCTTTTGTAACATCCATCACTTCTGGCTGTTCTACAACTTCTTCAACAGCTTCAATCTTGAATTCTTCAGGCTTTTCTTGTTCAACTCCTACAAGCTCCAGAACAATCTCAGAGGGCACAACTTCTTCTGCTGTTTCTTTGGTTACATCTGTCACTTCGGCTTGTTCTGTGATTTCCTCAACAGCTTCAGTCTTGAATTCCTCTGGTTTTTCCTCTTCAGCTCCTACAAGTTCCACAGATATTTCAGAAGAAAACCAGATCTTCTGGAGTTTCTTTTGTAACATCCATCACTTCTGGCTGTTTTACAACTTCTTCAACAGCTTCAATCTTGAATTCTTCTGGCTTTTCTTGTTCAACTCCAACAAGCTCCAGAACAATCTCAGAGGGCACAACTTCTTCTGCTGTTTCTTTGGTTACATCTGTCACTTCGGGTTGTTCTGTGATTTCCTCAACAGCTTCGATCTTGAATTCTTCTGGCTTCTCTTCTTCAGCTCCAACAAGTTTTCCCCACATATTTCAGAAGGAACCAGATCTTCTGGAGTTTCTTTTGTAACATCCATCACTTCTGGTTGTTCTACAACTTCTTCCAACAGCTTCGATCTTGAATTCTTCAGGGTTTTCTTGTTCAACTCCAACAAGCTCCAGAACAATCTCAAAAGGGCACAACTTCTTCTGCTGTTTCTTTGGTTACATCTGTCACTTCGGTTGCTCTGTGATTTCTTCAACAGCTTCGATCTTGAATTCTTCTGGCTTCTCTTCTTCAGCTCCAACAAGTTCCACAGATATTTCAGAAGGAACCAGATCTTCTGGAGTTTCTTTTGTGACATCTGTCACTTCGGGTTGCTCTGTGATTTCTTCAACAGCTTCGATCTTGAATCTTCTGGCTTCTCTTCTTCAGCTCCAACAAGTTCCACAGATATTTCAGAAGGAACCAGATCTTCTGGAGTTTCTTTTGTGACATCTGTCACTTCGGTTTGCTCTGTGATTTCTTCAACAGCTTCGATCTTGAATACTTCTGGCTTCTCTTCTTCAGCTCCAACAAGTTCCACAGATATTTCGGAAGGAACCAGATCTTCTGGGGTTTTCTTTTGTGACATCTGTCACTTCAGGTTGCTCTGTGATTTCTTCAACAGCTTCGATCTTGAATTCTTCTGGCTTCTCTTCTTCAGCTCCAACAAACTCCACAGATATTTCAGAAGGAACCAGATCTTCTGGAGTTTCTTTTGTGACATCTGTCACTTCGGGTTGCTCTGTGATTTCTTCAACAGCTTCGATCTTGAATTCTTCTGGCTTCTCTTCTTCAGCTCCAACAAGCTCCACAGATATTTCGGAAGGAACCAGATCTTCTGGAGTTTCTTTGGTTACAACTGTCACTTCGGGTTGCTCTGTGATTTCTTCAACAGCTTCGATCTTGAATTCTTCTGGCTTCCTTCTTCAGCTCCAACAAGTTCCACACATATTTTAGAAGGAACCAGATCTTCTGGAGTTTCTTTTGTAACATCCATCACTTCTGGTTGTTCTACAACTTCTTCAACAGCTTCGATCTTGAATTCTTCAGGCTTTTCTTGTTCAACTCCAACAAGCTCCAGAACAATCTCAGAGGGCACAAACTTCTTCTGCTGTTTCTTTGGTTACATCTGTCACTTCGGGTTTGTTGTTATTTCTTCAACAGCTTCAATCTTGAATTCTTCTGGCTTCTCTTCTTCAGCTCCAACAAGCTCTACAGATATTTCGGAAGGAACCAGATCTTCTGGAGTTTCTTTGGTTACATCTGTCACTTCAGGTTGCTCTGTGATTTCTTCAACAGCTTCGATCTTGAATTCTTCTGGCTTTTCCCTTCTTCAGCTCCAACAAGCTCCACAGATATTTCAGTGGGGGCTACTTCTTCCACCGTTTTCTTTGGTTACATCTGTCACTTCAGGGTGTTCTGTGATTTCTTCAACAGCTTCAGTTTTGAATTCAGATGGCTGTTGCTGTTCTACCCCTAAAAGCTCTACAGTTACCTCAGACGGCATAACCTCTTCACTTGTTTCTTCAGTATCTGCCGAAACTTCAGGCTGTTCAAGAGCCTCTTCTACTGATTCCACGACTTCAGTCTTATACTCAGGAACAATCTCTTTGGTAGTGGCTGAAATGGCAGGAACCACATCCTCGTCAGCAGCAGACATGACTCCAGTGGAACCTCAGAGAAGTCAGGTAGTTCAGGTGTCTCATGAATCACCTCCACCTGAAATTCTGTTTTGGTTGCAGGGTTGGCTGAGATAACTGTGCACTGATGGATGGAACAGCAGCTTCCTGGTCTTCAGAAACCACCTCCACCACCTGGGGAATCTCTGCAACTTCTGCACTGGCTCTGCCTGGAATTGCGTCTCCTCTGCTGAAATCTGGACAGATTCACTGGGTTCCTGAACTCCAGCCACTGTTTCCGAAGGACTTCACTGATCATGATTACAGCTTCTTCCTCTGGCTGGTCTTCGCTTCAGCTTGAGCCACATATTCGGGTGTGGTTTTCTTCCTTAGAGCTTCTTCTTCATGTTCCGTGAGCTCTGCAGATATCTGTTCTTGAAGTCTGGATCTCTTCAACAAACTCACGAGAATGGGTGGGCAGCTCAGTGTCTGAGTCAGCAGAGTTGGTTTGGGAGAAGAGGGTTCAATGGAAGACATCAAAGACTCTGACGCTTCCTCACTGTCTGGTACATATTCATAGCTGCAAACAGACAAAAACCAACTAAGTTGCTATGAGAGACAGGCAAGTAGACAGACAGAGACAGAGAGAGAGTGAGAGAGAAAGAGACAGAGAGAAAGAAAGGAGGAGGAAAAAAAAGAGAGAGAAAAAGATTGAGAGAAGGAAAATGGAGGGAGAAAGAGAAAGTGACCTACAGACATACAGAAATAAAGACAGACAGGCAGATGAGTGAGAGATGGTGTGAGTATCGCTGGAGATTGGGTGGGAGAGATGGAGGTGGAGAGGGCATGTGTACAGTAGTGACACTCAAAAAGTAGGCTGAAAGATCCCATAATTATTGAATGCTGCAACTTTATCTCCATCAACTGGACTAAAAGTGTGCATGTAGAAGAAAGACAGACGGAAAAAAAGAACGAAAGATCTACTGATTCTTAAGAAGTTTACAACACAAGAATTTTCTTTTTTTCAAAACAAATTACATACTGCAGTAGAAAAAGACAGAAATTCTATTCCAACAGATAATTCAACAAAGCTGTTATGAATTCTATCAGCATGCAACACACACACACACACACACACACACACACACACACACACACACATTACTGATAACAGACATGACAATCACCATGAGCATTTACCTGCCCTTCAATCTTCAACTGCGACCAGCTCTCTCAAAATACATTGCAAACACTGACACAAGACAGCTATGGCAACAGATTATCGCCCCTACAGAACCTTCTGTCCAAGGGCGATACCACATGGCAAGCTTTGAGCTGCCTTGTGAGCTGCTCTGTAGAAGGATGAAATCTGATACTGCAGAGTGTGGCCACATCACAAGCAACAGCTTGTGCTAGCACTGAGCGACAAAAATGTTTCCATCGGTTATCATCACTAGCACTACCCATGCGGTTATCGCTCTAGGTGTGGCCACTTCTGCAGTAACTGATGACATCCTTATCATGAAACTCTCACTGACAGCTATGATTGCTGCTTGAGTGGCCAATCTGCCTTTCACAACTCAAAGCTCACTCTCTGCTAGTCCACAACGTGGCTTGCAACACACAGCTTGTAGAGTGGCCAAAGCCTAATACACAATTCGAGCACATTAAATGAGTGGCCAAGTGCTAGCTGTTTACTTAATCTTGTCTGATCTCATCAACCCTATAAATACTCTCCACACCGACAGACAGACAGAGGACAGAGACACTCACATTCCACTTCAAGGAAAGCCCGTGTCACAGCCTCTCCATGTGAGTTGACAGCCACACAGCGATATTCGCCAGCATCCTGCGGGAAGACTTCAGCAATCAGCAGGGTGCAGGCCCCAGACTCCACATCATAAGATAAGCTGAAGTCTTGGTTCTCCGTGATGGGTTTGTCATCATGGAACCACGAAATGTCAGGCATGGGGATCCCATTGACCTCACAACGAAACTTGACCTCTTCTCCGTCCATCACTTTGAGTGACATCAGCCCCAAGTGAACTCTGGCGCCTTGCCCTCCACTACCTCTGGCACCTCGAGAACCTGTCATTCAACACAAGTATTGTTTTTTTTCACCAGCTGAACATATGAATATGTAATAGAAAAAACAGAACTCGAACAAAAAAAAATTCTGTGTCCTGAAAATCACTCACCAAATCCTATAAACCACGGAGAAAGAATCATTGCTCAACATTAGATTCTAGTCTTAAAATAAGATGTTTTAAGTAAGCAGATGTCCGGAAGAACAGAAAACCTGTTCACAATGAGTCAGCTGAGGTTTTGCCAGGCAGCTTACGTCATCTGGCGGCAAAACATGAAAAAAATTTGTGTACTCCAGTTTCTTAACAAACTTAAAATTTCATGAAGTCTGAGAATGGCCTGTCAAGGTTGACCCCCACAACCCCTACCCCATCCTTCACCTCCGCATCCTCCCTCCCCTCCTCTCAACTTATTGTGCACAAAAATAAGTGCCTTTCCTTTGTGGTATGTCAATATTTCATAAACAGACCTTTCCTTTGTGGTATGTCAATATTTCATAAACAGACCTTTCCTTTGTGGTATGTCAATATTTCATAAACAGACCTACATAGAGTGATACATCATCTGAACTGTCAACAAGTTTCCTGACTTTTTTCCTTCTCATCTTTTGCATCCTCTCAACATCATTAACGGAATGCTGTGATTCTCAACCCTAATACACAACCACACCCAAACTTGTCCTGTTGCTACCCTCAACACCACAGTCCACAGGGAAAAATCAATATCAAGTACAGAGAAGACACCATACTGCTACTGGGTGATGCCCTTTCTGATGGAACATATGCAGGATCACTTACTAAGGGCAACGTTATAAGGGAAACCCTTTGTGCAAAAGAAAAAGCATCCAATACAGTTTTTCCTGCATGCACAGTCTCGTATATTTTTGAAAGCAATACGTTTGGAAGCAATTTCGCACATGAACTCTTTTCGTGTCAAACTCTAGTCTGATGAAATCCTCTCGTTGCATTTCACTTCATGAGTCAGTGAAAAGCACTGCTAGCAGACACAAGACTGACTATGCCTTGCTTGACAATTAAATAGCAAATAAGAACTGAACAGGCCCAGTTCAAATTCAGAACAAAATAAAAACATCATTTCGAATTGATTTGTTCCATTGCCTGTTAAGCTACGGAGCACAATACAAAATATTAAAAGAGACATGTATCAAAAGCCAAACAGGTAAATCCCACTGATAGGCTAAATAGTGTTATACACCAATCTTGCAGTCGCCAGTCCAGCGCAATGGCTGGAATGTGTGGCATTTTGCCATAGATACTGAATAGTGTGATATGCCTTAAACAACTCTGAAATACTCAAGCTCTAAACTGTGTGGGCCTCTCTGGAATGGTCAATTGACCTGGTACAGTGTCAGTGGACAAAGGTTTAAAGGTCTACTTTAGAGGTTTTCGATAATTGGTCAGCTTATGCAGAAATATGAAATGTTTGATAAATTGCTAAAATAAACATCCGATTCGCTCCCGATCACACAAAATCGATCCGCGAAAGTGGGCATTTTCACCTGTAATCAAGAAAACGGGAGGTAATCAACGAAATCTTGGCATGGCTTAACTGCTCTTGGATGTGACGTCACATGATGGTCAGCGACGGCGACAGAAAGCGATTCTGATGGTTCTTGCACATCTCGCTCGGTATTTAATTTATCATGTAAAAGCATGACTATGATTGCGACAGCCAATGTGACTCTGGGAAAGTTTCTCCAAGGCCTGTATCTATCATTTTGAACGCTAAGTTCTTTTTTACCACGCCAATTGCGCGCTGGTGACCTACTCGTTTTTGAGTGAACCAGTATTTTAGGAAGAAGAAGAAGAAGTTCAGTTCCAGCTGGACGCCCCCGAAACACAGCATTCCGAAGGCGTACGGATTTTAAACCGAAGTCTCGAGGGAGGCTACCGACTGACTTCTTGATGCGATCACGCGTGGACGGCGAGCGGAGATTCTCCTTCCTCAAGCCTTAACGTGTTCGTTCAATTTAACAAGTGTGATCTGTCCATAGATATGAACAGAATAAACGTGCGACTATCGTACTCATCTGTACGAGCTTACCACTCCGCCTTCAAAGTATACGCGCACAATGCAGACGAAGTTTTTGATCCACTCGAACGGGCTCGGCAATTGTCGGAATAGCTCGTTTCCGCGGCCCAGCTGGAACTGACGTGGTAAATAGAACTTTAGCTGCCCAGCATGGTTGCACGAACCGAATCCACTTCTTTCGAGTATCTGGATCAGATGGAAATGTGTGCAAAGAATACCGTCTCCTGCTGAGCTGCTGCACTCCGCCTACAGCACAATATCTGCCACCCCCTCGTGACTTTTTAGGCTGTGGGGGATCGCAACTCGTGTTGATTTCACTTGGCGTTGGCTTGTTGTGTAGGTCGCGGCTGAAGGCCAGTCCATCAAATGACGTCACGGTTTTCGGTCTACCGCGCGGGGTTTGAACAGGTGTGCAAAAGTCGTTTTTTATCTATTAAATTCTTCCGGAGATTTTTTTAGAAAAATGAATACCATACTGTAGTTATATAACATGTAGACCTGTTTTTAACAAATTATCGAAAATCTCTAAAGTAGACCTTTAAGCTCCCCACTGATGACAATAACTGCTTAGTCCCAAAGCCAGTATGAGTGAGAATCTCTCCTGAGGGCTCCACCATATCTGACAATGGCCCAGTCAATTTGTTGACATCAATGACTTTGATATGAATTTACCATAGGTATAGGCATGGAAAGGAACTAAAAACTGAGGTCAACACAAGAGCAGTGCATGATAGGCCATAAATTTTATATCCTTTTTTCTTTCATGATGATCAGTGAGGATGACGATGATAAATATGTTATGGACTTTCACACTGGTCTGCAACTACAAGCAAGGACTGTCCTCTGTGCTTCTTTTCATATGCACAAGATACAACTGCACTGCTGGTCAGGAAATTTGAGCAGCACACTGAAAGACGTATCCATTAAATGGATGAAACTCAACTGTGTGATTCCAGTCTTCTGATCTGAGCCCATAGTACATCTAAACCTGCACAGCAACTGGCTGCTGAGGCTGAAAAATCCCACAAACAAATGCTTAGGATGGGGTATTTTAATGGCTCTCTGGGTGGTAATGGATGATCAGAGGGCACCACTGCATCTTGTCCTTGATGTGGCCTATGTGGCTCTGTTATAAACAAGAGGCCTTGATCTGAACTACAACTACTGCCACTACCTACAGCTACCTCCTACAGCTTTTACTAACCACCACTCACCTGTTCTACTGACGGGGCGGCCACTTCTGTCAAAGGAGTCTCTTCCGGTTGCTCTTTCTCTTCTACTTGCAATGTGAGCTGAACCTCCTCCAACTCTTGCTGTTTGCCCTCAATCTGAAGGGTGATTTCCTCACGGTGGCTCTCTTCACTCTCTATTGGTTTTTCTCAGCCATCTCTGTTTCTGACACAAAGGTTTGTGTTTCCAGAACAACCTCTTCAGACACTGGGATTTCCACCTGTGACTTCTCTGTGCTGGTGACCTCAGTAACAGTGGTTTCTGAGGGTTCCACCTGAATGGTGAAGAGAACTTCTTCTGGCTGAGGTTGCTCTCTTTCAATCTGGAGCTCAATTTCTTCCCTATGGACCTCCTTCACTTGATCTGCTTCAGACACCTCGACCTGTTCTACCTGGGTGCTGATGACTGCAGGCTCCACCCCTTCCTCTTCTCTCACCTGGATCTCCAGGGTCACCTCTTCCAAGGGGGTGTCCTCCACCTGACTGACCTGCTTTTCTGTCACAAAGCTTTCAGCCAGGTCAGAAACCTCTAGGACTTCTCGCACCTCCACCTGGGTTTCTTCGGATGGGGCAAAAGTCTGCTTTTCCAGATCTAAAGGAACAGTGTCAATGGTGATGGTCTCCTGGAATGTTGGCTCTTCTTGGTCCTTGGGCATCTCCTCTGGGACTAGCTCCATTTCCAACTGAACCTCAGTAGGAACAACTCCCACTTGTTCCACCATGGGTCTCTCTGTAACCATGATCTCTTCCTCGGGAGCTTTCACCTCCCTCTCTTCCACATCCGCAGTAATTTCTATGGGTTGTTCTTCAGTGGTGTCTTCCACTCTGGTTTCTTTCACAACTTCAGTGATCTGAGTCTCAATGACAGCCTCTGTGTCAATAGTGATCGGTTCCTCCAAGGTAATTGCCTCTTGTTCCTCTGGTTTTTCTTCCGGAACAAGTTCCAGCTCCAGCTCCACCTCGGTGGGGACTTCTGCAGTCATGGCAATCTGATCTCTCTCACTGACAATGAGCTCCTCTGTGGGAGCCTGAGTTTTCTGTTAGTGGGACATCAGAGGTAATATCCACTGTCTGGACTTCCAGAACATCCTCCACCTGAGATGGCTGTGTTGGTGCAGACACAGTGTCCTCCTTCACTGGCTGAATGTCTACACTCACAGTTTCCTCCACAGTGACAGGTGCCTCCTCCTGGGGCTGCTCCCCAGGCATCAACTCCACTTCCATCTGTACTTCAGATGGAACTTCCTCAGCAGTGTCAATGACTTCCCTTTCTGTGATGATGACATCTTCAGCTGGGGCACTGACTTCTGCTTCTGGCACTTCACCAACTTCTTCTGGTGCCTCTATTTCAATGATGCCTTCAACCTTGGACTCTTCAGTTGGAACAGCTGTGGGTGTCTCTTCCACAGGCTGTATATCCAAGGTGATTGTGTCTCCAATGCTGGGAGCTGCCTCTTCACTGGGCTTCTCTTCAGGAACCAGATCCACCTGTAGTTGTACCTCAGAGGGAGTCAGGTCAGACTCATCAACAGCACCTGTTTCAATGACGATGGTCTGTTCTTCAGGAGCCTTGATATCTGTTTCTACCACATCCAGTGTATCTTCTGGTCTTTGTTCTTCAATGCTACTTTCCACTTTGGATTCTTCAATGTCTATTGTGATGGGTGTTCCAACATCAGGAGCCTGAGTTTCAAGGGTAATCGTCTCTTCAAAAGTCGCAATTTCTTCCTCTTTGGATTCTTCCTGTGGAACGAGTTCAATCTCCATCTGTACTTCCGATGGTACTTTTTCAGCCTCAGCTACTTCTGGTGTTCCTGTAGTGACCATTTCATGCAAAGGAGCTTTCACTTCAGTGTCTTCCATTGGAGTAACAGCCTCTTCAGGAGCTGTGCTCACAGTGAGCTGAACTTCTGTCACAGGCTGTGGCTGTTGTGCCTCCTCCTCAATCTCTTTGCTTTCAATCACAATGGTCTCTCTGGTCTCCTCCATAACATCCTCCTGAGGTCTGGCCACTTCTGTGCCTCTGGTGTCCACAGTCTCAATGTCAATGGCAGTTGTGGACACCACTTTGCTGATGGGAATCTCCAGTTCCTGAGGCTGTGGATGTCTTTGGAGCTGCGTTTCATGGATCTCTACTTCAATTCTCTGAACTGATTCACGGCGGTGCTCAACCTCTTTGTGGATCTCAGTTGTCTCAGTCCTGGTAACTGGGATTTGGAACTGAACTTCCTGGGGCTGGGGCTGTTGAATGATCTCAATGGTCTCTTTATGCTTCTCTTCTGCTGCCTTTTCCTCCACGGGTATCTGCTGCAACTCTGACGTGATAAGACTTGTGGCTTCTGTCAGCTGCTCAACCACCTGTGACTCAACAGGTTGTACAGGAATGTTGACCCTCAGCTCAATGGGAGCCATCTCTTCAGCTCTGCTCATGACAACTGAAGTGGTGCGTGTGGTAGGGCCCTCCGATATGGTGGGGTCTCCTCCTGTTCCACAACTTCCCGTCGAACCTGAGTGAAAGTGGTTGTCTCTTGAACAACAGTGGTGGCTGTGGTCTTGGCGACCTGAGGAAGTCCAATCTGGATCTGGAAAGTGGCTGGCGCAGCTGGCTGCACCTGGTGGGGAACTATTTCTTTGGTGGTGGTCAGGTCCTCTACTGGGATGACCTCCACGGGCTGCGGTTCCTCCTTGGACAAGTCAATCTCTATGGTCTCCTTATGAACTTCATCAGATTCCACCTCAACCTCATCCTCTGTTGCTGCACACAGAAGTCAGAAAGGCACCATTACTCTTTGCAATAACCTACAGAGTAAACAAAATCAATAACCAGTATGTATGCATGCATATTTGAAAATATGTTCGTATTTATATGTGCATGTTTATTTAGCACATATGACACTGACAACACACATAAAACTGTGTGTATAATGCAATGAAAAGGGAACTTTTTTCAAATCAATGAGCAGAATTCTTAGGACCCCCTGGCAATCCCATTGCTCATTTTCTACTTGTTTGCGACATATTTTGAGTGTACTGAGCATTCTAAGGGCTTGCTGGCATCCCATCATTCATTCATTATTTATTTGTGCATATCTCTAGTCTACTGAGCACACATTACCAGGGCTGTTACCTTTTCCATTAAGCTAAGTGGGGCACTTAGTCACTCCAGTAAGAAAAATAGGTAAAGGTTAGACAAAGTAGTGTTGACTGAACACAACCCTAGTATGAATCACAACAGACTGATTTCACTTGCGGTGACCGTGTTGTAGTGGTGCAGTGTAGACTTACTGATGACAGTCAGCCGGCACGTGGTGATGGACTCGCCCACCTCGTTGACAGCAATACACGTGTACTCCCCCTCATCTTCAGGGAACACCTCCACAATGATCAGAGTGGTCTCCCCTTTGTCTTGGTCTACGAGGATCTCGAAGTCGGGGCTCGACTTCAGTTCCACTCCGTTCTGATACCAGGTGATGCGTGGCGAGGGGCGGCCAATGAAGTGCACCGTCATGACCACACGTTGTCCATCCTCCACACGCACAGGTTGCAGGAGGGTGGTGAAGCGGGGAGCAATGAGTTCTTCTACAGGGGAAGTGTCCGCGGGGCCCTCTGGAACCTCTTCCTTCTTGGGGGCTTCAGCTGCCTCTTGTGGCATCGCCTCCACGGGCCTCACCTCCTGCTCCTTCTCCATGTCCTCCCTCTGGATCACCACCTCCTTGCGGTGGATTGCTGAACATAACACATGGCAACACTTCACTGTACTGAACAGTTCAGACTGGTCACCAATGGGCACAAAATGCGTATGTTAAGATAACAAACGACTGGCAAAAATACTTCATATGAAGCTCTATGCATGCCTCAAAACAGCATTTCTTCTAACGTGTTTTAAAGATGACTCACAAAAGAGCACAAACTGGAAATTAATCTTTGTATATGACTACTCTCTCTCTCCCTTACTTTACCACCCCCACCTCTCACCCCCTACCAAAAAAACTGACAGGTACACTTAAAACTTCCGAACTCCATTCCTTGAATTAAAAAAAAACCTCTCTTTCTGACCAAAATATGTCCAAGCACCATCATTATTTGCAAAATATCCCCCAAAACTTGATGACAACTATCAAGCTATAGCATGATCCCCTAAGAAGGACTAAACACTGGCTTGATTACCCTAAGAACGACTAAACATCTCTCTTTGGCTGATTCAGTATATTATAACACTGACACTCAATACCATGATCACTTGATGACAGACAACATCATCCTTCTATGACTGACCTAAAACCATGATCACTCTATGAATGACTGTATGCATTATCATTTTACAAATGGCTCAATGCCTTGGGATCATTTAGACAAAAAAACAGCCATGCTAGGAATTAATTGAGACCATTTATACACTAAATGTACAGTTACGCCTACATTTTAAGTAAACTGAAACACTGTACCTGGCTGCTATACAACATAAAGTGAACCGAACACTTTCACAAGTTCTGACTGACAAAATCAGCAACAAACTGTCATTACCACACAGCAATCACTACCACCCAACAAAAAACAACAAGCAAACAAACAAAAGAAAATGCTTACAGTACATCAGTCTTATCACTTACGTGTGACAATCAACGTGGTCTTGCAAGTGGTGGTGCCATAAATGTTGTCAGCCTGGCAGACGTACTCGCCAGAGTCTTCAGGAGTCACATCTACAATGACTAGAACATGAGTGCTGCCATCCTTCAACACCTGAGTGCGCTGGGTGGGGGTCACCTGGAGCTCGTTGACGAACCATTTCACCTCTGCTTCTGGCTGTGACTCCAGCTCCACTTCAAGCCTGTAGTCAGACACATATCACTCAGCATGAAAATGAATCTCCATAGTTGCGATTCAGCTTTCATCACAAAATGAAAACTGGACAAATCAGATATATCATCACTTCCACTTATCAAAATCAACATCACATCTACCTGTTAACTATACACTTTTGAAGATTCTGCTGCACCAGTGTGCATAGTTTGCACTTGTGTAGCTGATTTTCATTTGGCATATAACTCTTCCGATAGGTAGAATGGGATTTAATGTGCGAACAAGATATTTTATGCATGCGTTCATGCTCAGTTTAAAGTTTAAAGTCACATCCAAAGGAATTGGAGGGGATGTGAGTTTGCATAGATGGTGTATCTGATGAGATTATCTCTTTAAAATCTGGTCATCTTGCATGGGAATCAAATTCAGGACCTCTGGGACAAAGAGTCTAATATCTTACCAACTAAATCAACCAGACCCCAAGAATATCCAATACTCTCAAAAACTGCAGCAAAACTGATGAGCCTATCAAAAAAATTAAAATAATATTTACATGAAAATAGGAAAAACATGATTCCAGCAAAGCAATAGAGTTAAGCCTCAGCAAAACTGAAAACATTAAAACCTGGAACATTATAATACAAGAAAGTGAGTGAATGTCTAGATCATAACAGATATCACAAACACTTACCTGACAGTGCCTCCTTCCTCCACTTGTGTTGTAGGGAGGAGGGATTTTGTGAAGGTTGGAGCCATCTCTAAGCTGGTTACATGATGCTCATCAACCAGCCGAATATCTCCAGGCTCCAGACCATCTGGCAACTCTGTTAGCACTGTGGTGGTGGTCACAGTTTCCGTCACTGTGGTTTCTGTAGTGGTCATCGTTTCTTCCTCCTCCACCACTGCACACAGCAACATGGCAATACATTCAGTTTTAATGTAGGGAATAGCACAGCATAACCCACTGTTTGTAGACAGATCCTCACTCTCCCAACCTAACTCCATTACATACAGTTTGCAGGCAAGAAACAACACTGCTTAAATCACTGTATTAGGACAGATCCAAACTCTCTCAGTTTAACGACTTGGCATTCAGATTTCAGGCAGGAAAATCACAGTTTAACGCATTTAATGTGAACACGTCAACCTCATCCAAGCTACTTACATCATATTCACTTTGCAAGCAGAGAACAGCACCACTTAATTCCCTGCATGTAAAGAGATCCCAACTCTCCCACCCTAAATACATCACATTCAGATTGCAGGCAGGGAATACCATAGATTGATGCACAACAAATGGACAACTGAGCTATCCTGATTACATATGCATGCGAGGAACGTATTCAATGTGCTATACATTTACTAGGTAGGAAATGACACCATCTCTTCCAGAACAATGCTACGAAAGTCCTAAAACATCATAAACTGTAAATAATCAGTATGTTTGTAACAATTGCTAATTTCAATGAGATCAAGCAAGCAAAAACTAAATGGAATGTTACTCAGAAGAAATGGTTTTTTGACAGAGTTCACAACTATTCAGAAAATTAATTGAAATGTTCAGAAGTGCTCAGAGTAATACTTTATTTGTTGGAACTGTTCAAAAGAAACTAAAATTATTGAGTTTAGAACCATTAAAAAGAATGATATACTAACTGCACTGAAACCTATTTAGAGTGAAGTATGAAACTGTTGTATTCAAAACAATTAAGAAGGCATAAAATGTTGTATTCACAATTCAGAAAAGAGATGACTGGTGTGTTCAAAATTGTTCAGGATGAAATTTGCATTTACAGCCTTCAGAACAGCAATCCTCTCACTGTTTGAAAGCAACACACTTTCTCCTCAATGACAACAAGATCATGGAATTTATTTTGAACAGACTATGTTCCCATTAAAAAATATAAAAAAAGCAGGAGTATCTGACCTTGTACAAGAAGGTTAGCTGAGGTCATGGCCTCGCCAAAGGGGTTGACAGCACGGCAGACAATCTCTCCAGCATCATCAGGAAAGACCTCAGTGATCTCCAGCCGGCACTGACCCGTCTCAATGTCGTAATACAACTTGATGTCAGGCCCACTCTCAATCACAATGCTGTTTCTGTACCATGTGACCGCCGGGGCTGGTGAACCTATCAGCTTGCAGGTCATGGTCACAGGCTCCCCTTCCTGCACAATCTGAGGCTGCAGCATCTCCACAAACTCAGGAGGGATCTCATCAGGAGCCTGCACAGTCAAGATCTGGGGTTGCTCCTCCAGAACCTCAATGACTGCCTCAATCACTGCTTCCTCAGCTGGCAGCTCTTCTGGGGGGGTGCTAGCCTCTGGGATTGTTTTTTCCTGTGAAAATACATGTGCTGGTCATGAGAACACACATAAACACGCAGATTGTGTCTACATACCTCTGTATGATACTTCTCCTAAAAATACTTGCCAATTACTCTGTGCTAACAAGGCAAACATGAATATAACAGAACGACAAAACAAAACAAAACAAAAAAATCCCAAACAAATATTTTCTTACCTCTTCCACAGGAGACTCTGGGATGATGACCTTGACCTCTGTCTCTTCCTCATCAGTAGCAGGCAGAACAAAGGTGACTTCCTGACTCTCTGTGGTAACCTCCTCCACTGTAGTTTCCTGCATAATGACAGGGGTCTCCTCTTCAGCTTCAGGTTCCTGAATCTCCAGGGTAATCTCCTCTGCAGGTGTTTCCTGCAAGACAACTGAAGTTTCCTCTTCAACTTCAGGGATCTGAATCTCCAAGGTAATCTCTTCTTCTGCAGTCTCAGGGGCCTCCTCCGGCAATTTTACCTCTCTGACAGTCACCTCTTTTTCTATCAGATACTCTGTTACCTCTTCTTTGGGTGTTTCTGCCTCAGGGATTTCCTCCTTCATTTCCACCTCAACGGGAGCGAGCTCACGTTCTGGGGATTCTGGGATCTTCTCAGGGACGAGGGGCACTACTTTGGGTCGTTCGATGACCTTGGCCATCATGGCTGGCTCAGTCACCTCCTCCTCCACTTCTTCCTGAGCAGTGTAGTAAGAGTCTGAAGTTTCTGTGCCTGTCAGAGATTCTGGGATTGGGGATTCAAAGACCGGAGACTCTGCCTTGAGTACTTCTTTGACCAGTGGCTCCACCTTGGGTCTGTCGATGACAGTTGGCACCACCTCCTCTTCAGTCACCTCACTAGAGATCAGGACCTCCTTCTGCACGGGTTTCTCCTCTGTGTCCATGGGCTCTGCTGCCACAGGGGCTTCCAGAGTGATGAAGACCTCCTGGTCCTCACCAGGTGTAGCATCCACCTGGTCAGGTGCCCGAGGCTCCAGCTCCATGGTGGTTTCCTCTGACTCTGTGATTGTGAGGTAAGCAGAGGTGGTGGCCTGGCCTGCGGGGTTCTCTGCCACACAGATGTACTGGCCCTGGTCCTCAGGGAACACCTCCACGATGATCAAGTTCACCTGCAAAACATCACCACCACCTTTCAATGTAGTATTCTGACTCCCCCCCCCCCCCCCCCCCCCCCCTAATTCTTCACCAGGTTTCTGTGTTTTTCCTATTCATTTCTTAAATACTGACACATTATTAATCAACCAGTAACCTCCCTTATTCCTTCAGGTTTCAACTACAGAGGGTAGTGTACTAAAAATTCTTTTAGTATTGATTGGTTGGACTCAGAACCAGCTTATGGACAGGATTTTGTCATGGCTTATCAGAAGAGACTTATATACAAATCTGATCAAAATAAACACTTACTACATGACTGAAAAAAATGTGTGATCAAAATTACTTCCCTCTTGCCTAGATTCACGATTTGAATACATGATATGCACATATGACAGTATCACTTTCCAAGCTGCTTATGCAGTACCTAATTTGGCAAGTTTTTCTCAACATCTCAGCATAATGGTTTTGTATCATTGCATTATAGTATAATAAATAATACTGTAGCAAAATTCATGTTTAATATTTTACCAATAAGTAGTGTATAAGTTCGACTGAAGTAGCATCCTTCCAACATAAAATGTATAACCTACTAAAGATATCTAATGGACAATATTCTACCAAAACTAAACATATTACCTATCAACACCCAATATATGACATTCCAATAACACCTAATCTCTAATACACCCAAGGAGAAGCATTCTATCAATGCTCAATCTACAATATTCTACCAACACTCAATATGTAGTATTCTACCAATATTTTATAGATCCCACCGACTCCAGCACCCTGCAAACGCTCAATTTACAATGTTTGACACTTACTCTATTCTACCGACACATCAATGTATAGCCTGACCCTGGAGTTTCACACTGACCTCTCCCGTCTGAGTGTCGTAGGTGATGACAAATTCTTCATCCTCGTCGATGTTCTTGGAGTCATGGAAGAAAGAGATGCGGGGCATGGGGATGCCCGACACACGGCATGTCAGTTTGATCTCCTGCCCATCCACAGCCTGCAGGGTGGGCAGAGGCTCCAGGAACCGCGGGGCCACCATGGCTTCCATCATGGGTGAAGGTTCGACCATCTGTGTCGTGTCCTGGAGGCGTGGCATCTCCTCTTGAAGAGGTTCTGTGAACAAGGCAACCGTTGGCTTTCTATAACTGCTGTTGTTCAGTGACACAAATACTTCGTTCCCCTGCCCTGAACAGAACTAATCTTGATTGCTCTGCCATAGCATGGAGAAACCTCCTAGTAAATACTCCTTCCCTATAAAAACCTTTTTTCTAAAGTATTTTTAATTCCATCTGTACTGAAACTTTTTATTTCACTGACTGGGGGCCCCCTAGTAAAATGGTTAGAGAGTTTAGCTGTGGAGCTTACAGTCACGAGTTCCAACCGCTCTTGTGGATTTCTACAGCTTGAAAGCCCTCTCTGTCCCCAGCAGTAAATGTAGAACTAATTCAGTTTAGGGACAGATAAGGCGATGGAAGGAGAGGGTTGGCGCCATCATCCATAAAGCCCAGGGCCTTGACACTCTGAATCTCTAACAGTTCACAGCCTCTAGAGCCATTAGGGTTAGTAACCTTTTTAACTAGGTTTTGACTTCCAGACTTCCTCCTTTTCAAATTCTATAAAACTGGATGTATCTTTTTAAGAATTGGGGCTAAAGACACGAAATGTCTCACTGGGTGTTTTTTTTTTTTTTTTTGGGGGGGGGGGGGGGTTTGCCTAGGATCCAACATCATAATGTCTTTCAAGACCAATTGGGTTTTGTTTAGGATTCTGAAGTCACTATACTTTTCAATATCACTTTGATACCATGAAAATCACTTCATGACATAAAATTTGTTGCCACAACAGCTTATGTGGATTGATAAAATAATCTACAGTCACTACAACAGACTCTTTTTTCCCCTATTTTTCTGCTGCCACATATCCTTTGCCCTCTAAGAACCATCACTCTCATACTACTAATTTTAACATTTATGTACAAAGACACACTCAGATTCATCACAGGCCTTTCAGTAGCATCACTCAAGTTACTCATTTCAGCGTCCACATACATAGCCACGCCCTATCACCGTCAGAAGTCTATCGTCAGTCTGTGACAGACACTAACCACTGCACTACAGGAGCTGATCATAACTTCCATATCAACGAAAGAATGTAGAAACTGCTAGAACACAGAGCAGAAGTGGAGGAGTGAGGCAGAGGTGAAGCAGCGTGACTGTCCTGCTGCAGAGTGCATACCTTGCACATACAGCGTGGTGCTGCTGATGGCCTCGCCTAGCTCCGACACCACACGACATGTGTACTCCCCTGTGTCCTCAGGGCCCACCTCGATGATCAGCAGGGTACTCTTGCCCTCCTCAAAACGGATCTCGTAGTGTGGGGATGGCTTGATCTCCATGCCATTCACGTACCATGTCACCAGCGGAGGTGGGTAGGACTCGACCTCACACTCCAGCCTGAGAATATATCAACATGAATTATTTCCAGCCTGAATCTCTGTGGAGAATAATATGAAAAACAGCATATGCCATACATCATTATAAATTAAGCATTGCTATGATAGTGGACAGAATACAAAAAATGACACAATATACACATCAGTCTAAAAACAAAACACATGATGTAGTGGGTAGAAAATGTTTACATGCTAGGTGACAAGTGAGTGTAAAAGTTACCACAGATAGCACATATAATGCATTTTTTTGGTGAATTTCACTCTCTACTGCCAGTTTCTCTTCTAAGCAATATTTTCCCGAGTTCCAAGGTCAGACCTTCAAACCTGCTTTGGTATGGATACAAATGGAGCTTAGAAGAACAAATTAAAATATCTCATGATCAAGGAGAATATTTAGTAAGGAGAATATTTAGTAAGTTATGGAAATAAGAAAAGATCTCCTAGACACCCTGAGGAGATACGCATCTCTATGTATTTCCATCTCTGCCAAACGAAATGATGTGTTGAACAATCAAACAATCACTATGATGCTCATGTCCAACGATGACTAACCATTTGGCCTGCGTTAAGTAACTCTTCTCAGCCAGTTTACCTGGTGATGTACTTCCCTTCAATAATTGTTCATTGATAAAAATCACTCTTTTATATAAAACATTAAAAAATTCAGCTGAATCCCTCAGACTCACCTGGCTATGCCTCTCTCCCTGACGAAGATTTCTGGTTCCAGTGGAGTGGTGATCTGTGGTTTCACCATCTGTGTCACAACCTGTTCTTCACGCTGGACGGTGGTCACTGTCCTGGTGACTGTGATGGTTTCTGTAGTCTGTGCGTCAGGAATCTCAACCACCTTCTCTTTACCTGTTCAACCCACGTGGCAGTGTAAGAAACAAATGCTTCCTGGAAGCACTAAATACCTAACTGTTAAATGCCTATACAAACAGTAGAATTCCTACAAACAGTAGAATTCCTTCGTTCCTGATTTTTTACTTCACTATGAGAAATACTACTGCTCTCATACATGTCCAGAAACAAATGTTAAGTGAAATTATTACATTCCTCTTTCTGTTTTCATTAGAAATACCACTGCACTGTCACTAGTTTGAAACCACTCCCATTCATAATTTCACTCTCAGAAATACTGTTTCTTTCAAACCAAATGTTAAGTGAAATCACCACATTTTTTACCGTTTTCTTGACTGAAAGACACACCATTCCTGTCTCTTAATTTAAAAATATTTACTGACTTGTTTTCATTCATTAACTCTAAATTTATCATAAATACATTCTCCTTTATCCCACATCTAAATACAAAAATAATACAGAATCACTGCAAGAAACACTAAACAGCTCCTTCATGAAAAAAGGGTTGCCTGAAAAAAAAAAACGATTCTAAACTTCTCAGAGAAGCACCAGAACCCATCTACACCCCACCTTCTACCCACCCTAACCCCAACCCCTTTCATTCCTGCCCCACCATTCCTACCCCTTTCTTTCCATCCCCCAATCAACCATCTAGAAACAAATTCCATTAGGAAATCAGGAATACTCTATTGCTGGTTCCTCCATCAAAAGGTATGTCAACAATAAACCTGAGAAAAGTATTAAAACGGTATATCTCCAGTTGACAATGAATTCTTGATCGAATCAAGTGCACTGTGTACACTATCAGGAAAGCGACTATGAACCTCACACTGAATGAAAATCAGACTTCAATAAGAAATGCCTGGAGCAATCCAAATCTCGCTTCTAAGAGCAGGAAGAATTACCATCTTATAATACTATCATACTTCTATTCTTCCATACTGTCATCTACACATAAAAAAACACCTACAAATACATCTGCAGCCAACAAACACAGTCAACAGAATCACCACCCTGTACACTGACCTCTGACAATGAGTGTGGTCTTACAGCTGACCTCTCCAAGGTCATTCTGCACTCTGAGGGTGTACTCGCCGGTGTCCTTGGGGCCAAAATTGATGATGACAAGCACCACAGTTCTGCCCTCTTGAATCAGGCGTGTGCGATCCGTGGGCAGGATCTCAAGGCCGTTGATGTACCAGTTTACACGGTTCACTGGCACGGATGACAATTCCGCTTCCAGTCTGGACCACGACACAAACACAATTCAGTTCATAGTGCACAGCAATTTACCACTTTGTAATACATGCTGAAACATATTCCATAATACAAATGGAAAGACAACTTATCAAATACAAATTGAAGCACTTTCATTCACAATACACAGGGATATATCCCTGAGGAGGTGAGACTTCAAATCACTGACAGACTGAAGTGAGGACAGAGGTGGAAAAAAAAAGAAGCAAAAGCAATAACGGGAGTTCAAAAGATTCAATAAAAGTTGAAGAAAGATTTGTTACCAAAGCCCCTTTTCCCTGCTCTTGCTCCATACATCAGGTGACACTTACTGTAAAGGAGGTTCAAGAAAAACTACTTTCTTTCTTTCTTTCTTTCTGCGTACGCAGGCTGATACTCCTGCGGACACTCCCTTTATAGCCAGGCAGTGGAGTTTTGTGTGTATGGCCCTTTTTTATCCCGCCATTAAGGCAGCCATACTCCATCTTCAGGGGGGGGGGGAAAAAAAGAAAAAAAACTACTTTAATGTCATGCATCCCATTCCCTCCTTAACCTAACACCAGCACATGAATGTCTTCTATTTGTTAGCTCTTCTATCATACTACTTAAGCCCCTTTCTTCCTTCAAGCCTCTTTCTTCCTTCACATTAAGTATTTCACAACTACATCTGTTTCACTTTGTCTGTATTCCTCACTGCAGCCACCACAGGTGCTGTGCCGTGGATAAGCCAAGCTAAGTGCTCACCTGGCAGGTTGACCAGGTTCCACTTCCAGCACAGGCAGCAGCGGTTTGAGGAATTCTGGTGGCGCCCGCTGGGCCACAGTCACATGGAGCTGCTGAGCCAGTTTCTCCACCTCTTCTGACCCTGTCCAACACACATAGCAGACACACACTTTTTTCTTCTATCTCCAACAGTGCTGTCCTGCATAGTTTTGTCTTCCTTCTGGAGACTGTTTGTGCCTTCGGACGCACAGACAATGAATGAACAAGAAATATACAGGATGAGCTCAGCTAAACATCGGCCTGTCACTCACACAAATAAACACACACTCAGCCTCACTCGCTCACTATACAGGTGAAAGGGACTATGAGAAACACAAATCTATAATCTGTAAAACCGCCTTGCCTTATTTTGATTTCCCTGCACTATTGGACTGAGAAAAGCTGAAATAACCATAAAATTGAAGTGTTGCAACATAAAATGCTCTTGACTACAAAGGGTCAAGATTGATGGATCAGTGTGAAGTGTGTGGGGGCTGAGCATGAAGAAAACACAGGTCACGGACTCAAGACTGGCCTGGTGGTCAAGTACTAAACGTGAATGCCACATAGGAAAATACTATGTCAAGCAGATATGAATGGATCAAGTGGAGAGAAAGGGCACAAGTACTATGGTCTGGTGAGAGTCAGCAACAAGAATCATCTGTTGCATCTGACGCAGATTTACATCAAAGGGGGCCAATTAGACAAAGAACTCATGTTCTCATTGAAAATTCTTCTAAGTATTGAAGAAGGAAAGAAGAAGACTTAATTTCTAACACATAACCACACAAAAAGGAGGCAAAAAGATATCCAAAGAAATTGAAGTGAATGCAAAGAGTAAAAAAAAAAGTGAAAAACACACAAAGCATGTTTGTTTATCAAGGAACAAAATCAAAAACTCTCCCTACAGCAGTCGATTAAATTATGAGAGGTCTTTTTGGAGGACTGGGTACTGAAATTTGAGGTTAAGAACTTGGCTCTCTTTCCTCTTTGTCTCTCCTTTTCAGAGGTGGGCATCCCTACTGTCACTGGCAACACTCATGCAAGGTGGAAGTGAGACATTTGCTTGAGCAGGTAAGAATGAAGAAACATAAAACTGAATTGTTGCAGTACATGATGCTCATGACTTCTGGCCAAGATGGGACAATATTGACTGATCAGTGTGGATGGTGGGCGCTGTGCTGGACAAAATCATGATCCATGCATTGATAAGCATGCAGGAAGCCGGGGGAAAACAAGTGATAAACTGACTAAAATACAGTGTTCTAAGTGTTCTATTCCGGTCTACATACACAGGGAAGGCAAGTCATGATGACAAAAAGAACCAAACACCATTTTTATGATTGTAATGTGTTCTAAATGAACTTAAGAATCCTGCACCGTGACAGCTACACGCAATCTTCACATGTAGGTTACTGCAACCTGCACCAGGTTCTGTATATTAAGGCACTGATAACACCCACACCTCATACAGAATGACCAAGCTCCTTTCTGCTATTACCCATTCCAAAGTTCAACAGAACTGAATAACATTCACAGAACAACAGGCATCCTAACTCAATTTTTATCATGTAGGTTACAACAAACCTGCAACACAATCACACCTTAGACTAACTGTATTCATACAAGTTATGATCATTTGGGGTTTTGCTAACCATGTGCATACAGTCATCTGATCAACCATATATTGTGTAAATACCAATGTACTTAAGTTGAAGACTTTTTTGCAGTAAAGCATTTACAGGTTTGTATGTTTTGTCTTCCAGTGTAAATGCATGCCCCTAAGGATGTATCTAAGATATCTGTGCAATGGCATTC
Source organism: Conus ventricosus (assembly GCA_018398815.1). Taxonomy (NCBI): domain Eukaryota; kingdom Metazoa; phylum Mollusca; class Gastropoda; order Neogastropoda; family Conidae; genus Conus; species Conus ventricosus. Next base: position 142,069,139 of record CM031595.1, on the reverse strand, counting down.
ATTACTGGATGCACAAAGGTCTTACCTACATGAGCATGAGTAATACATCACATCAACAATATGCTTGGGGGAATAGCCCAGAATATACAGATCTGTACTAAGGTAAATGGTGAAATATTGCATATATATTTACATGCAAGGCAAAAAGTAACTCAGTAATATTTTCATGATTATACATGTGTCATCAGTTTCTTCTCAATCTTTGCTTTGACAAACTAAAGCAAAACACTCCAAAACTTACAATTAATAAAAAAAAATCTGTTAGCTTATGAATACCACCTCATTTCATTTGACCAATTAATACAGAACATTTAAAGATATGCAATTATTATGACATTCACTGGTGTAATTGTGATCAGAAGTGAATATGTTTTCAAAATTCATAACAGTGCTATAAAAGAACTTTGTTGCATAACATTTGTCATCTTAAGCAACACTCAGGTTTTACATAATTTCTTCTTTTTTTAATCTAATTATGGTAAATCATTTTAGAAAAGATGAATGCACATACTATCATGCCTTTGTAAGCTACTATTAGTGTGATGGTCTACTTACTCTGCATATCAAATCAAAAAAAAAAGAATTTAGTAAGTATGATCATTTCCCACAGCATCTTTTGCAACAGATGTTCTTCTTAACATTACATTCCTCTGAAATTCCCCATGTAGCTCATGAAAAAATATAGCTCCCCTTCATAACTGAACCTTATATGTATCCTTACGTTCAGCCCCTTGCCCACTTGAAACCCTTTCAAATACTCCCCTCCACCACTCCAACTAGATTCAATACCTCTAGCATCAGAGTCATTTTGGACATTTCAATAGTAGTTATACACCACTTCCACAGCTAGCCCTTCCATGGTGATGTCTCCCCCTTCCAGCCCTACAAAAACAACCTGTCCTACTTCCAGCCATCCAAAGATAACTCATCCCTCTTCCAGCTAAACAAAGACAACCTGCCCCCTCTCCAGCTGAACAAAGACAAACTGTCACCATTCCAACCCAACAAAGATAACTTTTCCCTATTCCAACCCTGCAAAGACATTTTACAACAACAGCTTATCCCCTTTCCAGATCAGCGAAGACAACTTGTTCCCCTTCAAGCCTTACATGAGAACTTGTCCCCCTTCCTGATGTACACAGACAACTTGTCCCCCTTCCTGATGTACACAGACAACTTGTTCCCCTTCCTGATGTACACAGACAACTTGTCCCCTTCCTGATGTACACAGACCACTTGTCCCCCTTCCTGATGTACAAAGACAACTTGTCCCCCTTCCTGATGTACAAAGACAACTTGTCCCCCTTGCAGACTTTCAAAGACTTGTCTTTCTTCCTGATGTACAAAAAAAACTTGTCCCCCTTCCATTTCTACAAATGCCCTCCCTCCAAATACAGACAACCTGTCCCTCTTCCAGACCTATAACATAATTCTGCCTCCCTTCCAGCCCTATGAAGATAACTTGTCTCCTTTCATGCCCATCTGGTCCCTCTTCTAGACCTATTCAGATAACCTGTCCACCCTGCGGCCCTATTAAGACAACTTGTTTCCCTTCCAGGTCAACAATGAATTGATCCCCCTTTTTGCCCTACAAAGTCAGGAAGAGCAGAATGTCATGGATGATGGGATGCAGGAAATCAGAGCAGCAATGGATTAGAAGCAACATGGTATGAGCAGATGTTACAAGGAGATAATATAAAGTTACTCACACGTCCAGTACACCATGCAGCACAGGTCATCATGCAGTCGCTCAGGGTCAATTAAGGGCGGTGAGAGGTGGGAAGATGGGTGAGTGAGTCGGTGAGTATCACAACAGGTGAGTGGGGAAGTTGGCGTTCTCCTCAAGCAGCTCACCAACATGCATGCAAGTTGCTTGCTGTCTCTTCAGCACATGCACTACATCACCTGACCTTGACCGTCACACGCCTCCACGAGGCCAACGCATGTCACGAAGCCAAGGTGACGGAGATCAAGTTCATGTGTCCTCTGCATGTGCAAGCTTGGCGGCATGCACTGTAGCTGTATGTCTGCAAGCCTCGGCTGACCTGTGTCTATTTTCTTTGTACATGCTGCTATTCATAACAGCTATAACACTGCACAACTTTCACTTGCACTGCATATCAAAAGTCCAAGACCACTCATTTACAATTATTCTTTTACATACAATGATAAAATGGAATCCCTTCAAAACAATTAACCACAACCATGCCAATAATGAACAATACTTCATTAGCTGTAAATCTTTATTTTCATTCCACAATAATAAAAAAAAAAAAAAAGAAAACCAACCACAGCAAACAGTAAGCAATGAACACACATTTCATTCTACAGGATCATAACAACCAGATCAAATTACATCAGATCGTTCAAGTAGATTTAAAGGGGGGATTTCAAGCAGGGTTGGTCATGCAAAGTGTCAACGACTAGCAAACAATAATTAGTTCCAGTATATATCCAGTTCTTTATCTTCCAGATTAACAAAGAATTAGTTGAGATCAGTCAGACCTGACGTGGATCTCCTTTTCCGTCAGAAAGCACCCAGCACGCATGCCATGCGTAGTGTACTCCAGCATAATAATATCACAGCACTGATGGAAGGAATAGGATGTGTAAAAAGAGTAATGAAGATGGCCCACGTCAACCAGACAAGTCTTGATAAACTGAGGAATGAAGCTAGTTAATTCATTATCCTGAATACAGAATGCAGATGACCATAATGATGTGATACTACTGAATGAATATGATGGGTATGTGCCTGCACTGATATAATGGCACAATACAGTGCGTGAAGTGAATACACAGAGATTTTCAGTACAGCATGTTGAAGATACTGCTAATGTTTACCGTATATTCAACAACAAAAAATATATACATAAATATCAATACTGGTCAGATATGGTGAGTGTTAATACTGATGCTATGACTGAGTATAACTGGTGGATGATAACAAAAGAACAGTAATGTTCAACACAATGTGTTAGTGAGTCATATATTTACACAATGATATGCTGAATTATAAAGACTGCAGAAATGATGACAATTGATGTCCACAATGACACACAAGTTATGAGAAGAAAACAAGTGAAAAAAAATAGTGTGTGGTATGAAATGACTTCAAGTGATGACGCTGATGTATACAATGACACTGGGGATGCATTTACTACAACAGAATGACAGATTAGCAAACACACTGAAGTCAACAAATTGTCATTGCACAAAACAGGACAAGAGACACTCTTTAAAAAAAAAGGAAGCGATGACTCACAGAGTAAGACAGGCACAAGATCAGATTATAGACCCAACGGCTTACAGAGAGCAAGACAAGTAACATGTTGGACACCGTCTCAGACTCATGAGACTAGACCAACATGAACACAGTCATTACAACACTGTGTGATGAAGTGTCCAACATGCTTCAGTCTTTTCACAGTTTCCCTGGAGAAGATCTTGCCCTGCAACAAAGGCATCACACATTATCATGCAGACAAAGAGGGAGACAGAGGGGCAGTCTTACGCTGCACGTAGAGCTCGGCGGAGCACTCAGCGGTGCCTGCCTGGTTCTTGGCCCGACATGTGAACAGTCCCGTGTCTTCTGGCAGAGCGCTGAAGATGGTCAGTGTCGTCATGCTGTCTTGGGTCTCGATCTGTGGATTGCACACACACACACACACACACACACACACACACACACACACACACACACACACATGCACACACATACATCATTTTTCATGCCAAATTCAGTGTATCAATCCCACTTTTTTTCTAGAAAACATGGAGAAGAGTAGAGGCCATAAATATGAAGAAAAAATTCTGTTTTCTTTTTGTTTTTCACTGCAGTCTGCAATTATCTCATTTTTTTCTGAACTTATCTGATACAAACAACAAATATCTTGAATAACAGGTTAAAGAGTAGCTAATCTCATTTTCTTCATTTAAAAGTTAAAAGAATAAATGCCTTTTCAAAATCATTCTGAAATAAAAGAACAAACATATTCCAACAAAGGTTAAAGAAAACTTCACTCATAACTTAAAGGACAGCCAAGTTTTGTTACAGATGAAAGAACATACAACTTCACCAAAAAGTTCAAGACCTGTTTTGTTCAAATGTTGAAGACTTAGCTATAATTCAAAAGCCAAATGAGCAGACATCTAATTCAAAAGTAAAAGATAAGATAACTCCCTAAAACCATTGAAGTGCAGACATGCTGTTCACATACATGTAAAAGAATAGACACTTCTATACGTTAAAGACAGGCATCTTCTTCACAGATCAAAGCACAGACATTCATATTTTAATGGCTTAAGAATAAAGGACTAACATCCTCTTCATCCAAAGGGTAGAGAAGCTAAGAATTGATGCCCTCTTCACTCAACAGTTTAAAAACAGACATCTTCACTCGAATGTTGAGTCATACTCATACTTAAGTAAAACTTCTTGTCAAACTCATCTGTTTGCAATCGCCTACTCTGCAAAGCATGTTCATCTCACCTTGTGGTCACGAGAGTCGTGCAAGGTCTGGATGCCGTTACGGATCCAGGTGATCTCAGGTGTGGGGTCCGGAGAAGACGGCATCCAGGCGGCCGGTGTTCCCTCAGGTACCATGGTGTTGGCCACTGGCCGAATGAAGCTGGGTGGCTGAGCCAATGCCATGGGTTGGCTGGGCTCTGGCTCACTCTCCACACCTGCAAACAACAATGTCAGCATCAGGTATGGATGGATAGTTTACATCATTAATTCTATCGGGTAAATGACTGCCCACCTGTCCCCTACTATCATCAGCTACACAAATCCTCAGCAAGTGAATCTCCACTATGCTGTCCTCTCCACAAGATACACTTTGCTGGGGGCTGAAGGGTGGCGGAGTGGGGTGGGGGGGACCATCTCATTTTCCACACCCCTTTGATAGCAGGAAATGAAGAGCCACAACGTATAAGACTATTTTTTTAAATGATGGTAAGTGAAGAGGAGTAACATTAAGATGATAAGTTCCACTCCGGTCCGAGATCACATGACAGGGCTGTATCCTAGTTTCCTCTCCCAGCCTATTCTGCTATCGACTAATGAGACACCGACCACAAACTTTACAGTGACATGTTCCACACAGGTTCCTATTCTCACCCTCGTTAATGACATGAGCTCATCACCACGTTAAGGAGATGTGATCAGCTCCCTGCTCTCCCAATTTAAGTGTTGGGTTGTTTTTTTTTTTGTTTCTTTTTTTCTTTTTTCTTTTTTTTAATTTTCCAAAAGCAAAAGACAATAAACAAGACGCATGTACAGGAAAACAAGAACACAGTTTCAGAAACAGTTACATACAGTGATTAGACACTTAGTAGGTGATGGACAGATGAGGGCACATCTCTATTATGAAACAGAGGCAATAATAGAAACTTTAGGTGTTTTTTTTAGTAATGCTGATAATATAGCTATGTTCCATGCCAGGCAGAAATAAAACATTTACCGTAAAGTTCGGACTATAAGCCGCGACTTTTGTCCCCAGCTTTAAACCCTGCGGCTTAAACAACAATGCGATCTGCGAAGATCCCTTTCTTCTATTAAGAAAGGGTGAAAACCGTAGTCGCACCTTCTCGCCACGTTAATGTGGGTGTTTCCTCAGGGGACATGGGACAGGTTGGACGCAACCTCTGTTGTGACTAACGCGGCACGGGAGCGGACGACTGGCGCTATATTAAAACTAGATCTCGGCCTCTCCAATCAAGGAAAGCCGCAGGCTAGACCAGTCCAGATGGAGGAGTAAGGCCCCCACCGAGAAAGGAAGGAACTCTGTGCAGGCCCATCGGCGCGTGGACACGCCCTGACACTGCTCCAAGCCTTACCCCAGCCATGGGATAAATGGCAAGAGCCTAAGTCGGATGTGCTGGTCCTGACTTGTCAGGGGCGTAACGGCAGCACAACGCAACCCCGCTCACATGACAGACAACCTTGGAGAATCTCGATATGGTGCTCGACCGTTGAGGACCCGCCAGGGTGGAAGAACGGATCTCTGGAGGACCTCCGCCGGACGGCAGCCTTCATCAGTGCATCTGGCGTTCCTGTCTGAGCGAACGAAGAAGAAGAAGAAGAAGAAGAAAACAACAATGCGGCTTATTTGCGGATTTTTCCGATTTCAAAAACATCACACCCTCATCTATTCTTAGCTTCTCTGTAACTCGCCATATCGTGTTTACTGTTCATGAATTTTTATGGTGCTTTTAACTACGATTTTCTCTGTAATCGTGTAATGGAATCAGTAACCCGTTCAGAAATACAGGAATCGACATAAGTAAAGCCCATTACTGATATCTTTTTCATCAGTTTGTCTTCTACAAAAATATGATCGCTTAGAACGGCGCAACGTGTGGGCTGTTTCCGACCTGTTTAATCTTGACTAACACCAGCTGAATTACGAACAAAATAACTAAGCATTGGCACGGTATTAAGCGAAATAAAACAATCGAATCGTTTCATTAATGTTCTAGTTTGTTATTATATGCGTTATCTTTCCAAGTGCGTCTTGCAATTCAAAAACGATTAGCGCATTCGACTCGGTCATTGTCAGACCTTGGCTTCGATCCGCCATTGTTGAAATCGTGGACGGGGAGTGAAGGTTTGCATTTGATACCTTCGCTTTGATTGGCTTGCGCTTTCGAGTACTCAACCAATCGCTTAGCTTGATACACCAATGAATGCAGGAGAGAACTGCCTTTCTAGTGCATCGTTAATGTGTTGGTTTTTTTCGGTATTTTTTTAAAGCAATGATGTTGGAAAGACAACACTTGTAAGAAGCCTCATAAAAACTTCGATTCTAATTGATTTAAAACACATCGTACTAAAAAAAAAAGAAAAAAAAGACTGAAATAAAGCTGGAAACATGCTCTTGTATTCTGACCTATTTAAACGCCAATGAATGCAATGAACACATTGTATGTGTTGATTTTCGACACTATGTTAACTCAACGCTCGGCCAGCTGCCGCCTGCGGCACATCAGACTGTGTTGTATATATCTGCGGCTTATAAACCAGTGCGGCTTATTTGTGAAAAAAGTTAAGATTTTTAAAAAATTAGTGGGTGCGGCTTATATACAGGTGCGCTCAATAGACTGAACTTTACAGTATCTGGACAAGTAAGAATGAGAAAAAAACTGATGGGGAACTGCGATGTATGATGTGTAACGTCCACATCCATCACTGACCATGGACTTTGAGGTAGGTGATGCAGGCCACTTCGCCCATCTTGTTGCGGGCCACACACTTGTAGGTGCCCGTGTCCTCAGGGAAGGCCTCCATGATGGACAGTGTGTGCAGACCTTCCGTGGTGGACGACATCTGGAAGTACTTGGACGGCTTCACCAGCTGGTTGTTGTGGTACCAGGTCACTACTGGAGCTGTGGACAACATCATCCTCTCTGTGACTTGTATTGTTCAACCAGTCAACAAGGACACTGGAGTAAATTCACAAGAGTTATCATGCACATAAGTAAGTGAACTTGTCTATAGTTTCCTTCTTGTATTTCTTTTGCACTGTGCTACCGTTCAGTTCTTGATTATGTAAAAATGTGAATTATCAATGAATATCATGATTAAAATCTACAATGCCATTTTTAATGGTCTTACATAATCATAATAAAATGTGAGCAGAACCCTAAATTGGAAAACAAAGCAGCTGTAACAAAAACCATTAAAAAATGTACTATGTCATTTTAGCACTGAAGATAAATCAAACAAACCACACAAACATATGACAAACAGTGTGCATTTTATCCTTTCTTTCCATCAGCTAGCCATCTCCCTGCACTGTATAGCTACTCTCACAGCTCTGTTAAGAAATGGCTGGCAGTACTTATTTGACATTGAAGATTTGACATTAACAAAACACTACTTGCTTTCTCACCCCCAAACCCCAACCCTCCCCCTCCTCCTCTCACTCCATCTGGGGATACCCACTGGTTAGACAAGATAACCCACCTGGCTTCCCTGTGATTCTACAGGTGAACCTGACAGGTTCTCCCTCCTCCACGTCCATGGGCCGTGGCTCCTCCACCACACGTGGCGCCTGTGTCTTGGACACGGCTTCCGGTTCTGGAGGCAGTATCTCCACGGGTTGCATGGGAACTGAAACAGGAACAGAGCATTATTTATGTTACTGCTGTATGGCAACGGAAGTATGTACATATTATTCTTGAGTAACAGTACATGCATGAACAAACATACACTGAATTCAATGTTTACATGCATGCAGTTGAGATATGAATGTATTTACGCTACCTTACTGTATGCACAACTGTATACTCTCATAATGTAGGTATTTACACTCACACACACACACAACACACACTCACACACACACACACACACACACACACACACACACACACACACACACACACACTCACGCACACACGCATGCACGCACGCACATGCACACACACACACACACAACTCACTGTCGACATGGAGGCGTGCAGTACAGGTGGCCTTGCCCACACTGTTGATAGCAACACATGCATAGTGACCTGCGTCCTCTGGCTTGACCTCATAGATCACCAAGGTGTGGTTCTCATCCTCATCAATGAACTTCCACCGAGGACTCTCTCCAAGTGGGATACCATCCTGCAAATAACATCATCATAGACACAATGTATGAAATATTCCATCACTGTAAGTGACTATTTCTAGCATACCAAAAAGGTCCCCTGGTGAAGAAATTATATGAAGATTATGTTCATGTCTTTTTTGTGCAGTGCCATGTCATTCTATGCTCTGATGTCGTATAATACATTGTTCTTTATTACACTATATAACTCAGGAAAAAAATATTATTGAAAACACAATTTACCTGGTAATAAAGCAGAACAAGAACAAATATTTGCCAAACAGCTCTTTTCAAAAAGAGAAATTAAACATCATAAAAGCATCGCACCATGAATGCAAACATCCACATGGATTTCAAGCATGATTGTGCATGTATAGCCTGTCTTTTCATGTATGTACAAGTTCTGCACAAGCATGCATACGTGCTGGTTTGTATTGACTGCATAAACACCTCTGTGTGCGTGAGCATGTGCTCCTATGTGAATACCTATAGGCATCAGCATGAATCAAGTGACTGACCTTCTCCCAGTGGATGTGGGGTGGAGGCTGCCCAGTGACCTGGCAGTCGAAGGTGGCTGGTTCGCCCTGTGTCACTCGGCTGTCTCGCATCAGGCTGCGGAACTCAGGAGACTTTTCTCTCTCTGGTTCTTCCCCTTCTGTAAAGTGTTATATACACAACCACTGTGTTTATTTTTCCCCCTCTCTCTTGTGTTGTGCTATTTGGCATGGTGCAGTATGGTGTGGTATGTGGTATGTGGTATGGTGGGAGGTGGTGTGGGGTGTTGTGTGGCATGGTGTGGTGAGGTGTGGTGCAGTATGTGGCATGGTGTGAGGTGGTGTGGTGTGGTGTGGTGTGTTGTGTGGCGTGGCATGGCATGGTGTGGTGTGGCGAAGTGTGGTATAGTGTGATATGTGGTGTGACAGCTGTGGTATGGTGTGGCATGGAATGATGTTGCATAGCATGGTCTGATGTGGAGATGTGATATGGTCCGATGTGGAGATGTGATAAGGTGTGATGTGGTGAGAAGTGGTACAGTGTGGTGTGGTATGGTCAGATGTGTTGTGGTATGTGGTATGATATGGTGTGATGTGGTGTTGTGAGATGTAGTATGGTGTGATGCAGTGTGGTGAAAGGTAATATGGTGTGGTATGTGTGGTGTGGTGTGGTATGGTGGTGTGGTGAGATGTGGTATGGTGTGGTATGGTGTGACATGGTTTGGCATGATGTGGCTGAACGTGTGTGTGTGTTGTGGTGTGTGTGTGTGTGTGTGTGTGTGTGTGTGTGTGTGTGTGTGTGTGTCTGTGCGTGCATGTGTGTGTGTGCGTGTGTGTGTGCATGCGTACGTGCGTGCGTGCGTGTGTGTGTATGTGAGTGCGAGTGTGTTTCCTTTTCTCTCTGTACTGCTACCCCATAACAAAGCATACAATCTTCTGACTACTTGTTCTGCATCTATCTGCCCATGGTATCACTTAAGAAAACATCTTACAATGGCTCTCTCTTTCTCTCTCTCTCTCACACACACACACACACACACACACACACACACACACACACACACACACACTCACTCTCTCACACACTCACACACACACACACACCTACACACACTCACACCACACACACACACACACACACACACACACACAGAGAAAGACATACACATACTCTATACATACACCTACATAGAATAACAAAATATACTTACCCACTACAGTCAGCTTGGCCTTGCACTGAACCTGGCCAAATTTGTTGTAGGCCTTGACAGAGAACATTCCGGAATCCTCCAGGAATACTTCAGGAATGTGCAGGGTGCTGGTGGTCGGTGTTGTGGAAATCTGAAATCGGCCCAATGCATAGCATCAGCAGGAAAAACATGGCATAACTCAAAAGGTAAACCTAAACTTGACAGAATCTCAGAACAGATTTCATGATAAATGAAAACATAGCAAATAATATGTGACAATGAGTACAGTTATACAAATGCCACAGTTATAACATCTGATCGTGGCACACCCACACAATGAAATCAGTGATGGATGGTAACGCAGTGCAAAAGCTATTTGGTGAACATTAGAATGCAGTACATATGCCAGCACAAGCTATCAACAAACCCTTGTACTGTTCAGTTACTGTCAGTGTAAGTCATGAATGCTATGGAGCTGTTTAAATCCTTCTCCACTTGTTGGTCCTTCTCAGCGCATACTGTTGCCGCATCTTCACTGATACAATGTACAGATAACAATACCACACCTCACATTATGTACAAGTGAAAATGATGAGGATCATGATACTACATATGAGATCCATCTCTGCTGCGCTCAGGGCAATGAAGCAACAAAGATTTACAACACATTGTGGCAATGATACAACCAGACAACATTCTTGTGACAATGATAAAGCTAAACAATATACATGCGACAATAATATTCCTGCATATTGTGCATTTGACAGTGAGAAAGCTCCATGATACACATGTGACAACAACACAGCCAGATCAGATATGATGATACGGTTTGACAATATTCATGTGACCATGATACAAACTGAACATGTAACAATAATACACCTAGGCAGTGTGAGTATGACAATACTGAAGCTGAACAATGTACATGTGGCACTGATTTAGTAAGACAAAATATGACAATGACAGACAATGTACAAATGACAGTGAAACAGATACACAGAACATATGCAATAACATGCCAACCCTACAAAGTACAAACAGTACAAAAAGTATGGATCACAACACCACAGCCACAAAAGCTGTGCTCACCTGGAAATCTCGAGATGGCTGGATCTCAAAGTTGTCCCTGTACCAGGAGATGATAGGGGGAGGCGTTCCTGTGTAGTTCACCTCCAAACTGCAACCACACAACACCCTCACATATGTCCTTGTTCATGAGAAAATGGACAGCATAGTTCCAACATGCACCAACAACCACACACAAACACACACACACACACACACACACACACACACACACACACACACACACACACACACACACACACCAATCCTATCCCTCACTACAGATTAGTCATTGTTTTTACGTAAGTGACCATCTGGGTGGGACTGAAGAACAATCTTAATAAGTGACAGTGACAAAAAGAAATTAGAGGACCTTAGACCAAATTCCTGCAAATATTAGACATTAGCAAGGCTACAAGAAGGAATTCCTAGATATTACATCATTAAGTGAGGTCAAAGACCCAAAGCATAATCTAAACAATAACAATAATCAAAATATAAGATAAATTAGCATTTATGTACAGTAATTTTTCCATGGACTAGGCACCTGACAAATTACAACAGAACGAACACTCAGATTCCAGTCTTAGTTTAGCATACCACACATCCTTCCAGCTCTTAAATATTGCTCATGCATACACACCCCACATCCCCCAACACACACACACACACACACACACACACACACACACAAGGTCCTTTCCCTCCCCATGACACACTGAATTCCAAAGATCCATAAGAGAAATAAACATCATAAGCAGAAGTGATTGAAGAGATGCAGATTTTTTTCTTCTTTTTTTTTAAATGAATCTAATCTGACAGGTCAAACAGTAGGAGCAACAGACAGGACATGAACTCACGTGACACCGCTGCCTTCAGGAACCCGCACAGGCCTCAGAGGCTTGGTGAAGACCGGCGGCTGACCCCTCTCCAACGTGATGTGCTGCTCTGCCACCTTGGCCATGTCCTCACTGGGCTGGACCATCTCCATGGTGACCTGTTTGACGTAGACAGGCTGAGCAGCCATGCTGGGCTCGGTGTGTCGGAGCTGGGAGTGGACACTGATGTACTGCTTCTCTGTGGTGACCACCTCTTCATCCTTCTGCATCTTCACCTTGGTCTCGCTGGCTCTCCAGCTGTCTCAGCTCAAATTCTGTGGCCTTGGGCTTCTCGAAGGCCTTCTGGAGCTCAACGCTGCGCAGTTCAATCTTGCGTCGGCGCTCCAGCTCAATCTCCATTTCAGCTGTACAAGTATCATTTTCTGTATCAGTGTCTCTGCTTTACAGTGTTTCAGTTCTATCTTTATTTCAGCTTGTACATACATCATTGTTAGCACTTTGTAACATTTAGGTTCTATCTCCATTTCAGCTGCACGTGCAGTTGACCATTTCAGTTCTTTCTCTTTTTCCAGATGAACATAATGCATTGTCTTTGTTTTTAAAATGGTCCATTCTGTCTCTTGTCGAAACACTTCACAGTTTTATCTCTGTCACAAAGAAATACTTTAGTGCAGCTTATACAGCTAAAACACAAATCAAGGCCTGTTTGTAAACATAACTCAGACAATAATATTCCGTCATCTTTACTACAGGGCTTAAAACAGGAGGAGGAAAAAACCACTGAAGCTAGGGGGGTCCGGGGGCACGCTCCCCGGGAAAAAATTTTTTTTAACCGAGTGTAAATCTATGCCATTTCGCGCTTTCTGGACATAATTTCAAGAGTTATTTAGTGCATAAAAACTGCTGTAAACACATAATTATTACAGGAAGATATATTTGGGACAAGGGGAGAAGGGGTTAAACACATAATAAAATGAACACTCCCCCTTTAACTTGAGTGTTTTACAGGTGTTCACCAACTATAGTCTTTGGATGAAATCTCACTTCTGGGGTTGCTCAATAAGTTTCACTTTTCAGGTTTAAATGATCCCACAATATCAAGTTTGAAGTTGGTGCACACAAAGTCAGTAACTGCATCAAACACTTTAAAGTTCAGTCTCATATATAACAGAGATCAACTTGTGGAATCAGCACATTTTGAAAGTCACAATATCCAAATTTTGATAAATGAGAAACTTGTGGAATCAGCACATACTGAAAGTCAAATTTTGAAGTTCCTAAATTATAATAAACACTGAAATACAGGATTTCACAAGGACACACACACACACACACAAGCTTTGTCATTTGGGTGTTTGGGTGGTGGAGGCATTAAAGAAACATAGCAAGGAACTCTGTTTCTTCTTGCTGCTTGCATTGTCTGCACTGTCTTTGCCATCCACCTTCTTGCTTACTTGAATTTCAACCCTATCTTTGTCTGCTGTTTCCTTGCTTTCTCCTGTCTGGCTTTCACACTCTACAATTTTTATTTCATTCTCATCCACCTTCTTGCTGACAACTTGACTTTGATTAGTTTGAACCCTCTCTTTTTCCTTGCTGCCTCCCGCCTGGCTCGCACTCTCCACATTTTCTATCTCACCCTCTTTTTTCCCCACAGGATTGCAATGTTCTATCCTGGCACGTTTTACTGCTGCTAAAGTGTCTTCAGTGACCTTTCTTGTAGTTCCACTCAGCGCCTTGACGTTTGACACGTGCTTCGCTGAACGAATGTGATCCTCAAGAGCTTTATTCCCGTGACCACCGTAACACTTCCCTTAAGCACAGTTTGCACCAAGCTAAACCTGGTGCAATAACTTTGCGAAGAAAGTCTCCAATGACTTCTTCGTCAACTTTCTGAAGCGTCCACTCCCATTTCCACTTGTTTTTAATTGCAGATTCGTCAAAAGATCGACCCGCATGAACAATGTCTGCGCGCTCCGCCATTTTGTTTTTTCCGGAAGTCCGACCGGAAACTTCTTCCAAGAATAATCAGGGGCCATAACTTGCGCGCAGTTGCTATGAATGCTTGCAAGCCGATCACGGATACCTTGCTCCTGTCGGTTTCTTTTATTTTTTATTTTTTATTTTTTTTTTTTACAAACCTAAATCGCGGAATTCCGCCCAGACGCGGAACGTTTTAAGCCCTGTTACTACAAAATCCTCAATCATCTACCCCCTCCTTCCCATCCCCCCCCTCCCCCCGCCCTAAATCAGTACATACCTTTGGGAGCCTGTCTGAGGCGTGCCCTCCAGTCCTCTCTGGGCAGAACAACCAAGGACGTGCAGCACTCTGCCTCTCCCATGGGGTTCTTGGCCACCACGCGGATCTGACCAGCATCATATTCACGTGCACGGGGTATCTCCAGGTGATGCATCATGCCATCATAGGTCAGCTTGAAACGAGTGCCCTGTGTAGTGACCCACAAGCCAATTTTTTTACCAATACAGAAAATGGAAACAAATCTATGTCATAATATTAAATACAGGTTACAGGAGCCACTTCACATCTTTGACATTTTAACACATTCTCTCTCCGCTAAAAGAGATTGTGCTGTACACTGAAAACTACATGAACTTCAACAATTAAAAAATCTCCGCTAAAGGAGATTGTGCTGTACACTGAAAACTACATGAACTTCAACAGTTAAAAAATTACAAGGTAATGGTTAAAAAAAAAATCTCTCATACTTAAAGCCGAAGACACATAAAGTATACTTGCTAATTCAACTAAATAAAAGATACAGGGGATTCGTAAAAAAACAACAACTCATACTTAAAACTAAACTCTGTTAAAATGTATGATAATCATTTAAAACTCAAGGTTAGTTAGATAAACCCAATTAATCCGTAAGCACAACCCATGTCCTACATCTATCCAAAGTTAACAAAATGAATAAACAGTAAAATAAGCCAGATCATATCTACTTAAACCTGAAATGGGTAAAACATACAGACAAGAACCATGTGCTAGCATAGGAACATCACACTGAAAACAGCTGAGTCGATGACATGCACTTGACACAGCCCCAGACACTTACGCTGACAACCAAACTGCCATTGATCCACCAGCTGACGCGGGGTCGTGGGAAGCCGGCCACCTTCACAAGGAACTTGGCTGGTTCTCCCTCCCCGGTTTCTACTGGTTCAGGCTTCATGTCAAACAAGGGTGGTGAGCGCATCTGTGGTTCTTCCACGTAGCGTTCGTCCAGCACCATTTGACTGGAAGCACACAGCTTTTTCTCCATACATCGCTTTACAACAACACTGCAGCCAGTTTTTAACAAACTGAAGCTAACTGTATTCCTGACATTACTTCTACTTACTACAGTAAGATAAGATAATGTTGCTTATAGCCCAGCCGACCGCAAAGGGCCACATCAGGGCTGACTTACTACAGTGCCCTTATAATTCAACAACAAAAAGCATAACTAGGTCTGCTTATAATGTACGTAATATTACTTAACTACTTAATGGAGGACTCCGCAACAGAGTGCTTAGTCAACACAACATTCGGCTGACTACAAAACTGAGAGTTTACAACGCAGTGGTCTTGCCCTCTCTCCTCTATGGGTGCAAATCTTGGACACTGTACCGCAGACACGTCAAGAAGCTGGAGAACTTCCACATGCGAGCTCTTCGCTCCATACTCGGAATCCATTGGCAGGACCGTGTTTCCAACCTCGAGGTCCTGGACCGTGCTCACACTACAAGTATCGAGTCCATGCTCATCAAGGCCCAGCTTCGATGGGTGGGGCATGTCATCCGTATGGAAGAGCACCATATGCCAAGGCGACTGCTGTATGGAGAGCTTCTGCACGGCAAGAGAAACCAAGGACGCCCAAAGAAACGGTACAAGGACTCGGTCAAATCAAACCTCCAGTGGTGCGAACTCAAACCAAAAGAACTAGAGGAGTGCGCCAGTGACCGACCTCTGTGGCGGGCCACAATTCACAAAGCCGCTACCAACTTCGAAAGTACTCGACGCCAAAAGCTGACTGCCGCCAGGGATCAACGCCACAGAGCAGCAGCAGCAGTGATCACGACAACGGACTTCCAGTGCCCCCACTGTTCCAGACTCTGCGCCTCCAGATTGGGGCTGCAGAGCCACCTCCGCGTACATCGATGAGCTGCAGAAACGCTAACGTCATCTTCGGATCCGAAGGACTACCATCACTTAATGTGTCCAAAGCACATCTGGATAAGAGAGGCAACAGAGAGAGACATAAAGAGGGGCATGTCAACAGGGAGAGATAGATGTCAACAGGGCAAGGCAGAATATGCAGAGAGATAGAATCAGGGCTAGGCGTTCAAACACATGAGAAATATGTCTTTGTTTTCTGCTCCCATCCAGACAACCTACCTGCGCCAGTGTTCCTCCATTTCCTGCAGACGGGTGGCTCCCTCTCCTGGCAGCTGTGTGTCCATGATGATTGCCCGCAAGGCTGCACACAAGTTGCATAATGTTTCCCATCTAACATTGCTTGCCACCATCACTGCTTTACAGCACATTCAAAAAATAGCGCATTCGCAACTTGTCAGCAAAGTTACCATTTTCAGACAGAGATCACCTGCAAATAACATGATCTACAAAATATACAAATCTGTTAATGGCGCAAGAAATAAAAGGGAGGGAAAGATGGTAGAGGAGTGAGGGATGGGGAGAGGTGGAGGTGAGGCAGCCTTGAAATCAGTAAGACCTATTCCGCTTCCCATTTTAACATGCCATGTTAATTTTCCGCTTAAGAATTAAAATAATCACAAAACAGCTTTCCTTAAAACAATGACCAAAGGCACCATGTTGATTTTCTGCATTAGAATTGAAATAATTACATAACGACTTTCCATAAAACAATGATCAAAGACGCCATGTTGATTTTCCACATTAGAATTAAAAGAATTACATAACAACTTTCCGTAAATCAATGACCAAAGATATAACACTGTTCCAAATGAGTGCAACAGTCTTTATATGTCGCTACATTAGAGCCACACCAGATTACCTCCAAATTTTGGGTTTTTGTTTTTCTTGTGCATTGTGTGTCTTTTTATGGTCTCATCAAGAGCTCCAAACCTGGTGATGTGATCTTACATAATAGCAGAGATAAAGCGAAAAAACAGTTGTGGCACAGAGCAAGATTACCTATATGTTGGGAGCAACAGCGGAACATAGAGCTTTTAACCCACTGTGCCTATCGGAGCAGAGGAGTAGGAAAGGAAGGGAAGGCAGACCACTGCTGTTCACCGGCTGATACTCTTCCCTGCCCTAAAAGATGCTGGCAGCAGGAGAGCAAAAGTATCTGCCTTCCTCATTACACTGACCACATGGCCCGCTCTGACATGCTGGAGGGGAGAGACTAGGACAGCCCTTCCAGCTGAACACAGGGTCAGCTCTCCATTACTCACTAAGTGCCGGAAAGGAAATGTAATCAAGTGGCCCCCTTGTGTGTATTCAACAGCTTATCTCTAGTCCACTGGAGAAACCTGAACCTTTGGCAGAATTTGACACCCTGTCTTTTCTTTCAAGATAGCTGAGCAGTACACAACTTGTTGACTTGGAAGAATCTCCACTACTTCATTAAACAAGGTGAGTTGTTTGACATGTTACTGATTTACTTACCATGTTCTACATCTTTGCGTGTGTGTGTGTGTGTGTGTGTGTGTGTGTGTGTGTGTGTGTGTGTGTGTGTGTGTGAGTGCACATGTGCGGGCGCACGAGCGCGCGTGTGTGCATGCGTGTGTGTATGCGCGTGCACACGAGAGAGACAGAGTGAGTTTACGTATGCGTGCCTGCCTGCGTGCGTATGTGTGTGCGCGTGCGTGAGTATGTGTGTGTATGCATGCCAGTGTGCGCGCGAGCGCGAGAACATGGGCACGCGCACGTTTGTGTGTGTGTGTGTGTGTGTGTGTGTGTGTGTGTGTGTGTGTGTGTGTGTGTGTGTGTGTGTGTGTGTGCATGCGTGCGTGTGTGATTATGCATGCACACACACGCGAGCGCGCGTGTATGCCTCTGTGTGCGTGTGCGTGTGTGCATGGATGCGTGTGTGCGCGCGTGCGCATATGTGTGTGTGTGTGAACATGTAGTGTCTGTGTATGCGTGCATGCATGCATAGGTGTGTGTGTGTCGTTATATATGTGCGGGCACGCACGAGTGTGCCTCTGTGTGTGTGCCTGTATGTGTATGTGTGTGGTGTGTGGTGTGTGTGTGTGTGTGTGTGTGTGTGTGTGTGTGTGTGTGTGTGTGTGTGTGTGTGTGTGTTTGCGCGCGCGTGCCTGTGTGTGTGTGTGCCTGTGCGTGTTTGTGTGTGTGTCTGTGTGAGAGAGAGAGAGAGTGTGTGTGTGCGTGTGTGTGTGGGTGTCTGCAAAGGCACTTGCGTACATTAATGTCATCTACATGGAAAACAGTCTTTATCCTAACACTTAATAGATGTTTGGGACAGAGATTAATGTATGAACGTAGTAACTGCTTTTGTATTTGCTGTTATCAAGTTATGTTGTGACTCACCCGTATTTCTCAATTTTGAGATAATAGCGTACTCGTATTTGTATTTGATGTACTTCACCCAATTTGATCACTTTTCAAGAAAAAAATTGAGTAAATGTGTCAATGTCACTATTGGTATACCAATATGTGGTGGGTTTTGTTTTCTTTTGTTCTTGTACATGTTCTCGAGTGTCCTTTTTGTTCCGCTGTGGACAGTGTTTTAGTGTTTTATCCAAACCAAAATGTTAACTGTTCATGTTGTTTACTTTTTCTTGTTTGTTTGTTTCAGAAAAGTGAGTGAATGAGCTGTCAGAGGTGATGAAGCTGAGTTGAGAGACAGAAAACTTGCACCAGCTTTCTGACAAGATCAACAATAAGCGCCTTGATTGCAGGCTGAAAGTCAACAGTATGGAGAAGGTGGAGGTACCTGCAGACGGGAATTGCTTTTTTCATGCTTCTTCACTGCATCTGCACGAGGATGCAGAAGACCTCCGACCAAACCTCTGTGATTTCATGGCGAAGAATGCTGAAGATTATATCCAGTTTCAAAACAATAATCCCGGCCTCAGTTCAGTCGAGAGGCAAAGAAGCGTGACCTGCTGGACTTGTGTGACATGGGCATCACTATTATCACAGTACCCCAAACAGCTGCTCTGTTTCAGACAGGCTGCCTGAACCGGACAAAACAGAGCACAGATACTGATGATGAGTGACTTGGGTTTTTTTGTTTGTTATTTTTACTTTATGACACCAAGGGATTGTGATCTTTCATTTGCTTCTAAAACTTTTTTATTTTTCAAGGTCAGAGATGCCTCCTGTTTCATGTGCCAGTGTGAAATGAGTGTATTTAGAAAACTCTGTTAAGTGCTATTCCTTTGGTAATTCATACATCATAATGTTTACTTTTTTTTCGAGTGACACTGTCAGTATAGCATGAACATGAACAAATTTGGCCCGCTGATTCAGTAGTGTACACTGACAAAAGTATTCATTGTAAACATAGTCATATACCGCGGACTGCGTAAGCAACTCATAGTATTAAAAAGAAGACTAAGCTGCACTTTCATCTGAACTGTAAACAAGCCATTCTTGTGGATAAAGGTGAAGACTGCCCTGTGAAAGTTCTCATTTGTACACCAAGTATCATATGCTTTAAACAAATTCCCTGACTCAGACATGCAACCTTAATATTTGATGAAAAAAGTGTGAACTGGCTGTGCACAGTGCCAGCTGCAAGGAAAGGCTGTTACCCTGATTTGTATAAACATTTATGGTCAGGCTAAATGGTGGTGTAACAATAAAATGTGAAAGTGTGCGTTGTGAAAGTTCTGTCTTTCTGGATCAACGTGAATGGAGAAAACAACTATGAAAGGTGAGATGATTTCTTGTATCTCTGGATGTGTCATTGTACTTCTATCGGAATGAATGTGTGACTGACTGGGCTTCAGACTTTTTCCATTTTTTCTCTCTTGAAAAAAAGGCAAAAATCTATATAAAAAAACAACAACAAATAAAACAAAACAAAAACCCAATACATTTGCAAGGTAATGTTCACTGTTAAACTATTTTTCAGTCAAAAAGCAAAAAAGTGTAACTAAGTAATCCCATGGGTCACAACATAACTGACTAACGATGCACACATCTCTATGGCAGACTTGGGTAAACGAAGCATGCTCAACCATAGCCCACACTTTGAGGCAGGAAGATTGTTTACATTCAGGCCACAGCAGGGTTAGGGAGTGGTAGTCCGCTGTTCCTCAAACCAGCAAAGCCAGATGTCAAGTAGAGTGTGTGCCACCACCGTCTACAAGAATGGAATCCAGATGTGGCTTGTGCTGCTGTGGAGGATGAAGAGCCCTAGCGCGGCAGTTTTCAAGCAAGGAATGACTATTTTTTGTAAATGTGTGTTTTTATGTTTTCTGTTGAATACTGTTTGATGCTGCTAACAGCACTTATACATTCCAACTGGAACTTGAACCATTGTGAGTTTTGTGACTATAGAAGTACTCGTGTGATTTCTGCAATTGTTTTAAAAACTTCAAGTGGGCATTTCTCAAATCCGCCATTTTGGAGATGAACCGGTGTGCCTCTGAAGTAGCGATGTGTTCATGAGCTTGTCAGCCATGTTCCTTATCAACATTGAGATTCATTACTTTAAATAAATTCATTTAGCACATCTACTTGCAAAAGTAACTAGGGAATCCACTGAAAGGCATGAAAACACCTTGCCTGATGAAGTATAGTCATGAAAACTGGTGCTTTTCACCTCTATATAAAATCTTTGTACTATGAAACAATTTCTGACAATCACGTTCATTCTTGCAATGTCGCTGTCATAAGAGGTTTCTCACCTTTGCACACAACAGTGGCTGAGGTAGAGTCCTCTCCATAGTCGTTAGTGGCTTTGCAGGTGTAGACACCAGAGTCCTCAGAGTTGACCCACTGGATGTCCAGACTGACAAAGCCAAAGTCGTACGCTGGCTTGTAGCGGGTGCCTGTGTGGAGAATATACTTGGAATGTAATCGGTGCCAACAGATATAATTAGCAGTGTCCATAGTCAGTATTAATGTGAATACAGTATCTGTGTTGTTAGCAAGCACACATCAGAAAAAAGAGAGAGAGGGTTTATTAAAATAAAAAATTTTAAAAAAGCATTCACACACACACACACACACACACACACACACACACACACACACACACACACACACTGGTTATATTAATAGCCTTTCAGCCAAAGGACAGGTTGTTCACAGACCATGACTCACATACAACAGTTTCAAAGAGAAAGATGAGAGAAGAAAGGACAGAAGAGAGCTCAGACATATGTTAGCGAGAGCCAAAGGCATGGACAAACAAAATGACTGGAGTCCAACGCACCATGTATGAGAGGCTCTCCATCCTTGAACCACTCCACCTTCATTGTGGGGTCACCCAAGGGAAGCAACTTGCACTCAAAGTGAACAGGGTCGTTCTCCTTCAGTGTGAGCAGATCCTTGATCTGCGTCTTGAACTTGGGAGGCCGCTGTTTTGTCTTGTCGTACAAGTCCTCTGGAGGAGGCGCTTCACCCTCACGGCGGATGTACTCCTGCACTGCCGACTCATAGTCAAAGGCCTCTCTGCAACAGTAGTGGGGCTTACTTTTACCACAATGTCTGCAAGATTCAAATCAGAAAATGATATAAAAATCTGACATGTGCTTCTCTTCACAAATGTTCTTCATGTAATGACTTGTACATATTGCTGCAAATTATCCTTCAGTGCTTCACCATACCTTTATTCCAGATTCTCAAGCAACTGCCGCATTTTAATGACACAAATGATCTGGATCTGGGTGAGTTAATGATATTAAAAATGAAACCGCATAAAATGACTTTACCTCCTATCTTACATTCCTCCTGTCATCAAAATGAAAATGTACAGAAATAAAAGCATGCAAAATTCATTCAAACAAAATACGCAGCAGCGCACTAACATGGTTAGCTGCAGGCAGAGGATACCCAATACGATGTTCAGATCTCAGCAGAATAAAATGCAGATAAAAGACTAAGACATATGTAGCAAAACAGGCATTACCAAATAGTGCAACATAAAATAACAAATGCATGTTTCGCTGTTAAAGACACACATAGTAATATCCACTTACTGTCATTTCAGTCGCTGCCAAAAAAAAGTTGCCAAAATCCGCGTAGCAATTTGTTTTAGAAAAATACTCATAAACGTGCCTAATCTATGCGTAATCACATCAGCTGGTAGCACAGCTTTGTGAAACTCCACTCAGAGTGGTCAAAAGAAAGAAATCAACAGCACTGCAAATCGAACACTGCAAAACATTAAAAACAAACAAGAAGGAAAAAGAAAAGAAAAGAAAAAATGGTGCATATGACATGCCAGTGTGCAACACTATAATCAAACAAAAAGAAGAAAAAAGAAAATGGCATAGGACATTGTTACATTCTATGAAATCTTAGAAACAGAAAGGAAAAAGTCATAATGATGATCCATCATGATTTGTCTCCCCAATCAAATGATGTAAGAGTTTTGATAATATTTGCAAGATTTAATACTTGAAGCATGTTTCAAAGCTGTACTGTGATGAAAATAGTTTACAGCTGTGTTTTGAGGGATGATGCCTTCTGCCATTTTGTTTTGATTTAATTCTTGAAGTCACGAAATTGCAGCGGTTTCTGCTGAGTGTGTAACCTCCCCACACTGAAGACTATTCTGCATTCGCTTAAAGGAGACTCAAACACGATCAGTGTATGGGTTCTATACCATAGATTTTTGATAATATTTGCATGTCTTACTTTAATCTCAACTGTAAATATTTTTTTTTAAATCCTACCATGAAAATACAACTTAACCGTGGTGTTCAGAAAGATGAGAAGTGCAGCAATACTGACAAGGAAAGAGCTGCTTTCCATGTTTTATTTTAAAAAGAATATGGGAAATCAAAATGCCCTACTCCAATAGATCTGCAAACAATGCATGTAATAATTTTTATCTTGCCTTTGGTAAGGCAATCCATTTTTGTGTAAAACTTGAACGTCACAATTATGCCCTATTTTTAAATTGTGTTAAATCAATATTTTGTTGTAGCCTTATGCTAATCATGACAGCTATATAGTGACAACACATGCAGGTTGACCAGCGCCACGTTTTTGATCAATCAAGTGTTTCTGTGGAGATCTGGCGTCGCACTACACTCATGAAAGGGGAGACAATCCATGAACAGAGCATCCTGTGTGAGGCTGTTAGGATCATGGCACACTGGTCCAACCTGCCGGTGGCGTCTGCCAACTGGATGGCAAGTTTGGAGATTACTAGGGCAGGCACTGGTTCTGGCTGAGGCCTGGGAAGAAAAGACACTGCATGTTACACACTGACAGCATCCACTACATCACCTGATGACCAGCACCTGAAGTCACTGCCGGCTTTCTTCTGGAGTAATCACACACCTGTCTAAAAGGACTTCTCCTTTCATACTCATCTATCTGACACCTGAACTGAGCATTACGAGACCACTGTCTTGCTCTACAAACACTTGTTTGACAGCACACACCATCGCTTAACAGGATATCACGTGCATCTGTAGTCAAACACAGACAAGTGACAGACGGAGTAGCTGCCACCTGAAAGGAGTACACTGATTTCTGAATAGAACCATAAAACCCTGAAAATTACTGGACAAGTACAACTGACAGCTGACGTAGAAGCAGGTTCCTGTGAAAGATGATGCACACAAAACAAGTTATAACACTGCACTTTAAAAGACATTCAAAGTCTTTCCACTGTCCATGAACACTGCGCCTGAAATGCAAAGAAACCATCTCTGGATCATGTTAGCACTCTGAACGAACAGACTGGAACTTACCAGGGTCTGTGAACGCCTGTTTTCACATGACTGATCAATGCACTTAAAAACCATGGATTGTTCACAAGTACGTATAACTTTAAAACAAAATGAATATAAATCATACTAGCAAGGTCAACAAATTCCACAGCAACAGGGGACAGGAAGGGAGGAAACTGGTGACTGTCAGAGGAAAGATTATCAGCTTGAAACAAGGTTCAGGGAGATGATGGACTGAAGACATGAACTCTGTAACTGCAGAGAAGACCGAAGGAAAACATCAGGATGGGGTTGGCAGCAAGTTTTCAGACAACTGTTCAAGCAGGTTTCAGGCAATGGATGTTTAAAAGATTCAACTCTACCCAAGTCTGAAGGTATCAACTCATCAAGGAAGCTTTCATCACAAAGTCAAGCATACATAAGGATGCCAAAGAAGGATTAAAGGGAACATCAGAAGCCACAAAGGCAGGAAAGGATTTCCCATGGGTTCGAACAATTTCATGAAGGAACAAGGAATGCTCAGTGTGAGATATGAGACAATTATGACAAGCAATACTTTCTGAGAGGTCATTAGGAAATATAGGGTATTTGGATATGTAACACTTGTTCAACAGTGACCATGAAGTATGGGACAGTTACGATACATAACACTTGAGGAATGTATTTAATGGAATAGGTTATTTAACATACGTAATACTTGTGGAATGGTGATTGGAAGCATGGGCAATTGTGGCATCAAAAGTATGTAAAATGGTAATTAGGAAGAAGTGAACAGGCAATCATGACATCAAATGATTGTAAAGCGGTAATCAGGAACAAGATAAGGGACAATTATGACGTGAAATAGTGAAGTGCAAACTTGGGGGTAGAGAATAATTATGACAGGTAATAATTTTGGAATTGTAACTAAAAGAATGGGGCAAATATGACATGTAATTTTCGTGGAATGGTTATTATGAGCAAAGGAGAAATTATCATAACTGATGCATATGGAATGTAACAAATTTTGGGAAATCATAACGTGATGAAAAACAAGAGCACACAATGGGGCCATACAAAGCACAAATACCTCCACTGCCTATAACTGTAATTATGGGGCAATTACAACAGGTGATATTTGCTTAGCAACAACAACATGAAGCACTGACATCACCAAGGCCTGGTAGTGCGAATGCGAGTCAGATTTGATGTTTGTCCTTCATGAAGGAACAACAGCACAACAGAAAGCACTGACAGTGACACCATCAAGAACTGGTAACCAAGGGGTATCTGGCAATAATGCTTGGCAATATTAGCCCAGTATCAACACCAAGAATGAACAACAGGGTTGAGTTAAGCATTGAGGTCCAGTCATGCTGATGCCAAGTCATGATATTTATAGCCCAGAAGTGCTGATGACACGAACAGTACTGAAAATACAGATAAACTGTATAACCACATCGTCAGGGCCAACAAGAACACAGGAAATGCCACATCAAACACCAACTTCTGCAAAGATGATCAGAGTCTAAAAGAATGAACTTGATGAACCAAAACACACAGATAAACACACAAATAATGCCAAGGAAGAACCTTGCTGAAACCAACAGGGCTTCATGACTGATGATGACGGGTTCAAGGTTTCATGGAAACACGCAAACTGGACAGGTCATCATTCAAATCAGTCCCCCAAAACTTCATCATCTATCAATCAGGACGAGCCGACAACTGAGCAACGAGTAGGTGACAGTCAGCATGCCATTGATCACACTGGGCAGCGGCAGGGAAGCGAGCAGCGCATGCTGAACCACCAACCTCCGCTCCAAACTGTCCACCACCATGGGCACATCAATGTGCTCCGGCCACCACGGCTTGGGTTCCTGCTTCAAAACGATGGGCACCTTAGGCTCTGGGGACGGTGCCTTGCGCACACGAACCCTGGGAGCTTTAGGTTTGGGGGCTGCCACAGGGGCAGGCTTAGGAGCCGGAGGTGCCGGAGCCGGCACGCTGAAAGTAACGATGCAACAAGATAACACTTGATTCTCCAGTGACTCACACTTCAAGGCTCCACTGAAAACATTAACACAATCATGCTTTCACTCTCCACTGAAACAGTAGAATAATCATATTTCAACTCTCCACTGAAAAAGAAAACATGATCATACCTCAATTCTCCATTAAAAAAAAAAGTAACACAGACATATTTTAACTCTTCACAAAAAGCAGACATAGTCATATCGTCATTTTCCCTCTTTCGAGACCCATAGTAGAAAGCGGTTGATTTCCACCAATGTTCTTCAGTTTCCCAGTTTTATTTACATTGTGGACAGACTGGAGTACAATACTAATATTTCTTTACCAGAGAACCTTGTCAATGACAGTCATCATAAAAGAAATTGTTTCTCTCAGTTCAACTTCTTCAATACACACTCTGCAACAAGCAGAAAAATCCAAGAACACATCTTCTTCACCAAAAGATACACACAACTTTTTGCATTTTTCAGTATGCATGAAACTTGTTTAAGAACCCCTCGCTCTCACTCCACCCCATCCTTCCACTCCCCAACAAATCATACATAATTAACTTGTCCAAATGTTGCCGTTATACAACTTACAGGTAAAATATTACTTTTACAAACAAGACATCACAACTAAATAGTTAGATTTTACCATAAGAAATGACAGTCAAATCATCATCTGTAATGCAGACAATACATGTAAAATGTTATCTTTGAAAAGTATTAGAAAATACAAACAGAACTGACAAAACAGAATACACACTTAAACCTAATGGTTAAAGAAAACCAGGTAAAAATATTGGCTTCACCAGCTAGACAAGCCATGTAAAATTCTACCCTTGACCACTTGTTAAAAGACAAACCATTACCTAATTTAGACACAACAGGTAAAATGTTATATTTTAAGGGAGTGCAACTTTTAACCAGTCGTCAAAGACAGGTAAAGAATTACCTTTCACCTGTAGCCAAGCCAAGTAAAGTGTTACATTTAAGCAGTAGCCAAAACAGATATATTACCTTTAACCAATAGCTAAGGCAGGTAAAATCTATAACCATGAAAGAAAATTGAGTCTACAGTGACCATGAGCGCACAAAGTGCAGGTAAGAAAGTCAGGGGACAAGAAGCAGTGAGTACAGAAGAAAAGGACAGCAAGTCTTCAACATAACTTCACACAGACTGGACATAATGTCTTCATGTTCAAGGCCCTGCATTTAACAATATTGCATTATCAGACATGATCACTATCTTGCCTCAGAGTGTTTGACATGGAAAATGCTATTCACACACTACAGAATACTCTTTCCACATTGTAACAAATTATACCACATAGTCTGCATTTCTGTGACCGTTTCTACACCATCACTCCATGAGAAGAAAGCAAGGATGAGGAAAGCCATGCACAAATCATGCAGCATGTTCCAAACCAACAGCTGGTTCTGAAGTCTGTTGACTACGTCAGATTTACTGCACTTGTCACCTAATTTGGCTGTTCTTTACCCCAGTAACTCAGAAACACTGAGCGACCAGTTGTCAAATTCGTGCAATGAAGCAAATCAGTCTAAGTTCGACATTAACTGAATCATGTTGTTTGCAGCCCAGCTGACGATGAAAGCCATACCAGGGCTGGACTAAGCCAGTCGACTGCTCTTGGCGTGCTGAATAAAGCCAGTCCTCCAATTTTTCATTAGAAGAAATGACAATAAACTTCAGGTGAACAGGTTGAGGAAGCAAGAGATGTATGTCACTGTCAAAAAGCGTGACAAGCACTAAAGGCAACCAGAGGGGAAAAGAGACAGAAAGGGTACGTCTTTGTCCATCACGACTTAGCAGACGGAAAAGAGACAGAAAGGGTATGTCTTTGTCCATCATGACTTAGCAGATGGAAAAGAGACAGAAAGGGTATGTCTTTGTCCATCACGACTTAGCAGACGGAAAAGAGACAGAAAGGGTATGTCTTTGTCCATCATGACTTAGCAGACGGAAAAGAGACAGAAAGGGTATGTCTATGTCCATCACGACTTAGCAGATGGAAAAGAGACAGAAAGGGTATGTCTTTGTCCATCACGACTTAGCAGACGGAAAAGAGACAGAAAGGGCATGTCTTTGTCCATCATGACTTAGCAGATGGAAAAGAGACAGAAAGGGTATGTCTTTGTCCATCACGACTTAGCAGACGGAAAAGAGACAGAAAGGGCATGTCTTTGCCCATCATGACTTAGCAGATGGAAAAGAGACAGAAAGGGTATGTCTTTGTCCATCACGACTTAGCAGATGGAAATGAGACAGAAAGGGTATGTGTTTGTCCATCACGACTTAGCAGATGGAAAAGAGACAGAAAGGGTATGTCTTTGTCCATCACGACTTAGCAGATGGAAAAGAGACAGAAAGGGTATGTCTTTGTCCATCACGACTTAGCAGATGGAAAAGAGACAGAAAGGGTATGTCTTTGTCCATCACGACTTAGCAGATGGAAAAGAGACAGAAAGGGTATGTCTTTGTCCATCATGACTTAGCAAATAGAAAAGAGACAGTAAGGGTATGTATTTGTCCACCACGACTTAGCAGATGTGATGTTGTGTGCATGAACCAGACGGCATGCGCTGATGCCTCACCGACAGACACTGAAGCTGAAACCGTCAAAACTGAGAATCACTAAATGTTGAAGTTAGGACAAAAGTACAGGTAAAGAAGAAGAAGAAGCAAAAGGTGCATGCAACTGTCAATTTAACATTAGATGTGGCAACCCCTGAGCAGGGTTCACCTGAGGAGAGACATGACTTAAACTGTTGCAGCCATTTGCTGAACAGTCGAAGTGTGACAGGCAACGTGTCAGGCTGTGGCAATATCTCACTCAGTAGAACTGAGTGTCTCCAGATGTGTCAGGCAGTGACAATGCCTTAGTTTGTGGTGGAACTGTGTCAGGCAGTGATATCGGGCCGTGGAAATGTGTCAAACTGTGGCAGTGTGTCAGGCTGTGCCAATGCGTCCAGCCATGGCAATGTTTCAGGCAGTGGCAATATGTCAGGCAGTGGCAATGTGCCAATCAGCAGGTGATGTGCCAGGCTTTGGCAATGTGTAAGGCTTTGGCATTGTGTCAGGCTGCGGCAGTGTGTCAGTCTGCTGTAATGTGTCAGGCTTTGGCAATGTGTCGGGCAGCGGCAGTGTGTCAGTCAGGGGCGATGTGTCAGGCTTTGGCATTGTGTCAGGCTGCGGCAGTGTGTCAGTCTGCTGTAATGTGTCAGGCTTTGGCAATGTGTCAGGCAGCGGCAGTGTGTCAGTCAGGGGCGATGTGTCAGGCTTTGGCAATGTGTCAGGCAGTGGCAGTGAGTCAGCGGCGATGTGTCAGGCTTTGGCAATGTGTCAAGCAGCAGCAGGGTGTCAGTCAGCGGCGATGTGTCACACACAGCAAATCACACTTCTCTTCACCTGGCAGGAGGGGGTGGGGGTGGAGGTGGAGGGGGTGCCGGAGCGGCAGGCTCCTCAATGGCAACAGGTGGCGCTTTAGGTTTAGGGGCCTCCACATGTCTACCAACCCATAATTGTCCAGCTACAGTCACTGACATCTTCCACGTCCAATAAAAACATTTTCCTTTTGGTGACCATGAATATATTATTTTAAATCACCATTGTAAATTTCAACTTGACAACGACAGTTATACTACTATAAGGATTACTGACAGGAATGAAACAAATACTGTTCAATCCTGTCAAGACTAAACCCCTGGTGCCAAACACACAAGGATGTGACAAACACTCTTCATAACATTGCCAAATGTTAACCAGTCAAGAAGATTACAAACACTCCCCAGGATTCTGCGAACTGTCTGCCACACATGGAGAATACAAACATTATGCAGGATATTGGGGAGTGACAGTACAAACATTATGCAGGATATCTTATATCACACAAGAATAGTACAAACACTATCCAGAACATCTCTAAGTGACAACCAGATACGGACACCATAGAGGCAATAACCTGATGCCAACCTTTGAACGACAATGCCACTAATATCCATGCTATCAGAGGGTGCAAACCTGGTATGTACAGTACCAATATTTTGAGGACTGTTGCTAGGTGTCAACAGAATAACAATAGCAGTGATTCTACCTGGCGTAAACTGGACAAGGAACAGTAAAAATTTCTATCAGAACAATAATCTGGTATCAACCATTTAAAAGACATTGGCTATTCTACCAGGGCAAATAAACAGGTGTCAACCAGACAAGAACAGCCAGGTGTCAACCAGACAAAGACAGTAGCAATTCTGCCATTATGACTACCGGGTGACAACCAGACAAGGACAGTACCAACACTTTCTGGACTATTGCTATGTATTAATAGGATGCTCTCTGGGTCAAGGTTGTACTGATACTAACCCGACTACTCAACTATCATTGTCTGGGACAAGGACAGTAAAGGGCAGTGATAATGCTAACAGGGCTGTTACCGAACATCAGCAAGACAAGAGCAAAACCAATACTATCTGGGGTCTCATCACCTGGCAGGGGCCACTACTCTCAATTTCCACACCATGCTCCCTGCTACATCATCCGTCACCCACCTGACCCTCAGTCTTTCTGATCTAACCAGGGTCAAGGTTGCTTTCTCTGTCTCTGAGGCATAGCTGATCAACTGGATAGGGCCTTCTTCCTCAATGTCCAGGGCAGCACTGAGACAGTGAGTCATTCACCTTCATCCTGTCCTGCTCCAGCCCATCGGGCCCACATCTTTCCCATATAGCTCAAGTCTTTCCCATTCCCTAATGTCTTTTTAAACTAATGTATGTTGTGTTCATCACACAACAAGTTCCAATCCAATTTTTTACAACTAACTTGCATCCTTCCCATCCTGCCAATGTTATGTAGATAATCTCCATCCTGCCAATGTTATGTAGATAATCTCCATCCTGCCAATGTTATGTAGATAATCTCATGACTTTCCAATATTAGCCACGCTCTTACTCAGCCTAGATCTTTCCTATCTGACCGATATCTTTCCTAACAACCTACAACTTTCCATTCAGCCAATGAACTATGCATCTGCCTTCCAGCAGCTCTATTCTAATCCTTTTTTTAAAATAATAATACTTCAAAATGAAATTTCATTTTAATGAAGTCAAGTTAATATGTAGTAAGAACCGAAAGTAATTGGACTTGTATGTGAATTTAGAAAATCAAGCCATAGCACTGATCATAATCTTCCCACATACACCTTTGCAATAAGATCATAGAAATCGATCAGAATTCAAGCAAACTAACACTATCATCAGCAACATGAAAAAATAGCAAATACACCTTAAATCAAAAATTACCCAGGAAATGACAAAGTTGATTTTTTTTAAATCAAAATCAGAAAACTGAAAAGGTCAGAAAAAAGATGGCAAAGGGTAAAAAAGGAAAGTGAAATGTATACATATGCAAAATAAAGCATACAATAAAGAAGTGAAAAAAAGGAAGGAGGAGGCAAAATGTCGGCAGCAAAATGTACCTGAGCGGAGCTGGTTTGGGGGCTACCGCAGGTGGTGCTTTGACCGGTGCTGTTGGTTTGGGTGCTACAACTGGCACTTGTGCAGGTTTCCTAACATTGGGTTTACACAAATTATTTATTGTTTCTATGAACCAAACACACATTCATATATTTCCTTTTACTGTCCTCTTTTGAACTTATACGAAAGAAAATTATCAATGATCCACATACAGATATAATACGCACTGTAGACATGTACATAACAATCAACATGCATACGCAAGATAATGCTTCAATATATTGTGTTCAGTTAAATGTCAAGTTAAGTTCAGACACATTAACTGTTTTTTGGATACAAGTTTGGTTACACCATGGTTAACTTTTTCCAGCCGAGTTGTGACAAAAGTGGACGACAGGATTTCTCTCCCGGATGACGGACAGACAGCAGTACAGTCTGCCGTGTCGTCCACAATCAGATGACGGGAACATAAAAAATTCCTACACTTTCCATGAAATGGTCCAAGGGAAATAACCTCTGTAACTAGTCTTGGGGATGTTGGAACGAGTCGTCGACCATACTTTCAGTGGCCTATTGTGAACTTGGCTGACCCCGGGAGCTTTGAAACAAAGGAACTGACGGCATCGCCACGTGGCGCAGGCCACGTATTTCCTGTGCCAGAAAACATGTCGGTCAGGCAAAGGGGTGGTAGCAAGTTCTCGTGCAATAAAGTGCTTGAAATTGTATTACAAAGTGGATCTGGTGATGATTGGAGTTGAGTGTTTGTTCTTTCCTGTGACACCTAACACAAGACCGTCAGTTGTTGTAGAGCTACCGTAAAAATAAATTAAAAAGTGGCCAAAGCTGTGCGTCAGCAGGGAATGAGCGCTGTGCGTGGCGCGCGGCGCCAGGGAATGAGCGCTGTGCGCCGCGCTCGGCTGGAAAGAATTAACTTTCTGGTTAGACATTCTGATCATTTCAGCACAACATGACAGCCAGTTTAATAACCTTATAAACAGTACAAGTTAGGCTTTATGTAAACACTCAGATCACACAAAACAACCTTGCACATTCTTTTCTAACACAATCTATGCTACAATGACAATCTGAACTGAACTAAGAGCTGTAGATGTACCAGGACAATACTGAAAGCATCAAAACACATGACGTACGTAGTGTTACACAGTAATACAGTTCACATGAAGGATACGGAAGACATCAAGCCACATGTGCATATGGTTATAATACTGATGACATCATGACACATTTACATACGGTTATACAATACACACAGAAGATACTGGTAATATGAACACATCGACACACATGGCTATAAACTGTGCTCCGACTATGCAGAAGAGTGGAAAGATCAACACATGACCACACATGAATAAATACTCAGAGGCACGCATAAAGGCATACACGGCTGGAGGACTTACCGTTTTTCAGGAGTCATTGGCTCTTCTGACACTGGAGCTCTCTCTGTGGGCAGTTTCCTGTAGTGACAGATGGACTCTGAGAGCTACCTTTCACAAAGTTCATGTCAGCATAGTTCCACATCAGCTAACATTTCTTCCTTCGAGAACGCACAGCCATAAAACATTTTTTCTTTATCATCATCAGCAATACCTCTACTTCCAGCATGATAATACCATTCTGCAACTCATCTCATATGCTGTTAAAACAATAATAACAATTCTTAAACTGGACTTCTGTTTCTAACGCAGGAATACCCATTCTGAAACTGGTCTTGTCTGCATCTAACACATTCTTAAACTGGTCTAATCTTATCTAACATAAGAATACTTAACTTGGAAATACCCATTCTGAAACTAGTCTTGTCTGCATCTAACACATTCTTAAACTGGTCTAATCTTATCTAACACAAGAATACCCATTCTTAAACGAGTCTTCTGTTTCTAACACAATAATACCCATTCCTAAACTGGTCTCGTCTGCTTTTAACACACTAATACCCATTCTTAAACTGGTCTCATCTCCCTCTAGTGCAATCATACCTGTTCTTAAACTAGTCTCATGAGCTTCTAACACAACAATATCCAATTTAATTTGTCTCATATAATTTTGTTTTACATCATAAACTGGACTGTAAAACCAAACCAGTTCCATCACCTCAAAGGTAATGAATGGTAGTCAATTCCAACTTGCTACAGCACAAATAAAAAAAAGACCATATTCTAATGAACAAAGATTAAGAAGAGAAATGACAATGTTACTAAGATGATAAAGGTAACAGGTTTTTTCATAACATTTATCCCTTGCATCATACAGGTGACAATCAATCACACAGGTAACAATCAAAATGAGAATCAACAGCATGCCTGACATCAGTGAAAAGATCTGGACATACTCTAAACTATCTGTCTGCTCCTTCTGCTGTCAGTCAGTCCATGTGTCGGTCGTCAGTCATGAAAGCGATTCCAGTGTGGTCAAAATAATGTGACTCACACAAACCGACTGAGATATTACCAAGACCAGTAAAAGGACAAAAAAAAAAATCATGCAGGACTGGTGTATGACTAGTCCGTTGTGATTGTGGTAAATTCAATATGAACATAATCATGCAGTTTGTCTGTGTAAAACACTGTCAATGCTTTAATAATGTCATGGTTTGAAAACTCACACAACCACAACAAACAAAGACTAAAAAGAAAATTAATCAACATTCATGTCAAACAACAAAAATGACAGTTGTACATACATGTTTCATAAAATTTAACTTTTGCCAGTGTGGACATACTGGCATTACCTTTTTTTTTTAAAAACAGAACTGGGTACTGACCATAACATAAAAATCATGCATGAAAACATGCCACATTATAAATCAAATTGTTTGTAAATTTCTTAAATATTTGTAAAGAAATTTGCTGAATCTGATCACAGAAAGTATTTAACTGCTGAAACTGAAATAGTGGGGAATTACAGAGGTAGGGCATTGTATGTGGACATTCAATTTCAAGAAAAGAAATTTGTAAGAGTTCAACAACAGCAACAAAAGTGCAGTACATGCAAAATTTCTATGGCATTCATGTCTGCAGAGAGAAAACAAAAGCAAAACCACCAGCAGACACACACACACACACACACACACACATACACACACACACCCCACACACACACACACACACACACACAAATGGATTCACTCAATCATAATTAGAATGTTTCATGCATTCATTGCTTAAATCTACAGAAATCTAAACATGCAATCAGCTGCAAAGGCAGTTTGTCCTGTCAACACATTTCAGAAAATATAAACATTACCATCATAACACACCTTGATCAAAAAACAACAAAGGAGGGGGGGGGGGGGCAATGATGCAATGAGGTACAAAGCTTCAGAAGAAATACTGCCCTCTGAGAAACACAAAAGTCAAGTGAAAGAGGAAGTCAGCTAATATCCAATCTGATCCAGGCTGTTGTCTGGACAGTATTGGTTGTTAAGCTGGCACCTTCAGATCTCCACTGCAATGACTTTACTTCAATCACCACCACTGTGGCCATCCTCCATCATCACAGACTGACTGCAGACAAAGGAAATTTTTATTCTAAAATTACGTTTAATCTAACATACTTACCGTGGCTCACTAATGCAATAAGCGGCAGCAATTTGCTATCCCTGCCTCGTATACAATAAAGTCCGTACGGACAACAAAACCCCTGAAAGGGCCTCGTGCCTTGCGCATGCTCAGAACAGTCCTCTTTTCGAGGTATATTAAACCCTGACTGAGAACTCCTGATGGAACCAGGAAGGCGGGGAGGTAGGGAGGGTCTCTGCGTGAGCCACGGTAAGTATGTTAGATTAACCCTCTTTTGCATGCACTTACCTTAGCTTAGTTACGCCGAAAAACCGTCGGCAAGGTAGTAACTCCGTAATTTGAACATGGTTACCCAATTAAAAAATTAATTTAAAAGAGAGGAAAGGAAATAGTCAAATGAAATAATTTTTTTAAAGTCCTACGAATATATATGTTGCTACATCATAAGTTTGAAGAATATCACATGAGCCATTTACTCGGGGGAAAAAAAAAAAAAAAAAAAAAATCTTCTTCAGAACTTTCTTCCGAATCATACCTGGAACATCATCCCAGTCGAAATCTAGGTCACTCTAAGCTTCATTACCAGCACTTTCACTAAGTGTTATGCCCTAAATCCTACAAATCACAGTATCTTCATCACTAGATCTCGTTATAGAACGCAGAAATCAATGTTAGCGATGGCGAAAAACAGCATTTCGACCACAAAACTTTAAAAATTCGTAACTCGAGAACTACGGCACGTATCGATCTCGCGGTTTTTTGCAAACGGAAGTAAATGGCCACAGGAAGAAGGAAGTCACGTTCTCGCGAGACTTCCTTTTCTACGAGAAATATGGCGGCGCCCATTGTTGCCACGTGTTTTGCCGGGCGCTGGCAGGCGCTCAGCGTTTTGGCTGTGTGACTTCCGGTTGGGCGCTAGCGGGCGCTCCGCTGTCAAGAGGGTTAAACGTAATTTTAGAATAAAAATTTCCTTTTAATTACACATACTATACCGTGTCTCACTAATGCAGAGTCGCACTACCTGGAAGGAGGGCTCACCTGGTTACCGCCTGGAGGAGCGAGAAGAGCCGGAGCGTGTGGCGGAGATGGAATGTTGCGCCACCACAGCTGATGCGATGCCCCTAGACCATCATCGCGCAGACGGGAAACGTCGCGCAGATAGAATTGGATGAAGGTGCCAGGGACCGCCAATATGCGGCATTTAACACGCTCTGAATGCTGGCATTATGAGCTACCGCCAGCGAAGACGCCCATGCCCTAATCTCATGGGGTCTAGGTGAGAAAACAGCAAATCCCCTTCGGGTCTCGCGTCACGCAGCTTTGATGACTTCTCTCAGTCATCGAGAGATTGAAGAGCGCCGATCTCCTCCTTAAACCTTCGTTGTGAGAGAGAACAGGTGGCGCTGCTTGGGGCGAGAAAAATTTCGTGCGTTTTCCTATACTCCCGGGCAGAGGCGCACCGGACAGAGAGTGCGGTCTTCGTCGTCCGGGGCGAGGAATAGAAGTGAAGGACGAAAGGAGTAGTCGGGGAAGAAGAACCTGGCAACTGGTTTTTCGCTAAAAATTCTGGGAGGAGGCGAAGAGATATCGAGCCATCCGTTAGGAGGCGAATCCCAGGCAGGCCACTAAGGGCGTGGACTTCACTGCAGCCGCCTCCCTGAGGCCAGGAAACGGGGAAAGGCTGTTTAAGAGGCAAGGAATTTCAGAGAAACACTCCCGGATGACTAGTAAGGGGGGAGC
This sequence comes from Conus ventricosus, assembly GCA_018398815.1. Taxonomy (NCBI): domain Eukaryota; kingdom Metazoa; phylum Mollusca; class Gastropoda; order Neogastropoda; family Conidae; genus Conus; species Conus ventricosus. The sequence continues at coordinate 142,032,314 of CM031595.1, read as the reverse complement.
CTGAGGGAGAGGACTAGAAAAGATCCCACGCAGGATACGGGGGGGCATCGGGCCTCCTGTAGGCTGCTCTCTGACCAGATCCCGCAGAAGAGGGTCGTCCCCGAAGGAGGGGCCCCTAACTGGCGGATAGTGGTGGAAAATAGCCCCTGTGAACCTTAACAGAGGAGCCTGAAAGTTTTCTCTCCGATGAAAGAAAGGCTAGGTAGTTCGGTAGTTGAACCGGTGGCGAACAGGTCTACCCGTGGTTTGAACCATACGGTCCAGAGAGGTTCCAGATAGAGTGGACGAGAGTCCACTCTGAGGGAAGAACCAGTGCGACCGCTGAGGGAGTCCGCGAGAATGTGATCTTCCCAGGAACATCGCTTGGCCGAGATCCGGATTGATTTGCCCTCGCACCAAAGAAGAAGCTGTTCCGCCTCAGGACAGGGAGTGAGACGCCCCCCCCCCCCCCCCCCCCCCCCCCCCCCCCCCCCCCCCCCCCCCCCCCCCCCCCCCCCCCCCCCTGCTTGTTGATACTAACACGCCACAGTCGTGTTGTCGGTGTTGAGGAGAATGTGTTTTCCTTTCAGGAAGGGAAGAAACTCCTTGAGGCTTGGAACACGGTTTCCATCTCTAGCCGATTGATTATGCAGGACTGGGAGTGCCATTGGACCACCGATGACTGGAACCACTGACCGAGAGGGATCGGCAGGTCCCACGACTGCAGTGCCTGAGACCAACGCTTGCGAAAGAGGCGCTGAAACCGGCGTTTGTGCAGTCGTCCAAGGGGTACTAAGGGAGCCAAGGACTCCATCAGACCCGGAAGAGAGCTGCTGCGACGGGATGAGATCGGACTTCTCCTCGTTGCGAACAAATCCCAGCTGCTGACAGAGGCTTAAAACCTGTAGGGCTTGCTGGGAGCACAGAGTGCTGGATGAGGCAAGAAGAAGCCAATCGTCTAGATAGGCCTTCAGGCGAATCCTTTCTCCCGAACATGCAAATAAAGTTCCCGAGCCACCTTCGTGAAAACCCAAGGGGCGGGGCTAGTCCAAAGGAAGAGCCCTGAACTGAAAAACGCGGCTTCTCCACATGAAGCGGAGGTACTCCCTGTCCCTTGGGTGGATCAAGGGATGGAAGTACGCATCTTTCAAGTCGATGGATACTGCCCAGTCGCCGGGATGCATGGCATCGCGGATTGACATGGGGGTTTCCATTCGAAAACGGAGGACGAACGAAACCTGTTCAAGGGCGAGAGATCTAGAACCGGTCTCCATCCTCCAGAAGCTTTGGGAACCACAAAAAATGCGGCCATAAAAGCCCGGAGAGGAATGGAAGAGGACTTCCTCTGTGGCTCCCTTGGCTAACAGCGAAAGGACCTCCTGGTCTAAGGCCGGAGAGTCTGCCAGATCCGAGGAGGAACGAAAGGAGTGAGATGGAGCCTTCACTGCACCCCAAGGAAGACGAAACCCCGACCTGATCACCCGCAGAGCCCAAGGGCTTGCGGGAAGCCGCTCCCAGACACTGAGGTGCTGGACCGACTGCCCACAGGACCGCCCTGGGGTGAAGTACCCAGGTCGGGGGCAAGTCATTGGGGGTGCGCCGTCTGAGACGTGGGAGCTTCCGGACCCGCCGGCCGAGCCTGAGGCCGACCCTGCTGGGTTGCTTGCCTCGGATCCCCCGGGGTCCAAATGACCGTCGTCCCTTGGGTTGAGAGGGACCCGGTGATGAGAAAGGCGCTGGCGCCTTGCGTTTTCAACCGGGGAGGGGGGGAGGGGGGCCTGACTGAAAGGCGAGGTCACGCCTAATCTCGGCCTAGCTCTTAATGGTAGCCTGTATGTGATTCCCAAACAGAGACCCTGACCTGACTGGCAAGGCTCTGAGGGAGGCGCGGGCAGAGGGGGAAACGGGTCACAGAAGATGCCAAAAGGACCGCATCTCTCCTCGCTAGTACAGAGTTCAGAAGGAGCCTAGCGACGGCCCCAGCCGAATACTTAACCCCTTCAGCCATTGACTGAAAACAGGCTACCACTGCAGCTGGGTCCGCGGATTGGCGGATGGTGAAGGAATCTGAATCAGGATCCTTAAGGGCAGACACTAGTCCCCCTAGAAAAGAATCCATAACCGAGATAGCCTCCAAACCCCCCCTCGCAGGCTCTTCCCACTCGGCAAGGCAGTGCCCTGAGAGGGACACCCGCTTAGCGTGTGATTTCGACCTCTCCTGGACCAGGAGGAGGTCCGCCTGGGAGAGGGGGAGAGTGGCTTCTGGGATAGTATCATTTGCCGAGAAGGCCTTCTTGGCAAATGGAAGCCGCACGCCAGCGCACTAGGGAAATCAGGGACAGAACCAGGCATGATGTCCTGTGCCTCCGTGCCCCTGACTCTTATTTGGGCCCTCCTCATGCAGTCGGCCACCATGACCGACTCCTTTAGCAGAGAGGAGGGCCTAGCTGCGAATGGGCGAGATCCCAGGGCGAGTTCCGCTGCCGAAGGGCAGGGGGCTCTGACCTCCTGAGAGGATGACACCGCCTCCGGAACAAGGGAAGCCAGAAAGGCCACCGAGTCCTGGAAGGAATAAGAACCGGGTGACTGGTCCTCTTCCTCTGACTCAGAATCCACCAGGTCAGATCCACAGACCGAGGGGGTGACCGCCCTTGGCGAAGCGGTGCGCGGCTAAAGCCCAGAGTGGCCTGGAATGGCTGATTCCCCAGACATTCCGGGAGAGGGGTCAGTCCCCGGGTGGGCCGAGGGGGCCTGGGAGGGAGAGCCTGCACTGGTGGAGGGCTGGGCAAAAAAACCCGGCCACCAGGGAAACCCCGGAGCAGGGGGCTGTGAAAGCCCATGGTCGGGGGATATTGCCATTGGGCCCGTGGCGCCCAAGGCAAAGGACCCTGACCCCATGATGGGGGGGGGGGGGGGGGGGGGCTGAAAGTGTGGCTGCTGGCCCAACCCAGAAAAATGGGGGGCCTAATGCGCCGGTCCCCTGAGGGGTGCTCGGAAAAAGAGGGCGAAGACCCCGGTGGTCTGCCAAAGAAGAGGCAGACACATGAGGTGGGGGAAGGGAAACAACCGGGGCCGAACGAGATTCGAGCCCTTGAGCAGGAGTTGCTTCCCTTGGATCGCCTACCGAGCGAGAGGGGGAGGATGACGAATAGTCTACCTCAACGCCCGGCGCCTCCGGAGAGGGCCCGTGCATCTTCGATTCTGCCATGGGAATCGAACCGTGCGCAGTAGAACAGCAGCTGAACTGAAACACAGGATGCACTTAACGGGAACGACCGAAGCTGAGTCGATCGCCGTTAGGGGGGCAAGGGGACAGTCACAGGATCGACCCGAACCACCTCTGAGCCGATCATCGTGCTGTAGCTGTTGGCCCAACCCAGTAAATGGGGGACCTGATGCGCCAGTCCCCCGAGGGACGCCCTGAAAATAGGGCGAAACCCCAAAAGTCCTACCCGAAAAGGCAGAGACATGAGGTGGGGGAAGGGAAACAACTGAGGCCGGGCGAGATTCAAGCCCTCGAGAAGGAGTTGCTTCCCTTGGATCGCCCATCGAGCGAAAGGGAGGGGGTAGACAAGCAGTCTGCCTCATTATCCCACCCTTTGAGCCTTCCGTAATAGGGGGCTCGTGCATCTTCGATTCCGCCATGGGAATCGAACTGTGTGCAGTAGAACCGCAGCTGAACTGGACACATGATGCACTAACGGAAAACGACAGAACCGAAGCTGAGTCGTTAGCCGTCAGAGGTAGACGTGGAGTCTGCCTCAATACCCAACCCTGAGCCATCCGTCATAGGGGGCTCGTGCATCTTTATTCCCCCTGGAATCGAACTGTGAGCAGTAGAACCGCAGCTGAACTGAACACAGGATGCAAAAACGGTACGACAGAACCCCGGCTGAGTCGTATGCCGTTAGGGGCGAGGGGACGAGATCGAGCAGAACCGCAGCTGAGCCGATCATCGTCACGAATAAGGGTTGCGAGAAAGAGCTCGCTGTCACAACAACATAACCATTGAAGTGAACCCTTGGAGAAAGAAGACGAACAAGAAGAGAGAAAGTGGCGCGGCCAGAGTAGGCTAGGCTAAGCGCCTGCCAGTGAGACGAGGAATCGAATGACAAAACCTTCGTAAATCTCGCCTTACCACCCAATCGCTTCACGTACGTTCTCCCTTAAGTGAAAACATAAGCAAGGACACAAAAGAACAGTAACAACGATCGAGCGATCGTGAGAAAGCAAAAAAAAATACTTAGCTGCTCGTGTACACGCGGCTAACGGGAAAAAATGGCTGCGAGAAAAGAGGATGGTTCTGAGCATGCGCGAGGCACGAGGCCCTTTCAGGGGTTTTGTTGTCCGTACGGACTTTATTGTATACGAGGCAGGGATAGCAAATTGCTGCCGCTTATTGCATTAGTGAGCCACGGTATAGTATGTGTAATTAAACCATCCTTTTTTCCCCTGTACTTTGACACAGATGCAACATACTGATGCAACATTTGTTACTATCCATTTTTAAACTGATTTGATTTCAACTCTGTAAAACAGAAAACAAACCTGCGCTATCTCAACATAGCTGACCTGATAATAAGCAAGGTGTAAGTCCTGTTTCACACCTCTGGATACAAACGTTTTCCAGCCAAATGAATCAAAACAGAAACTATCCTCACTTAGAGCACAGTGGCCCCATGCATCCAAAGCCATGGTGATGCCTTCAAGTTTAATCTGATTAATTTCTCAGGTTGTGTCATTACAGACTATCACCTTTGCTCTGATTGGTTCCTCATGCCCTTTCAATCTCTTCAAATTAATTTTGGATTTTAACAACAGTCCTCAAATAATTAGTTTTCACACAGAATACTTTTTTCAGGTTCATTCTCATGCTTCCAGACTGTCAAAAGAACCATGCCCTTGACTTAGATCATGTTTTCATTTTTCAGACAAACTCCCACAAAAAATGCTGTTCAGCACTCTGACATCATGCAGTCAGATGATAGTTCATAACTGATTTTTGGCAATCAAGTGCTTTAATAATATACTCAGTGTAAACCGGTCTTCTCACAACACTGACGGTTAATTCACCCAGGGTTACAGACACGAGGGGCATGCAGAGCTTGGGCCATGCTGCCATCCTGCACCACCCACCTGGGCAGATCTTCCTCCTCCACCAGCTTGAGGTAACCCCTCTCTTTGTCAGAGGCGTAGCTGATGAGCTGAACCGGTCCAGTCTCTTGGATCTCATAGCTAAAACCATGATCACACCATCGACTTACCCACTTCAACTCTTTACTTTCGAAACCTGATATATGTTCATTTGTTTGTTTGCTAGTTCCTTTCTTCACTGATGTGAAAAGACGAAATGGACTTCATATTAGTGGAGGTCCTTTGCCACCAGATAACAAGCATGAAGAAATAAATCAGCACTTCATGACATTCACACAATTTCAGGACAAGTGGGTCTCCTCGTATTAATTTGAAACTGGTATGTCCTTCCTCTATCTCGCATAAGCAAAAGAATAGGCAATGAAAATTAAATCACCATCTCAACAGCACATACACACACACAAATCACCATCTTAAAAGCAAAAGAATTAAAATCCATTATGTATGTAATAACCTAAATGCCTATGAAATAAGTCAACATTTTCCAGTCACTTGATAATACAATGAGGAAAAAAAAATTGTTCCCACCAGTTTCCTTTTCAAGCTGAAGCTTTTAAGAAATGAACAGTGTGCTACAAAATAAGACAACGAAAACTGGCGTATTTGCACATGATATAAACTTGGTAAAAAGAAAAAAAAAACTGAAAAAGGTACAGCAGAGGCAAAATGAAAATAGTGACCTTGGAGACCTTTCCCTTGGTTTAAACACAACAGGTGCAGGAGCAGCCACTGGAGCTGGTTTGGGAGCTGCAACAGGAGCTGCAACAGGAGCTGCTTTGACAGGTGCCACAGGAACCGGTTTAGCAGGTGCCACAGGAACTGGTTTAGGAGCTGCCACAGGCGCTGGAGGTGGGGGTGGAGGCGGAGGTGCTTTGGATGGTTTGGGCACTTTGGCTGGAGGAGGATAGTACTCTTCTGGCCGGTCAAACAATCTCTTGGCCTCGGACACAGACGGAGGCTTGTAAGGTTCCTCCACCATCTCCACCTCTGACACCTGCTCTGGCGTGGGTGGCGGCGGCTTGGACACTGGTTTGGCTGTGACAGGTGGTGGTGGGATCCTCTCCTCAGGGCGAGGGGACGGCCTGGTGGGACAGGAGGATGTGCCATCAAAGAGTTCCCACAGGTTCAGGGAGACAGTTCCATGCAACATGGCTGCATGCAAGGTGAAGGGGTGGAAGGAAGGAAGGGTGGACAGCCACAACAGTAGCAGGATGTCATTCAGGTCACACCCACAGGCAGTTCAGACTTTCAACATATAATAATGGAACATCTCATCTCCTAACCATCGTTTGTATACAAAGACATGCATACTTCAAGCTTTTTTTTTTTTTTTTTTTTTTTGAGCAACATACAATATCACAAGATCTGAGTTCCTTTACAATTTCAGCTTTCACAATGTTACTGCAGTTCAGTCTTTGCTCAGGAACTGATCATAAGCTGAAAATCACTGACATCAATCTATTAACAATTTACATATCTAACAGCTTTTACTTGAGGAAATCAAAGAGGACATTGCCAGCATAATTCAGCTTTGTCCATGAATACTTTAACACCTTAGTTAACCAAGAGCCCCGAAACTAGCCTCTTAACAAAGATGTGGTACAAGAAAAATCACACTGAGGGAATTTTGCTTAAGGACACATGGTGATGAAGCCTAAGGACAAATGACAGTGCTACTATCCCGGACAGAGAGAGACACAAAGGCTGGACATCAAACAGCAAGCAGGTGCACACAAACCTGACAAAGTCCATCTCATCAAAGGACAAGTCAACCGACATGAGCGATGTCGGAGACAGAGACATGGAGGGCGTGGACAGAGTGATGTCACACACACTGGGACAGGTGGAAGTCGGAAGTAAAAGGTCAAGGCTGTGAAGGGAAGCAAAGGTGCAAAGGGTGAAACTGGCACAGCAGACAACAGCAAAGCCAGTGCGCACGCACACACACACACACACACACACACACACACACACACACAGTCAGTGCTACCTTTCAAAGATTGTTCATTTTTCTTAGGTCATTCCAGAGGCACTAAACATATGTTTGTCTTCAAACTTAAACTGAACTTCCAATTTACTTATTCCACTTATCTGCTATGATTTACACAAATTATCGATACTGTTTATACTGAATTAAATTACATTTATTGATGATAACCATTAATATTGAATTAAAACATACTCATTATCATGAGGGTCTCTAATTTTTGTCATAACTGACAAACACTGATGTTTAAACTGACATAGCTTTTATAGTCATTACCATTCATAATATTTCTATATTTCTAACAATTGAATAATATATTATCACCAGTAACAAGTTAATCTCAGTAATGCCATTAAACCACTGACATGTACCCACCAGAAACACTAACCTTTTATATCTACAAGCTTCCCAACTGCTACATTAAGAAACTGATTAGAAAAACCAGCATCTGTCCTCCTAAATCAATTACAGATGTTCTTTTCCTCCTATACACATTTCTCTTTGACAGCATTTTATGGTGTTACTTTGCACCAAGCAAAACAGTTTCAATCATTTACATCTGATGTGCAAATCAACAAACTCATTTCCATATGTTGATATGTATATGCCTCTTGAAGATACAGTAAGTACTGCAGCATTCATTTTGTCCATAAGTACTACAGTATTCATTTTATCTGTAAGAAAATTATGCCAAAAATGATCTAAAGAGGATATTAAGTTTCCTATTGCCATGCCCATCTGCTTTTGCATGCTGAGTGTTTCTCCACTTTACACCATATTACATTTGTTTTTGATTATCAAACTGTTCAATCTCATTAGTATTAGATATTTCCTATGTCCTCTGTGGTATTAGATATTATCACTGTCATCCGTGTATGTATAAGAATTTTGTATTTGATGATGTTAATAAATCACACTGAACTAATCAATCTTGCATATCCTTAATACTCTTGCTGAAGATTTAGCTCAGAACAGTGCAACTGCTCTATGACTGTTCATATGACAAGCAGCCATGCAAGTTGACATAGCACTCTGGTCTGATTAACAATCAAGATCATGCACACCAAAAAGGCACATCTTCACATGAAGGAGGATCAGTGATGATGTTGTCATGCACAGAAACAAAACCCATGCTACAATTGTAATAATATTATTCTTCTGATGACCTCTCTTGTGCTGTTGAGGCAATCTGTATGTATCCCTTCGAAAGTCCTGTAGGAAAGTCTGCTCTGGACAGAATATCTCTAGCCCACTGTACATGTCTGAGGACAAAGACCTCTGAATGTCACTCATGACCAAATGTCTGTCACCAGACCTCAATGGAGGAGGATACTGGAGTACTTAAGTGGAATGATTTCACACTATTGCCATGCTCACAGTGGAGCTGGATGTCGGGTACACCATGTGCATTGAGAGAACAAAGATTTTCACTATAAAGATTTCCTGTAAAAATGCAGTCTCCTTGCTGGCTGTAAAAGCAGAGGGTAGACACCATGGTGGCATTGTCACAGAGACTTCTGAAGATATGTCATGTGCAAGGAAAATACAATTGTCCCTTTTCTTTTTGTCCTTTGTATACTTGTAATTTTGTTCTCAAGATGCATGCACACATATTTCTGCCATGGTCATCTCCCCACTTCCTTTTTCTTTGGTTTGTTCTCCTGCCATCTCACCTTGGATGCCCTCAATGGCCTTACCCCCACACTGCTCAGAAATTACAAATAGCAGAATTGTATTTTCTGTCTTTGCCACGTGCCAGAGTACATCAACATACATCATCTTCAGTGACCGTGAAATTCCTTCACCTCTTGTCCAGCTGCTACAGTCACAGTGGAAAAGCCTTTAACTCTCGTTTAACCGTTAGAAATGAGTATCCTAATTTACCATGCATGCTTTGGAAGTCATTTAGTAAAGAATGCTATAATGTTGTGGTAAGTTGTGGTTCAGTCTGGCTTTCAATCGTAGACCCTTGTTGGTCTCTGGCCAAGGCTGTCCATGATACACTGTTATTCTGTTACTCAAGGTTCCCAATTCTAGGGTTCTTCCCTATACTCTTCAGTCTACACCAGATATGCGAGTATGTCTTCCGTTGCATGCCATGCAAGGCGAGTCTCTTTAGTCAAACCATTAGAGATGAGTGGCATGAGTTCAGTGCACTGGAGCACAAGTCCTACTGTCTAGTCTATGTGCAGAGTGAGTGCGGCGGTGTGCCGTGAAGCACACAGACCTGAGAGGCTCGGTCAGAGCCTTGAGACGCAGCCTGCCCTGCTGGGACTCTGAGGCAAAGCTAATCTGCTGCACAGGCCCCTCTGTCTGAATGTCATAGAAACTGGGGGAGAGAAAGCACGGGGTCAGGCACACAGGGAAAGGTCACCACCGGGAGGGTCAACACACCATGAACACAGTACACATCACGTTCAAAATTTCTTTTGTCGACATATCATAAACACAAAACACACCGAGTTCAAGATTTCTTATTTCGTGTACACCACTTTTCTGTCATCAAAGTTCATTTGATTACATTATGCAATGAGTTTCAACTAGTTCTTTCAGCTTTTTTCCCCCGAATAATTTCCATTCAAAGTAAGTTCAACACAAATACCACTGGACTTGAAAAATGAACAGAAGTATTTTAGAACAAAAAAGTTGCTTTATTTTTGTGAAATCTTTCACATTCACAAATACCACTGGACTTGAAAAATAAACAGAAGTATTTTAGAACAAAAAAGTTGCTTTATTTTTGTGAAATCTTTCACATTTTTTTCTTTTCTTTAAAATCATCATAAAATCAGGAAAGTGATACCTCTTATCATTAAACTAAGGCTGCATATTTAACACAAAGTCTGCCTTGTGTTATCGATTTAACACCATCTTTTTCTTCATTTTGTGCTTTGTAGTTTTTACACATCTCACAGATTTCAACAGTAGCAACTGATATGCTTATATTTTAATAGTATCAACCAATACGCTTTGATGTGCTCTGATCTGCTGTTTTTTCTTTTCCTGCTTCTCATCAGTGCCTGCTGCTTTTCAGTTCCTGTCCACCCCTTTCTTCTGGTCCAAATCTCATGGTAAAGTCCACGTCAACATGCAACGAAAGCATGCAAAGAAACAAGTCACATGCGCAGACCTGCGCGCATCTTCTTCCTTGATCAAGCGCAGCAAGGCGCTGTCTTTCTCTGTCACATAGGTGATCTGCTGCACCGGCCCTTCAGGCTGGATTTCGTAATGACTGGATGCACAATACAACCCACTGTATCAGTTCCATGTTCCACAGTTACTGACAATCACCATTCTTATAGACAATAAACAAAAACGAAGATGAAAAAAAAAAGAAAAAAGAAAAGGAACACATAAAAAAATGTATGCAATCACTGTTGAGATCTCTGCAATGACAAACTGGGATCAAGTCACAACGTTTCTAATGAATAAACAAAATATCAAGTTTTCCTCACAATGTTTCTAATGAATAAACAAAATGTCAAGTTTTCCATCGACACCATGTATAGGTTATCATACCCAGAAGTGAAAAATTCATGATTTTTTTTTTCATACTTTAAAGTATTGCCATGTTACAGCATTTCATTTCCAGGGAATATGTTGAAGAGTGCCATGTAAAACAACAGTCATTAGACTTCCCCAGTGAAATTAGCCAGTCTGTCTTTCACTTAAACTAGTTTATGCAGTCAGATTCCTAGATGTAAATTATGAAATGCTCTCAATCCAATACGCTCTTACAAATGTTGATTATTTTCTGCATGTATTTCAATTCTTTCATGCTTCTTCTGTACACGATTTGCAGAGTCAACACAGATGATGAAAACCCCGACTGAATTTGCGTCCATATATGCAAAGGGTAAATATACCAGCACAACTGCACCTAAGTATAAAATGACAAAATGTACCAAGATAACTGCATCAAGACATACAATGTATATATACACCAGCTCTCTCAAACAGAAAATTTTTGTCACTGTGCATTTTCATTCCATAAAAAAAACATCAAGCAACCCCTTTGTTTTCCATATGACAATATACATAATAAAAAAAAAGCACGCAAAAGTCAATCAAACATGATCTACAAAGCCCAGGATTTCACAGCAAATACCACAGTTCATACTGTTCCTGATAAGAGTGCAGTACATGAATAAATACAGGTCCTGACTGAAAACACCAGACACAGTTCATAATGTTCACCACAGGAATGTCACACACATATATGCTGTGACTAGAAACATCACATATAGTCCATATTCTTCTTATCTAACATGCACTAGGCTCTGACAGAGAAGATCAACGGAAAAAAAACATCACTAGAAAAAAAATCATGGACCTGTAAAAAAAGACAAAAGCAGAAATCACTATAGCATCAAAGACAATGACAAAGTTGATGGTATTCATTACTACAGCTAAGCCCACAAGATGCTGTGACCAGTGAGAAAGAGCTTGAAAGTGTAACAGGTCTTTGTTTACCATGCAAACAAACATGTCAGTCAGTCCATAAAAATCTGTGAGATAAATCACGATCAATCAGAAAAACGAGAGAAGTTGATGTTCGCATGTGAACTGGTGAACACAGTGATTATTTATCCATGATGTTAAGTGTTAATCATTAAATGTATTAGCCAATGAAGCCAGTATAGCTTACTGAATATGTCCATCTTCAAACAGAATGTTGGTCAGTGAACATGAAAATAAATGTTTGTCTGTGAACAGTTGTGAATGTTTATGAGTCGGTCTATTTTCATTGATGATCATGGTACTCAGCATTTGTCAGTGAACAGTAGTGAATGTTTATCAGCAGCAGCCTACTGTCATCAGTGGATAGAGTCCGTGAAGGTGTTAGCTTTTACTTTGAAAAACTTGGCATCTATCAGCTAACATGTCTGCCATTTACGAACACTATGATTTACTCACGGTGACATCACTCTGGGCTCTTCCACTGGGGGCGGGGCACGTGGTGGCGGTGCCTGTTTCTTGGGTGCTACCACTTTCTTCACAGGTTCCTCTGCAGGCTGGAAGCGGGCCAAGTCAGCTGTAGAGATGACAAAACAAGATCAGAGCATGGGCCTGGGAATCAGCTCTCAAAGGGCTGATTAGCATGCGACTATGAGACCTTCCGGCCAAAATGTGAACAGTGTAGACTATTCCAAGGTCCCAGTTCACTGAATTCCTAAAGCCAACAGAAGACATGACAGGATTCAGCACCTGGCATCATTTAAATTATGCCTGGGGAAGACCAGTATGGAATGAAAGTATGCGTCACAAATCCCTTGATCTAAATGGCATTCAAAACGTGACCAGTGAGAAAGAACAGTATTGTATCAATATATATGTCACAAATCCCTTGATCTAAATGCCATTCAAAACGTGACCAGTGGGAAAGAACAGTATTGTATCAATATATATGTCACAAATCCCTTGATCTAAATGCCATTCAAAACGTGACCAGTAGGAAAGAACAGTATTGTTATCAATATGTAAGTCACAAATCCTAAAATTTCAATCTAATTCAAAACAGGCTCAGGATAATGGATGACAGTCCAAATAAATACAATCTAGTTAACGCAAAGGACTTTATGGGATTGTCGATATGCTATAATCCTGTTGATGAAAAGGACCCAAAAGATTGGATCTTGCTAAAGATACCGACTGAATTACATGTGTATTTGACAAGACTGAAGAGTACAAAATGAGATCACTGAAGGACAAGGGAAAGAGCCAGTTCACTTCAGCAGGACTGTCCTTATGAATGAAATACATAAAGAAAAGCATTTCTGCAAACCTTTGAGGACACACAATGATCGAGTGAAATTCAATGAGTGTATGTAACTAATAACATGCCAAATTTGATCAGTACAACAAACGGCAGGCCAATTTGATCAGAACTAATGGAAAGCCAGCTGCGATCAGACAGACTAATAGCAGGCCAAATTTGATCAAAGAAACTAAAAGCAGCCATCTTTGATCAGAGAAACTGATGATAGGCCAACTTTGATCAGAGAAATTAACAGCAGGCCAACTTTATCAGAGGAACTAACGGTTGGCCAAGTTTTATCAGAGAGAATAATAGTAGGCCAACCTTGATCAAAGAACATAACAGTAGGCTAACTGATCAGTGGAACTTATAGTAGGCCAATACTAATCAGAGAAACTTATATAAGTCACAGTAGGCTAACTGATCAGTGGAACTTATAGTAGGCCAATATTAATCAGAGAAACTTATATAAGTCAGCTTTGATCAGAGAAACAAACTGCTGGCCAACTTTGATCAGAGAAAGTACCAGTTGGCCAACTTTGATCAGAGAAAGTAACAGTTGGCCAACTTTGATCAGAGAAAGTACCAGTTGGCCAACTTTGATCAGAGAAAGTAACAGTTGGCCAACTTTGATCAGAGAAAGTAACAGTTGGCCAACTTTGATCAGAATAAGTACCAGTTGGCCAACTTTGATCAGAAAAAGTAACAGTTGGCCAACTTTGATCAGACAAAGTAACAGTTGGCCAACTTTGATTAGAGAAACAGCAGGCCAATTTTGATAAGAGGAACTAATAGCAGGCCAACTTACGTTGCACGACCAGCTTGGAGCGAGTGGAGGCCGTACCAGCTACATTTACTGCTGAACACTGGAACCAGGCGGAATCCCCCAGGGTAGCATTGGTGACTTTCAGAGTGGATCGTCCACCCATCGTCTCCACCCTAAACACACCCCACACACACACACACACACACAGACACACACAGACACACACAGACACAGACAGACACAGACACACACACACACACACACAGACACAGTGAATGAATCTGTCATCAATAATCTGTTAACTGCATCACACCCGATCTTTCCAATTCATTACAACAATGTAATGATCTGTTCTTTATAACAGATTTTTCAGACTTTTTTTTAAATAAAAATGTCTCTCTTCCAGTGTGTATGACTGCATGCATGAATATATGTATGTATGTGTGTGTGTGTGTGTGTGTGTGTGTGTGTGTGTGTGTGTGTGTGTGTGTTGTGTGTGTGTGTGTGTGTGCGTGCGCATGTGTGTGTGCATGTGTGTGTGTGTGTTTGCGTACGTGTGTGTGTGTGCATGTGCACGCGTTCCTACATGCGCATATGTTGTGTGTGTGTATGTGCCTGTGTGCATGCGTGCGTGTGTGTGTGTGTGTGAGTGTGTGAATGTACATCAATGCATGACTGGTACTCTTTCTTAGATATGAAAACCCTGTTGTCCTTCTATCAGCTGTGTATGTTGTGCGTTTATATATGCCTACATGCATGTGGTGTGCGACAGATCTGTGTTAACACAGTGATGTAGATTTTTTAATCACCCTATAGGACACTGTGTCCTAGAGATTAAATGTGAATAGGACAAAGTGTCCTGGAGTAACCAAAATAATAGGACACCAGACTCGGAACAGGATTCATTGTGATAAATGTATTTTATTAACTCAAGGTCCGCCGACTAGAACTGGAGAAAAGTATTAAAAAATACAAAAACAAATAAAATCAACACAATTATGTTGATGACTAGAATCAGGGCAAAGCTTAGTGAAAGTTGTAAAATAAATGTTTTAGGCCTACTACTGCCTGTAGTTTTCGACGCATCAGTCGTCGATACGGAACTGGAAGAGGCACTTGACGCATCAGTCGTCGATTCGGAACTGGTAGACGCACTGCCACTCACCTCTGGCACACTCGCCGATGGTGCGAACATAGATTTCAAAGATCGATGATCTTTTTCACATTTGAGTCTCTTCTTTGGTGGCATGATAAAGACTGATGGCGTGATGCACACGTTTTTACCACTGTCGGATGTGAAGGAAAACAAACCGCGCGCAGGCCGGAAATTCAACAAGAGTTACTCGCTCTTGCTGAATTCTAAGTCTGTGCTCCTCTCGCCTATCGCATCGCGCTTCAGTTGGTGCGTCAGCCTCAGAGCTGTGCAAATTTTCCCAAACACGCGATGCGCTTGGCTCTGCCTTTCAACGCTACTCAGTCTCGCACGCCTCCGCACAATAAAACGGCTGTAGACTTGTCCGCGACCTCGCGAAAACGATAGGACATGCGACCGCTTCGCTTGTATTAGGATCGGAAATTTGACCGGATGGAGGTCGAGCCGATCGGTCATTTTACATTTTTATCGGTCAATGACCGGAGACCGATGGAAATCTACATCACTGTTAACATTATACTCACTGGTAGTCTTTGTTGGGGACGATCATCTTGTTGTCCTTCTGCCAGCTCATCATGGGCACAGGGACCCCTTCAGCATGACAGGTCAAGGACACAGACTGACCCTCCACGATTGTGTAGTTTTTCATGCGCTCAACAAACCGTGGGGGCACCATCTGCTGTCGCTCTGCAAACGAAACAACCACAGCAGTAAGTATCAATTCAATTCAATTTCAGGAATGTCCTAACTGTCCGTCAATTGGGGGTTTGAGAGTGAAGGATTCAGAGGTAGAGTGTGGATCAGGGAAGGGAAAAGATGAGGATGAAGCATTAAGAATCTGCTTTTTTCTGTTAATGTTTAATCTGCTTTTTTTCTGTAAATGTTAATCTAAGGTCTAGTGTTACCTTAGTCACAAGAACTGTCATAATTCAGTTTCATTCTCATGCACTTCACAGCTTAACACACCTGCTTGTTACAGATTTACGCTTCCTTAGCATCAATGATTATTTAAAATATAGGGTTTTCTCATGTACTTACAATTTATAGCAAAACAAAATCTGACAAATGTGACACCAAGCCAGCAAAAACACCTAACACATCAGCTCAAACTGGTATAACATCCATGAAAAAAAAAAGAAGAAACATGTGGGAATAAGGAGTGCATATCATCTTAATTTTTCTCTGCAATCTACGATTTTCATTTGCTTTGCATGTTTCTTTTTGGTCACACTTTACCATTCATACAAATGCCCTATTCCCACTCAGCGTGAAACAATGCCTTATCATCAGGATCCCCAATGCCTTATCATCAGGATCCCCAATGCCTTATCATCAGGATCCCCAATGCCTTATCATCAGGACCCCCTACCCCTTTCCACCCCACTCCTCAAGAAAAACATTGGGAAAGCAGAGAGCTAACTTTGCATCAATTCGGGATAGGTCTGCAAAGTGATCGCCCTTAGTGAAAACATATCACTGTGCTATAATAGACCTAGTTTTAATAGAACTTTTAGAAGCAAATTTCCTATTCTTTCAAATATATCAATAGTGGAAAATTTGTCACACACAATAGATGTCATTCATCAGTCCAGTGCAACATTCAAACCAATCAAACCAAATTTCATCATTCTACACTTGGTGAAATCATAAGATCTGACTGGATATTTCAATGATATACTTCATTGGATCTTACAAAGAATGCCACTGCTCCGGAGTAAGTGTTTGAAAACCTCTTGATCAGAGTTTTTTCCCCCCTAAACTTGAATATCAGCAGAAACCTACGTTTAAATGATGAGGAAATCTGGGGAGCAACAGTCATCATTCTTATTAGATAATCTTTTACTTTTGTTGGTTTTTTGGGGTTTTTTTTCTTTTCTTTTTTTCTTTTGCTGAACAAGGAGTTCTTACCTAGGATAGTGAGGGTCACAGAGAAGGTGTCTTCGCCTGCCTTATTACGGGCAATGCAGGTATACACGCCTGTGTCCTGACGGTTGGCCGACAAGATCAGCAATGAGTGAATGCCGTCCTCATTGACCACAATCTGTGACACAGATACCAACAATACATGTATTATTTATGTTTATCAGTGAAACAGTGGGGGACAATATCATCTAAAACTTCAGGAATTTTCATAACAAAAATATAATTCTTTTGTTCTCTGATGCATGGTTACAACACTGAAGATCATAAGAAATAAAAATGTATAAATCTTATATTATCATCTTCCTTTATGTCTCAAATATATTGTTACTGTGAGTATTCGAATTCTAGGGTTTTATAATGGAATATTTTCTTTCTTTGAGAGGGTGGCGACTGGATAGACATGATAACAACACAACCATACCTATAGAAACTCGGTCAGATTAAATATCAACAAAAACCAAATATAAGGA
Source organism: Conus ventricosus (assembly GCA_018398815.1). Taxonomy (NCBI): domain Eukaryota; kingdom Metazoa; phylum Mollusca; class Gastropoda; order Neogastropoda; family Conidae; genus Conus; species Conus ventricosus. Next base: position 142,015,124 of record CM031595.1, on the reverse strand, counting down.
TAAATTTATTCAAAGACCTTACAAAAGAACACATACATCAACAGTTTACAAAAAGAGCAAAAAGAAATGGAAAAAAGAACTGCTTAACCCTCTAGCGCCGACTGCTACAGATATGATAAACCCAATTCAAGCGCCTGTGGCGCATACCTCAACGATATTTGACACTCCCATCTCAGTTAGCTGGTTCCAGACGTGTGAAACCAACACCGCTGCTGTGCTAACATCCCCTAACCACGTGTTCCTTATTCCCCACACTTCCCTTTCTACAGTGACTGCTTGCTAGTACCAACATTCTCATGATCTTCTGTTTTTGAGTCTCTGCAACACAGACATGGGAGTATAAATCTAATTTTAATCGGGCTTATTAAGCGCATGATCATGTATACATTTTGAACATACAATGATTTTATATGAAACAGATTGCTGTTTGTCATGAAAATGGCATGAAAAAGGTTTATCATATGTATAAGAACGGTGTTTGTGGAAACTTCAGGGAAAGACAACTCGTCAGCCAATTATCAGAAATGATAAGAACGGCTTTAGAGGTTCCAAGTGCATTTTTCTAGCTGTTGAAGAGCTGGTTTTGGTGTTTGCTTTCCATTATTCTTTTGATTCAGAACTATGTATTTTTATGTTTGTGTATTAGTATGTTCCATATTATGTCTGAATTATAAAGGAAAGACGGTAAAACCTGGATGTGCTGTCTGTTTTCAACATGACAACCAATGTTCCCATGACAAATATTTGCCGGTTTGTGGCGGGTGACCTGAGTGATTTTGACCCCACTGACAGCAGCGGAGATGAGTGGAGGCCAGGATACGGCGATCCCGAAGGTGATGGAGATGAAGAGATGCTTATCAAAGGGCGAAAAACGGTGCTGAAGAAAGAAAGCAGCATCAGGTAGGCCGAAAAAGAAATGAGCCGTCTACAAGCGCATCTACCAATGATGTTGATGACGACATTCCCCTGGCAAGTCTATGAAGAGCAACGCTTGTGGAAGATGATCTTCCCTTAGCCCAGCTGGTGGCCAGGAACACTGGAGATGATCTGGATAATATTCCGTTGGCTGACCTCATAGGTCAACAAGTTGTTGACATCACTCCTGATGAGGTAGAGGAACTTGCTGCAGCACTCAACAATGATCCCATGTGGACGGACACGCCTTTCGATCCTCCAGCAGACATTAGATTGAAAGGGAAGGCAGATGATGCTCCCGAAGATGGAAATTTGAAGACTCCATACGAGCACTCAAGCCAACAAAACTCAGCATTTTCCAGAGCCAGATTGCAGACGCGCTGTTGCTGACGAAGAAAACAGTTGGTCGCCCGAGCGGCTGCATGACATCACCACCTCCAGCCAAGATCATCAGGCAGTTCGTTCCCACCCCTGATGTCCGCCTGGATAGTGTTGCCCACCTGCCCCAGTGAAACAGTGGAAGGACGTCATGCAAGAACAGGAACTGTCAGAGCCTGACCTATGTCTCCTGTCCAAAGTGCAAAGTGAACCTATGTTTCAACAAGGACAGGAACTGCTTTGCAGAGTTCCATTTGCTGAAATGAGATTGAAACTCACCCCAAAAACACTTGAAGAAGAATTTACATTACAGATTAACAATTTGTGAAATGACATCTGAGTTAACTCTCAATGAACTGTGTACCTGAGGCAATTTATCATATATGATAAAATCAGTCTTTGTGCAACAAAAACCTAACTTATCATATGTGACGCGCTCCCACGAAGGGTACACTAAGTCGCTGAGAGCGATTTGGCCTATGGGCTTGAAAAGGTGGTTTGATCTATTTTTATGGATTTTGGGTTTTTCGCATTTTTGGCAACTTTAAACCCTTAAAATTCATATTGTGAAGTCTTATAGCTCAATTCAACCTATAAAGTTACTTATTTTACCCTTTTGTAAGGTGTGTTGACGAAAAAAAATTTTCTCGAGGGGATGGGGGGGGGGTATAAGGTAGAAAGAGGACGAATTAGTGATAAATGTCTCGTTGATTGATGCAGGAAGGAGTAAAGATTGTTTGCTCCAAGTTTCATTGATTTCTGTTAAAAAATAACCCCTGTTGCTAAGGGTTTTCATCAAGATTGCTCTGTCAACTTTAACAGGCATTTTCTCAAAATGGCCACGTTGCTACTAGCTGGATATAAACTTCTATAACTTTGGTTTTAATAAACCTAAAACAAAACCAAGCATATCATTGTGAAGCTTAATTTCTCTAGTTTCTGACTGTGCCAAAATCTCAAAATCTTCAAAATGACACTTAATGTACCTTTTGTGGGAGCGCATCACATATATGATAATTTTTCTAAATTTGTCATTTTTTTGCTTTTGACAGAAAATAACCCCAGAAACGTGTTTCTTGTCCCTGACTGATATTGTTTTTGCATAGAAAATAATTTTCTTTAGGCCAGAAGTACTTTCAGGCGCTAGAGGGTTAAGCAAAATCAAGCTAAGGAAAAAAAATTACTTCCACAGTTCCATGAGTTTCTTGAATTCCCTGTCTGGAACTACAATTATTTTCCTCGAATTAACAACACATTTCTAAGCCTTTAACTTTTCTTTGAACCCAGTGCCCTCTGACCTTGTGGTTGTCATCATTGAAGACTTGCACCTCGTTGCGATACCAGTAGAATTCTGGGATTGGTCGGCCACTGACCAGGCAGTCCAAGCGCACAGGGTTGCCCTCCCGCACCTCAAGGTCAGCAGGGATCCTCTTGAACTGAGGCTGTGTGTTGGTCTCAAAGATTCCACCTTGGTCCTCTGGGCCAGGCTCCCGCGCAGAATCCCTGTGCAGGATGAATGTTCTAGAGTGATCACAGCCTTCGTTTTCCTCAAAGCCATTTTACAAGCCACTGATTCATTAACAATATCGGGAAAAATCTGTGCAAATGGGATGAGGTACTTTATTTTTCAGATCAGTAACTCTTAGTATTAAGTGCAAGAGTACAGATGCATGGCAACCATTCATGGTGTGCGAGTGTTTGTGGCTGTGATAAAAATCAAGAAAAATTATCAACACTCTTCTTTTTGTAGCTGTTCATGCAGCAATGTCAACCGAGTTTGTCCCTCATCCCTCCACAAACTTTTTTGAAGATCATCTATTTCAATAATGATAGCCTTCACAAAAAACATGTTAATGAAAATTATTTATCATGATGTAAAAATATAAAAAAATAAAAATAAAAAACCTGAAAAAAAAAACCCAGATAATGTATCACTCTATGTAGATATACTATAAGACTTCCATAGCAATACTGTTCACACAATTTTTTCGAAGAGTTCATTCTTTTTCAAAAAATAAACTGATCTACATATTTGGTTCCTAATCTATTTTGTTACCAATCTCACATCAACTGTCTCAAGAGTTGAAAAGCACACCTACCTTCCAAGGATCTTGTCAAGAGTTTCTGGAGCGACAAAGGAAGTAGCGTCAATGTTGCCCACATGGTCAATGTACAGCTGACTGGAACACGTGTTTTTCCCCACAGAGTTGACAGCCAACATCGTGTAATGACCAGCATCTTCTGGCAGTGCCATGCGGATACGTAAAGTACAGTATCCATCCTGGTCATACTTGATCTCGTAGCGGCTTGACCGTTTCACACGCTTCCCATCTTTATACCATGCAATCTGGGGAAGAAGAAACGAAGAAAGAATGGTAAAATGTGGTGCGGACTGACTTATTAAGTTTATACAATCACTATGTGAGAATGAACTTGAAGCATCCATTGATAACAACGGAAGTACACAGGCGCACACAAACAACATAAACGCATGGACGTGCACACACACACACACACACACACACACACACACACACACGCACACACACACACCACCCACATGCATGCACACACACACACACACACACACACGCACGCACGCACGCATGCGCGCGCACACACACACACACACACACACACACACACACACACACACACACACACACACACACACACACACACACACACTACAATACCTTAGGTCTGGGTCGACCAAGGACTTTGCAGACGAAGGTGGCATCAGACCCCTCCATCAGCCGGAAGTCCTTGAGAGGCTGCTGGATCTGGGGAGCATAGGCCTGGGTGGCACTGACTTTCTCCTCTGGCTGGTCTGTGTCATACTCCGTCTCGGTTTCGCTGGCCAGTTTCACTTTGCCTTCCCGATACTCTATCTCCTTCATCAACCGCTGTTCAAAGCTGGACACTTTGAATTCCTGAAAGACAACATGAAAGGATTGAAAGTGATGTGGACCTAACAACATTTGTACGACACTTTCAGGGTCGTACATAAACTGGCACCGTGTTTTTTCAATGTTTGTCACTATTCTGAGAGACACTTTCAAAAGTGCATTTCCAAGAATGATGATTAACATTAAGACAGGAATCATAAATAAAAATATCAGGAATACTGCACACAGCATTAAATGAAAATGGTTCCCAGAGTTCCAGACAGGAACATTACTACATTCACATTCAGACAGGAGCAGTGAACAGTACACACAGTCTCAGACAGGAACACAGCTTTGGACAGGCAAACTACACATAGCTTCAGACGGGAACAGTATGTACAGCTGTAGACGGGAACAGTATGTACAGCTGTAGACAGGAACAGTATGTACAGCTGTAGACAGGAACAGCTTCTGATAGGTACAGCACACACAGTTTCAGACATGAATGGTACATACAGCTTCAGACAGGAAGGTATACATGACTTTAGACATGAATAGTACACACAGCTTCAGACAGAAACAGATCATACAAGCCTCAGCCAGGAAAAGTATGCACAACTTTAGACAGGAACAGCACATAAAAGCTTCAGAGACAATACACAAGAGTCACAGAACACTAAGCTGATCTAGTTATTGTGTTACTGAGCGCAAGCAGTACATGAAACTGTTGAAATAACTGCATCACTGAACACAGAAATAGTAAGCAAAAATGATCTATTTACATATCACCATGCCCACTAAGTGTAGAGAAATGTCTGTTTACCGTGTCACTGAGCACAGGCTCCTGCACTGGGGGCCGGGGCCTCTCTTCCTCTTCGATCAACTTGCGTACAGCAGACAGTTCTGGCTCGACTGCTTCTTTCATACGAGGAGCTACACGTGAACATACAATGTGCCTGGTTACACAAGCCTTTGCTAACTACAGCTCCTGCACTCCAGCAGCTACAGTCTTTCAGTCAACAAATGCTACACATCATCAGCAAATGTTACAACATCTTAGAGTTTTACAAAAGACCTGCACACTGAAATCCTTGTCAATAAAGAGCAATTTGTGGTTGATGCTAATATTAGCTTTTGAATAGCTTTGCAACTCTTCAATTCAGCAATAAATCATCCTTTGAAATCAAGCTGTAAGCCACCCCTTGAAATTCTGCTATAAATTATTGTCGACTTTTACACTGTGCTGCAATTGTTTTTTAAACCCACAATATTTTGCAACATGTCATCTGTCTCTAGCTGATATCACAAAGCCAATAAATCTTTCAAATGTTCCAGTAAAATCAACTGAATTTTTCACTAAGACCACATTCTGTGATTCTGGAGATTTAAAACAAAATCTGAAGCCTATACGAAAATACCAAACTAGGTACCGAAAACCAACAAAGAAACAAAAACAAGAAACAAAAAGATTTCTAAAAACATTCACTGAAGACACTCAGTTGGGCACAAAAGAAGACTTCTCGCATCCACTCAAGTTTGATGGTGAAAGCCTAGACGCCTTCCAGTTTTCTGATCAAGATAAGAAGAAGAATCCTATACAGGTTTGATGGCATAAGCCAAAATTCCTTGCAGCTTTCTCATAAGATATCAAGCCATACCAAGAAAATCCTTTACATATAGATTTGAAAATATAAGTCGAACTCTTTGCAGTTTTCCAGTCCAAAATACCATATGAAACCGGATCAGGAGAATCCTACACCTCTAGGTTTGATCATGTAAGCAGATGTAATCCCCTGCAGGTTCCTTTTTTTATTTTTACATAAAAATGCCATAACAGGCCACACAAACAGAACTGTATAGAAGTTAAGTGATGCAAGCCCAAAATCTTCTACAAAACTCATGTTCTCATCAAAATCCCACATCAGGTCATAAAAGATGCCAGCACAGACACACACATGAATTTAATCTCCACAAACATGACAGCACACAGTGGACACAGACCTTGGGGCAGAACGCTGGCTGTAGTGGAGTCCTGGCCTGCAGGGTTGCTCACGGTGCAGCTGTACTGACCTTCATCCTCTGGCCTTGCCTTGGAGATCAGCAGTGTGCAGCGACCAGTACGCTCATCAACAGTGATCTTGTGTCTGCAAACGCACATACATATATAGTATGCTCATCAACAGTGACCTTGTGTCTGCAAACACACATACATATATAGTACGCTCATCAACAGTGACCTTGTGTCTGCAAACACACATACATATATAGTACGCTCATCAACAGTGACCTTGTGTCTACAAGCACACACACAAACACATACAGTATGCTCATCAACAGTCATCTTGTGTCTACAAACACACATACAAACACACACAGTACGCTCATCAACAGTGACCTTGTGTCTACAAACACACACACAAACACATACCGTACGCTCATCAACAGTGACCTTGTGTCTACAAACACACACACAAACACATACAGTACGCTCATCAACAGTGATCTTGTGTCTACAAACGCACACACAAACACATACAGTACGCTCATGAACAGTGACCTTGTGTCTGCAAACACACATACAAACACATACAGTATGCTCATGAACAGTGATCTTGTGTCTACAAACGCACACACAAACACATACAGTATGCTCATCAACAGTGACCTTGTGTCTGCAAACGCACACACAAACACATACAGGTCACTGAGTTAGTTTGGGGAATATAATGTCCGACACAAAGATCACAACTTACAAACATGTGATCAATTTTTTTCCCTTTATTTTAAAAAATGCAGTGTGTTTTCTTTTTCATCTCATAAAAACAATGACTATGTCTGGCCTACAAAGTTACAGGTCTTTTTTGTCATTTGCTTTTCTGACACAGAGAGAGAGAGAGAGAGAGAGAGAGAGAGAGAGAGAGAGAGAGAGAGAGAGAGAGAGAGAGTGTGTATGTGTGTGTGTGTGTTCAAGCTGGGCCTACCGTGGTCCCTCAAAGACAGGAAGTCCATTGCGGGTGAAGTCCACCTGAGGGAAGGGTTTGCCCAGCACTCGACACTCCAGTTTAACGTTGGTGCCCTCCACAAGGCGCACATCCTGCAGTTTCTGCACGAAGGATGGAGGGATGTGAGCTGGGGGAGGGGCCGGAACTGAAGGGGGCGGAGCCTGGGGCAGAGGAGGAGCATACTCTGGTTGGGGAGCTCTCTCTGGAACAAACTGCTCCCTAGGAACTGGTTTCGCTGAAACATAGCAAGGGTAACACCTTCAGCTGAAAGAACAGCCACACAGAGAAGTCTCTGCAAATATTTAGGTAATATGAGATGCAGCCTTCCATGTTCATTTATATCGTCATTCAAATGTACATGTTTACATATACCTTGAAAAAAAACAAAATTGTAAGTTAACCCTCTTACACTTGCAACGGGAGAATCCGGGAGTTAACTTCAGGCGCCTGTTCTTCCCGTACCGGGAGCTACCAGGATCTGTCCGTAGGAATTTTCCATCACGCAGTTATCACGTGTGTAGACACGCAGAGTCACAGACAGTAACTAGGAAGACTCAGGCATGGTCCAATCATGTGTTAGCACTATTTTGGGGTGATGGAACCGCGCGTGTTCATTGAGAAAAGGGGCAAACACAGCGAGTAAGTTTGTGAATGAAACCGACCGACTTTCAAAATGGCGGCTTTCGCGTCTGCTACGAACGACGATGAGATGGTCGACCACTCGCAAGAGGAGTTAGATAAAATTATTGTAGAAGTGGAGACATTTGAAAGAAAAATAGGAGAATGAAAGTGATATAGAAGTAGGTAGTAGTGTTGAAGAAGACGGTGAAGTGCAAAGCGACCCGGAATACAATGTTCCACTGGCAGCGCTTCAGACAAAATGGCGGCCCGCGACACACGGCACGACAGGGGTGCATCAGTTTCAGGAACCCACTGGGCCGGCTCACTCGTTACCTGACACTGCTATACCACTTGTTTTTTTCGTTTTGTTTGTTCCTCTTTGTTTTTTAAGACTGCTACTGATGAAAGAAACAGGTATACAAGACAAAAACAAGCTGCAAAGGGCGCACCTGACCCTCTTTTATAGTATTGTGTGTGACATGTGACAAGTTTTGTATGACATTGGTGGGACAACCAGTGGACCTGTACTGCCAGGCAGCAGATGGTTTACGTCAGGTAGGCCTCAGGTTTCATCTTACACTAACAGCCTGCATCAGCATGGTGACTGCGCATGCTTGCATGCTGTAAACTTGATTGTCATCATAAAATGTCACGTGTCTGGTGACAATTTGGTGACAGTGACACGACCTATATCTCTAAGACAGACAAAATAGAGTTCAAAGTGAAGTGCATGCTCTTCTGAAACTGTCTGCCAATTTCCTTTCTCCTAGCGGTTCACATACATTCCCCATAAGTTAATAATCACACATACCCATTTTTAGGCTGAAACCTGTAAAAGAATCTGAAATCTAGGGGAAGTTTGCAGTCAGAGAAACTGAGTACAAGAGGGTTAAAACAATTTAATGCTACAACTGCTATCCAATGACTTGATAATGATACAAAATGATATGACGAACGAACAGCTCATTTAAGACAAATAAAACTGAAGAAAAGACAGCAGTGCTGCCTCAAAAAAGGCTACAGCCACAAACAGTTGACAAGAGATCTGATCAAAGATGAAGCTTAACCATTGTGCAACAATAAAACAAAAAACCAGGAAAGAAAAGCAGCTCACGTTCCACTTCCAGACGTGACTCAGAGGTCGATGTGCCTTCTGCGTTGGTGGCCACACACTTGAAGACACCACTGTCTTCTGGGAAGACCTCAGCAATGACCAAGCTGTAGTCTTTGTCTGTCTGAGAAATCTGGTAGTCTGGAGAGTGCTCAATGATGCAGCCTTCCCGGAACCAACGTACCACTGGTTCTGGACGACCTTCAATGCGGACGGTGAAGGTCACCGTGTCCCCTTCTTTCGCCCTGAGGTTTCTCAAGGGCTGCAAAAACATAAAGAAACAGAAAATGAAATGAGATATAATTAAGACCACAAACTGTGCTTAAAGTAAAGTTTTGAAAAACAAATATCACTCACACACACATACACAAATACACACACACACACGCAATGTTACCTTACTTCTCATGGATATATATGATTTCGAGGGGAAAAAATTGAAGTAAGTATTGTGGTGCATATTCAAAAACCTGCCATTTCCGATCTTGAAGCAGGGTTAAATGCAGACAACTTTACGTTTTGATGTTTTTTGTTGTTGTTTTTTTTGCATACATTTTAAACACGCTTACAGCAATTTAAAAATCATTTCCTGCACAGTTTAAAAACACACAGTATACTAACACATACTAGTAAAAATCCTAACACTTTCAATGCTTTTCTGGACAGAGTTACAAATAATTACACTTTTCTTAATTTGATAAATATTTATGCACACTAGCACACTGGTGTTTGCAATGCACTAGCTGAAACCATTTGTAATACAGATGGAACATGGTGTAACATTTAAAGGACCGGCCAGAAAGATCTTATCAACATCTATCTAACTGACAAATTTGTGTTCCCTAGAACTTGTCACCGATGAGAACCTGATAATGTTAATCATGGGACAGTCACATGCATACACACAAGCACAGACAACTTACAAAGGATTATGTCATTGACTCACTTTGCTAACACATATGAGCATAGACAGACAGACAGAGAGCAAGACTGTACCTGTTTGAAAGTAGGTTTCTGGCGGTCAGACACCACAGGTGGCGGGGCTTTGGGCAGAGGAGGTGCCGCAGGCTCAAAGAGAGGGATTCGTTTCTCAAAGGGAGACAACTCTTGAGGACGGCCCTCCACCTGCAGCTCCAGACTCTCACGGAAACGTTCATCTGGCTGAACTTCCATGGGTTCAGGTACACCTGTATGAATCAGACATGTCAGTTTCAGAAGATACATGCATACATATTTGCGGGATGCAATGTGATTGACACATAAATCTGATATCCTTTTTAAATGACAGCATAGTTCACATATGGAAGAGGAGCCAGTATTTGACCTACACATAACTTTCCAACTAGTAACTGTGTATCTCAAGCTGTGTAGAATCCTCTTTCATTTCTAGTTTATCTATTTGAATCTTAACAATATTTCTTCTGTACAGAACATGAACTTAGCAATGCTGCGGGTCATAATTATTTTTTTAGCAAAATTCTAAAGAAATATAAATTCTTAAACCAACCATCAACAGAAACAAACCTCTCAACAACAATAGGTGCAGAAACAACAAACTCATCTGCACAACACAAATCATCAAAACACACACACACACACACACACACACACACACACACACACACACACACACACACACACAGCTTAGGCACTAAAACAACAATGGCACTCCCTCTCAGGCTGGCATGGACAGACAACCATACTCTTACCCTGCACTCTGAGGTTGGTGTCCGCGGTGACCGATCCCTCAGCATTGGTGGCCACCACACGGAAACGACCAGAGTCTTCAGGGAAGGCCTCCACAATGGTGAGCGTGTACACATTTTCTGTCTGAGTGAGGATGTAGTCCGGGGAGTTCGTGATTTCAATCTGCTCCCGGAACCACTTGACGATGGGCTCTGGATGGGCGTCAATCACAACCTCCAACACCACACGGTCACCCTGCTGCGCTGGCGTCTCCCGAGGAAGAGGCTGCATGGACAAGATGAATACATGAAAAGTTACCACATGAAAACCTGCATAAAATAAAAATGCAGTCTTAACTAATACCATCGAAGTCAAAGGATGTGAAGAAATATTTAACATTACAGCTCTGATTATATGCAGACTTTGTGACAAAAGAGCTTTGTCCATGAAGGATTAATTGTTTTGACACAAGATTTTTTTACAATAAACTTTGTAACAAGTTTTAACAATCTATGAATATGCAAGCTAAATCTCCAAAGTTGTTGGGTCAAGGTATGATTGAAAAATAACTACAAATAAGACCTTGGTAATATACTTCTGTCATTACTTGTGACTTGAGAGAAGACATCAACAAAATCTAGGCATTGTTTCTTCCAGTATGATATTGAGATCTCTGTCTCCCCGCCCCCTCCCTCTTTCTCTGCCTATCTTCTTTCTTCCGTAGTGTTTCTTTATCTGTCACAAAGTGTAACAAGTTTACCTTTTCAAATGAAGGCTTCTTCTTGGTAGCAACAAATGTGGGCTCCTCAGGTGGGGGAGGCACAAGTTTGCGTGGCATCATGGGCGACTGTGATGGAGTCCGTCTCTGAGGTTCTGGAACTGGAGATGGTGGCTGCCACACCGGTGCTTCTTTACGTGGCATCAACGGCGACTGTGATGGTGTGCGTCTCTGAGGTTCTGGAGATGGTGGCTGCCACACCGGTGCTTCTTTACGTGGCATCAACGGCGACTGTGATGGTGTGCGTTTCTGAGGTTCTGGAGATGGTGGCTGCCACACCGGTGCTTCTTTACGTGGCATCAACGGTGACTGTGATGGCGTCCGTCTCTGAGGTTCTGGAACCGGTGATGGAGGCTGCCACATTGGTACCTCTTTCCGCGGCATCAATGGAGACTGTGATGGCGTGCGTTTCTGGGGTGGAACTGGTGGTGGTGCTGGAGGTTCATATACTGGAACCTCTTTGCGAGGCATCAGCGGAGACTGGGAGGGTGTGCGTTTCTGAGGTGCCACAGGAGGTTCTGGGGAAACAGGTGGCTGCTGGTACAGTGGAATTCTCATTTCCACAGGAGCCAGCTCCGGAGGGGGCGCCTTCGGCCTCACCTGAAGGGTCTCCTGGAATCGTTCTTCCGTCACCTCCATGGGCTCTGGCGCACCTGCATCATCACACTTTAGTGAGTGGCCCACATCACAGGCACATGACATATATGTGATATTTAAAAAGAAAGGTAACTCTGTCTGACTGACTGTTTTCACAAGAATGTGGTCATCGTGGCACCTTTCACATTACATCACAAACACACCAACAATTATTATCAGAGGATCATCACTGTCACGATATAGGACCAATCTACCGCTGTCTTGTACAGCTGATTGTTATCACAAGCATATGACTGTGATGTTATGAAACACTGAATAGGAATGGTAAGAAGAAATTATCATAATTTCACAAAAAAACTTCATGGCCTGACCATTATCACTAGCATATAATTGTGAAGTTGTGAGGCCACTAGCTTTCTGCTGACCTCATGACTGTTGATACAGATACATGACTGTCATGCCAAGGGCAAAACCCAATATGAAATAAAGCCAATAGTGTTATCTTACAAAGCCCATGCAGTCTTCACAATACAACTCTGACAATCTTGATTCAGTGTGTGACATTTGAATCCAACACTGGCAGATTTTTTCTCATGAGTGACAATCACTTTGTTTAAATATGGACCTATCCCCAATTGTGGCAATGTCCATATACTAAGATATAGAAAAAAAAGAAAGAAAAAAACAACAACAAATCCATTGCTAAACTTAGAACTGGGTCAAATTAAGATCTGAGTCAGACCTGGATTAGTTGAGTCCATGAGTGTATGTGTGTGTGTTTATGTGTGTGCGAGTGTGAGCGTGAGTGTGTGTTGTGTGTGTGTGTGTGTGTGTGTGTGTGTGTGTGTGTGTGTGTGTGTGTGTGTGTGTGTGTGTGTGTGTGTGCGGCGTGCGTGTGCGTGTTTGTGTGTGTTTCCTCCTTCTCTCTAGTTTGTTTAACAATCTTCATGATATCTTTACGCCCAACAGTAACGGCTCTGACCTTCCACTCTGAGGTTCGTCTCTGAGGTCACCGATCCTTCAGCATTAGTGGCCACAACCCGGAAATGCCCAGAATCCTCTGGGAAGGTCTCCACAATTGTGAGAGAATAGGTCTTGTTGGTGTGTGACAATTCGTAGTCTGGAGAGTTCAGGATCTCCACATCCTCCCTGTACCACTTAACAATGGGCTCTGGATGGCCTTCAATCGTCACCACCAAGGTCAGCTTTTCCCCTTGCTTTGCACGTGTCTGGTTCAGCAATGGCTGTCAACACAAAGGTCATGAAGATGGATAATTGTTGTAAAAAGCCACACAGGGCAGAACAGAGCAGAGTGAAACCTTTCAATTACAATATCAAACTCACCTTTCTGTTGATTTTCTCTCTTTTCATCCATACTAGACTCACATCCCAATTAAGATCTGCTCCCAACGTAGCACCAATCAGCATCTTCTAGCTTTCTGAAGACTGACATAATTTCAACAATAAATACCACTGATACCAACACCACTGATACCAACAAAATTTCTGAACAGTGACATAACTCTAACAATGAGCATCACTGATAGCCACAAACGTTACTGCGCTGCAATACACAAACATCCTGCATTCATTACAATGGTGAAATTTTGCCACCTGTGGCATTCAAAAATGAATTACACTGAACTCAATTCATTTTTATGATAAAGATCAGACAGTACCTGTGTAAAGTGAGGCTTTTCCTTGCTGGTAACCATGGGCTTCCTTGGCATCAATGGTGATTGCGAAGGCGGACGTTTCTGAGGCGAGACCCGAGGCTCCTGTGCAGGCGGTGCCCCGAACAAAGCAATTCGCTTCTCAAAGGGAGGCAAATCTGTCTCTCCCTCCACCTGCATCTTGAGCTCTGCCCTGTACTGTTCATCCTCCAGTCTGGGCTGTTTGGCAGCAGGTTCCTCTGGTATATACATGGGGACCTTTGCCTCAGGGGCCTTTTGAGGAGTGATGGGCTCATACACTGGCTGGCGTTCTGGGGCACGCTGCATGGGCGGGGCTTCTGGAGGAGGTGCTGCTCAAGAAATAGAAAATAAAAATAGATAATTCTGCCATAATAAATACATAAAATATCACAAACTGAAATGTAAAAGGCTACCTTTGGATCACAGTATTTGTCTTCTTTGAAAGCAATTTGACCGGCCAGTTGATACTGTTTTGGAAATAACTGTGTGATCTTTTCAGTCCAATCAGCTTTTGTTTCATAATTATTAATGCAATCTGAAGTCTCACCACTGAATCATTTACATGAGCAACAAATCACCTGAGAAGTACATACAAATTCCAACTTATGTTACACCATGCCATATGTATCAAGTCTTGAAAACAACCCTAATCATGTGCCGATACTTTTTTTTTTGTATATATAAGATTTCACAAGGATCATAACTTCCACTCACGTTCCACTATGAGGTTGGCAGTAGAGATAGCCTCTCCAGCTGGGTTCTCTGCCCGCACGCTGAACTTGCCAGAGTCCTCGTAGAACACCTCAGGAATGTACAGAGAGTGCAGGTCTCCCTCCTGCTGGATCTCAAAGTCTGGTGAGCTGACTAGGCGACGGCCTTCCCTGTACCATGTGACTGTGGGAGGGGGGTGACCGCTGACCTTGACAGTCAACTTGACAGCTTGACCCTCACGGCGGTACTGGGGCTGCAGCTTCTCCGAGAAAGCTGGTGGTGTCATGGAGGCTGTAGTGTTACAGATACAGCATCCTTGTATCACACTGATTCCACCATGCCTCTGTCTGTGAATGAGTGAGTGAGTGAGTGAGTTTAGTGTGTGTGTGTGTGTGTGTGTGTGTGTGTGTGTGTGGTGTGTGTGTGTGTGTGTGTGTGTGTGTGTGCGTGTGTGTGTATGGGTTTGTGTGTGTATTTGTGTATGTGCTTGCATGCATACATGCGTGCATGTGTGTGCATTGCATGCACATTTAAAGTGCACATAATTATGTTCTAAAGTATTTATACATGTAAATATGCTTATCTGCATGGCGTGTGTGTGTGTGTGTGTGTGTGTGTGTGTGTGTGTGTGTGTGTGTGTGTGTGTGTGTGTGTGTGTGTGTGTGTGTGTGTGTGTGTGTGCGCGCGCGCACATGCCTGCTTGCATGCATTTTAAAAAGTGCATATATGTTCCAAAGGGTTTACACACATATTCATGCTTACCTGCATGTACCTCTGTGTGCATGTCTGCATGTGAAAATGAGAAAGAGAAAATGCACGTGTATGTCATGAATTTATATTAACAAAATGATTGTCCCCTTTTGTATTCCTATATAACCCAACAAAAGATTACGGGTGAATAGAGGACGATTCATCCATTTAGACACACAGGTACACTGCAGGTTGTAAGGCAGCAACAATTCCTATCTGTTTTGAATTGCATGTCATCCCAAGAAAATGCATACTTGCAATCTGAAAATGATACTACATTATAATCCAGTGACCATTTTCGCCATTTCTGCTTAATTTTAGTCATAAACACGTTAGTGCCATGAAAAAAAAAAATCCGAACACTGACAATCCTAAACACACTCTCCAAGATTAGAGAGACTACTGTCTCCAACTTGAGTCTAACAAATGATAACGATTATTTATCCTCTTCACAAGTTCTACCCAGACAACTAACCTCTGACGATCAGTTCCGCTGTGCTGGACGCCATGCCAGCTTTGTTCTCAGCGGAGCAGGTGTATTGCCCTTGGTCCTCCTCAAAGGTCTCTGGAATGGTCAAGGACACGCGTCCAGCCTTGTAGGCAATCTCAAAGTCTGCCTGGTCCGTCAGCTGCTTGCCTTCGCGGAACCACTTGATGGTCGGCTCAGGTTTGCCTGCAGCATAAGGGGCAGATTACACATAAAAGCCGTGGATACTGTGAATCCTCTGTTCTTCACTAATACAGTCAACTTATCAAAAATGATAATGCAGATAATGCAGATAGAGTGAGGGTTACATATCAGCATACACATAATTTTATTTTTTAACATTCATCTATTCATCCAAATGTGTCTTACCCTAAGAGTGGAAGGTCAGAGCTGCTATTGATTTACTTAAACAAATGAGAGAGAAGGATAACACACACACACACACACACACACACACACACACACACACACACACACACAGAGTAACATACACACACTCTCATTCATGGACTCAACTAATCCCTACACATAATCCATACCCATAATCCAAAGTTGAAAGAAAACTGAAACATTAGCTTCCTATTTTGAATGAATTCCCTAAATGTCCTAAACAAATTTATCTCCAACTGGTCTGTCCAGGACAACCATACATCAAACTGAACAAGGCAAATGCTGCATCTTACCTGTGACCACACCCTCAAAGGTGACACGCGTGCCCTCCATGGCGGTAATGGACTTCAGGGCCTGCACAAACTTGGGGGGGACAGGTACCTCGATGGTCAGGTCTACAGGTTGGAAGGTTGGTGGAAGGTCAGCAGTGAGTGATGTGGAATACTTCTCCTTCATCATCTTGGCCTTCTTCTTGGGCTTCACCTCCGTCAGCACAGTTTCCGAGTGGCTCTCCCGCCCAGACATGTACTCGTCTTCCGAGGTGGTGAACGTGCGACTGACTCGCTTTTCTGTGGTGGTCACCGTGTGCACCCTGCAATGGAGGCAGAGAAAATTAGCACCCAGTCTTTGGTATCTCCTGTGTTAGAGTCAGCAGGCAGTATTTGGCATACATACCCCTCTCTCCATCACTTGTTTTTCTGTAACATTTCTGTGCTCGTCTACATAATATAGTGGATCTTCCTCACAAAAACGACTCTACCTTGAAAGACCTGGTTTTCAGTATTCCTGGAGGTTGTAGTTATTGACAGGTTTCACTGTACAGACACACCTCTGTTAGGATCATTTCCTTTTCTGGTCAAAATGTTGTGGACATTAGTTTTTTCATCTGTTGAGTCTGAATAGACACGTAAACTCACTTTATCTTTCTCCATACAAAAGCCATCTAAGGAGTATTGTTTTGTGCATTTTAATGTGCAGGAGGCTTACCTCTGGAAAATTCACTTGTCTGTTTTCATTTAAATCAGAATTTGTTTGCTATCTGTCCTTTAAGCTTATTTGTATTTTGGTTCGACTCTAATTCACTGTCTCATTCTCATACTTAACTAATACTGATGCTGAATGTTCTATTACCTAATTCACATGATTAGTATGAAGTAAACTAATGCTAATCATTAACTTTTCATTTGTTCATTCACGTGATTCCTAAGACTAGCTTTCTCCTTCTCATAACTAATATAAACTCATACTCATAACTGATATGAACTTCAACACTAATCCTTAACTTTTATTATCTCATTTTCATGGGTAATATCAATTTCAACAAACACAAAAATTTCACTTTCCACATTTCTTTCAAGATTACATACTCGTCAAATTGATGGACTTTCCCTTCTTTAACAATCACACACACACACACACACACACACACACACACACACACACACACACACACACACAAACAATCACTGTCATGCACAGTACCACTGATATAGCAATTAATCATCTATTTCAGTGCAGGTTTGTGTAATACTCAAGCCTGTTTTGAATCTCTTGTTCCTCATTCATCGAACGAGATTGCATTTTAAATCAATGCCTTTATTCTTCTTGTACAATGTAATCACTTTTACTTTTGCAAATTATTTCTGTCTAGAGAACAGTCAAACAACCACTTACATCTCTCGTTCAAACACTCCTCCACTGTAGGGCATGGGCAATCCAGGTGAGCCGTCCACTGTGGGAGTTATCCTTGCAACTGTGGTGTCTGGCAGCTCCAGAGACACAGTCCTGGCTGGCCTAACCACTGGACCTGGAGGGGGCTGGCTGGGAAGAGGTGGTGCCACTGTCAGCAACGCAGAGCATGTCGCTCTGCCTGACGGGTTTTCTGCTGTGACTGAGAAGCGTCCAGCATCTTCATCAAAGACCTCTGGGATAGTGAGTCGGTAAGTGTCACCTTCCATGCCCACCTGGTAGTCCTGGGAGACTAGAGGTTCCCCGTTGAACATCCAGGACACCTGAAACACATAGCACTTCAACCCTGTGAACACCTGGTTAAAAAGAGCAAGAGTCTGACACTGTACAGTTCATAACGCCAAATCTTCAATTCATGGAAAATGTGGCATGTTCCACTTACTGCCAACGAACCCAAGACCTCCAGTTTTGTCCATGAACCATAACAAGACTCCACATCAAAGTGACTTTGAGTGTACCAGTTATCATCAATGAACCTTCACCTCCAGTCATTATCATGAATCATAAACAGATGCTGCAAGTCATTGTGATTCTATATGTTCCGGAAAGTGCAAATTAATCATAACCAAATACTTTCCTCAAATCCCAAGATCTGTGACAAGAAATCCATGTGTGTTCGACTTTAGGAAAAGAAGTGATGAAACTACACAGGAAATACACATCTGCCTATTGTTAGGGTGCAATGCCATGATACCATACAATACAAACACATTACCCTAGCTTCAGAAACACACGGTCACAAATAAAAGTACAATTCCTATCAGCAAATGCTAACAATTTCACAAAGAACGGTAAACTCAAGCAACATCTTAAACATTAAAATTATACTTTAAATTCCTGGATCTGAGAGCGGCACACATAGGTCAAAATAAAAGTCTGCTCAGATACCATCAGAATAGACAAGCCCATCTTTACATGGACACCTTCCAACAGAGATAGCCCCTCTTTTAGATTTCCTTCTCTGGAACTTTCCCCCCTTTTTTTTACATAGCCTTTATCACCACAGTGTGACAAACTTCTATCAAAGACCCAGTTTTAAAGGATATCTGGAGGCCACTGTACCAGCAGCTGCTTGCTCACCTTTGGTTTTGGCGATCCTGTGATGACGCATTCAAAGGTGACCGATTCACCCGGCTGGGCAGTCTGGTCTTGGAAGAGCCTGGAGAACTCTGGGGGTTGCTGGGGCATGTGTTCCCGCCTGGGGGCCTGTCGTCTCTCATGGTCTCCTCTAGGGCAGGGGTGACGGTGAGGCGAGCCAGACAGGTGGCTTGGCCGGCTGTGTTGACGGCACGCACCATGTAGCTCCACTGTCCTCCTCAAACACTTCAGGAATGGTCAGGGAGTGCACGTCTGCAAAGGCTGTGATCTGTAACAGTAGTGAACAGGACTGTCAGACTGTGCATGTCCGCATATGTCATCACCTGTACAAACCTAGCCTGTTGCAATGCATGACTGAAAAGGACTATCGGAAAGTAAGAGTGTGCAAATATCATCACCTGCAACAAGATCGTCAGATATAGCATTTCTACAAATGTCATAATCTGTTACAACCCACTCTGCAACAATGCAGGATGGTTAGAGTGTATGTCAGCAACTGATGCATGTAACAACACAAAACTGCTAAAGAAATTCTTCAAGTGTGTATGTTTGCATGGTGCTATAATCTATAAGAATGCAAGAATGGACAGGAAGAATCAAGGATTTTTAATCGTGCTGCTTCATACTACACAGTCCCCTAATAAGAAGCTGTCTGCACAATGCACAACACACAAAAAAGATCTGGCACATGAATAACATTTCATTACGCCAAAGCTATTCAGGACAAGTTGCACACAGAAGAAGGTATGTATGTAGGTGTGGCATATAACATGTCAGATATATAATATTTTGTCTCACACACACACACACACACACACACACACACACACACACACACACACACACACACACACCATGACTCCACAACTATGATGCTGTGTATGTCCTGCACATCCATGAAGTACCGACCTGGAAGTCAGGTGAGCTGTCCAGCTGTTTGTTGTCCATGAACCACTGGACCTCTGGCAGGGGTGACCCGACACGCGGCACTGCAAGCACACACGCTGCCCGGACTTCACCGTCAAGTCCTTCAGCGGCTGTGTGAACTTGGGGGCTGCCAGCTCTCCCACTGAGGCATCACTCATCTCACTGACCGCTGCACACACACACACACACACAATCACTCAATTCAGATGCATTAAAATCAGACTTGCCATATCACAGCATCACATTTTGCCGTTTTTAAAGATTCAACAAATTTACAAAAAATGCCAAAGTTTACTCCCTGTACATATTTAAAAACTTATTATGTTTATTTTCAAACTGTCCCTGTTGATCTATTATGATTGCTTCTCATATATCTGTGCACTTTTTTAAACTGTATCTGTAAGACTCCTGGTAGAGAATTCATAAATGAATCAAAGAATGAATGACGAACAAAGAGACACATTTTTAACTGAAAGACATACGAAACAAATGATTAGCAACAGCAGATGGCTTTTCAGTCGGTTCTACCAAGGTATACTACCCATTCTGTAAATGAGAAAATGAACTGTGAAGTGCTTAGAGCCTGGTCTCTATCCAAGGATAGGCGCTACATATAACTACTCTTAACAATAACATAATGCTCTCAGACTTGATCTTCAATTGACCTGGTACTTTTCCATACTGTATGGCTGCAGAGACAACACTTACGTTCCACGTGCAGTTTGCAGGTGCTCTCAGCCACTCCATGAGGGTTGCGAGCAACCACTTTGTAGAATCCACTATCTGAAGCCAGTGCCTCTCTCAACACCAGTGTGCAGCGGTCTCCCTCAAACAGCAACTGGACGTCTGGGGATTCCTTGATGGGCTTCTCGTTCTTCAGCCAGATCACCTGCAGCAGATGTCATTATGATTAACATCTAGATGATGATTAAGAGGACAATATGAAAGATAATAACGATGATGCTAGAAATGATGATAACAGTGATGATGATGTGATGCTTATGACAATACAGCAATAGACTTCATTCATTCCTCAACTCTGAGGCTTCAGTCTTTTGAGTCCATGACAAAACTACTGACAGCCATGCAATAAGGTTTAAAGCAAAACAAACAAACAAACAAACAAGAAGTGCCATTCTTCAGACACATCCTACAGACGCAGACGCTACACCTCATTAACCAATGGCAAACTCACCATGAAAAATAAAACCCTACAAATTTCTGTTGATCACAGGGTTTCTCAACTCCTGCTTGCTGGCTAGACAATTACTTATTAGAGTTTAATTGCAAAATCTATGTCTTACTTATGGTGTGCTCCATAATCTGCCCCTTACAGCCGGCATCTAAAAACTTTGCTTCGTGCAGAATTTTTTTTGTTCATCTACTTTGTTTCTTGAACAGTTCAAATACTGAGACACTGAGCATCTGCTAAACAACAGAGTAGCTACAACATTTTTAGCACAGCTCCAACCGTCCATGTTTGTCAAACAAACCTCACTAATAAAAGGAATCACTGTGCCTACCTCTGGTTCTGGTCGCCCCACCAGCACACAGTCCAGGCGTACCCTGGTGCCTTCAGGAACTTCCTTGGTGGGGGACAGCAGCTGTGTGAACATGGGACGCTGTGCTGGGACACGCTCAACGTCCGTGGACACTTGGGACATCTCATCCCTGCTAACCAACAGAAAGCGTTACCTATTATACTTTGCACAATGTTGTGAACATCACAAGTCATATGTTCTTTGACTTCAGAGCACTTGTCTGCCTTTTTCTTTTATCAGTCCATTACGCTTTCATCCCATTAAACATAAGATAGATATTAACAAATTTCTCATTAAACATAAAACAGATATTGACTCATTCCTGCGTAAAAGCCTCTCCTCCAATGTTATCATGGTAAAGAATATTTCTCACTACAATAACGGACAGAAAACCACAACTTCCCACTCGTTTACACAAATTGCCAAAGGAAGATCTGTAGAACCATGTCTTCCACTGTTAGATACTACATCAACAATATACATGGAATCAGCGAACACAGAGTTTGTCCACTCTGTGATATACATCACCACCTATGAACAGATCTAAAAATTTGTCAAACAACACAACATGCATGCCAGGCTTACACAGCACTGGAGTAGAAGGACTCGATGGTCAGCTTGCATGAGGAGCGGTTATCTCCTGCCATGTTCTTGATCACCACAGTGTAGGTGTCGGAGTCCTCAGTGAAGGCTTCACGGATGTCCAGGGAGGAGAAGTTGGCTTCTATCGTGATCTGTCAATGGCAACACAATAATATTGCATTATTAATTTGTGTCGTCATTTACAGCATCCAAATCAAACTGTTCAGCTGGTTACTGCTGTGATCCATGATACAGAGTGTTCCACTTCTACACTGACTAGTGTCAGTTTTAACCACCACCAAAATATCAATATGCTGTCTACTGATCTGTGATATTCAACATAGTACTACGAGGCTGACTGGTGTCTGTTCTAATAAACAGTACAGTGTTAATACATAGGACTGGTGTCAAACTTCACACCCAACACAATCTAACTATGCCTGTCTTCTCTAATGATACGTCACATACTTCTCAGTTTGCAATGGTTTCTACTGTGCCCTACAAAACCTACACAATATTACTGGATTGACTTCAATCAAAATCATAATCAACACAGCAGGGAATGACATAGCAAACAGGGTAAGTTCCAACATTTTCTAATTAACTGGCACCACTACCAGTAAAAATACACTGCAAACAAAAACCGACAACGAAATGATCAAGAACCCCTTTGATGTATCCCCCAAATCCGCCCCTAAATATGCAACCTTGTTACATGCTAATACGTCGTATCTCGCATGGCCACATTTGACAGACTTCTATCATAGTCTATCATAAGCAGAACAGTGTTTGGGTTTTGCTTTTGTTTCTGTTTTGGGTCCAGGTCATCCATGCTCACCAGTACCAATCCTCCCTTGTCTAGTCCTGTACTCTTGTTTGTCTGTGTCCTTGGCGGTAGCTAGCCCCTCTCTTTTCAAATTTTGCCTCTCTTACTAGTCATGCTAATACTCCCATACGCAGCTACACTGACTTCAGCAACATCATGATCATACCTTGTATTGTTATCTGTTACATTTAACACAGAAATATCAAGTAGACTGCTATCACAGACTGCAGAAACTGACTCAGTGACATTATTTTGGGAGAAGTTGACATCTTCACAGTCTTCACTGCGTTAGCAATGTTAGGTTCTACTGTAATCTATGAATAGCAACAAGCCTAGACCCATAAAGTTCAGTTTTACTGTAATGAGCACCACGCAACTATTAAATCAGGTCACACGACCATGAAACAACACTTTCATATCAGGTCACAACACAATGGCCCCAAGTGACAGACCATTTCATATTCAAGTAACGGCACACTCTACACAGGCTGACCCTCCAAAGGCAGTAAAATTGTCATAAAACACGCAGTTAAGGCTGTCACTCACTTTGTACATGTTGCTAGGCAGGATGCGGTTGCTTCCCCTGAACCAGGCCACATCAGGCACGGGGGATCCTGTGAAGCGAACTTCTAGATGAACGCTCTTGCCCTCCGGGGCTGATATGTCATGCAGGGCTGCTGAAAGACTGGGGGCCGCACCGCTGTCAAACAATCACAGAAACACCAGTTGAACACCTCAGTGATCTCGCAGCGTTTTGATACCTCACCATTTGATGATTACAGGTCAACGCTGACTCATCATATTTTACACTCTGTGGCAAAACATAAACAATCACTGATATGCGAGAATATGGGTTGATTGCTTCTATTTCACACTTTGTGGGAAAAAACCCCCACTTAATTGCTGATTTGAGAGAATTTGGGTTTGTTGCTTCTATTTTACACTTTGTGGGCAAAAAATAAACACTTAATTAATCACCGACTTGAGAGAGCATAGGTTTGTTGCTTCTTAACATTACATGGTTTAACCTGAAGAGTGCATTTAGGCCGTCAGTCGACGCCGAAGTAAAATTGCTTTCCCAGTGCCTATGGGCCGTCCACTGACGTCATGCATTTTTCTTGAATTTTCATTCGTTACTATTTCTATCAACGGACTCAAATAGAGTGTGCGTAGAAAGCCTTATATGTCTGTAGTCTTAAAATAATATGTAAATGACCACACGTGAGGGGAAAGCCCATTTATTCTCATCACTGACTGGATGACCAGCCAGCACTTCGTCTCGCTTGCAAAGATGGCGGCGCAACCTTCGACAAGCCCAGCGACCAAATCAACGTATTTACACAGCTGAGCAGGCTCTGCTGATGATTTTTGACAAAGACAATAATCTTTTATTCAACGACTCACTCGAGCATGAAGGTGAGATGATGATAGTGGTGGAATTGCCGACCATATTCGTCAGTTATTGAGTAGGGCTCTGTGACCTCAATGTGTGTTCAGCTGACTGCGTCAAACGAGCCAGCCTAGTGTGTACTCTGCACCGCGTGCTAGTGTCCAGTGATGTGAAAGTCAGCGCGAGAGGGGAGCGTGGCCTGCTCGCGGCGCGACACGGTGCAGACGGAAAGGTAGGGGAAGATGAGGGGTGAAAGAGAGGGTTAAAGTCCAGCAAGGGGGCGTGGTGGGAGAGGGGGGGCGGGGTCGTGGACTGGTCAGTCTGCAGAGAGTGTGAGCATCTTGATAGACTTCTAAACTGTTTTACTTTCATTTACAGGTGTAGTGTGACAATACAAACTTTATTTTCAACTTTTTTGCTTTGTGTTCTTGTTTGGATGTGAAGATGTAGTGGTAAATACATATGTTTTTGATCGTGCAAAAAAATCAATCCAAATCTAAATGCCTAAATACTTTTTTATTATCAAAATTAAAACAAAAGAAGCCCAGATTCAAAATCTTCATTCAATTTCCTTCAAAAATTATATAGATTTCATTTTTCTATCTTTTGTAGTTTCTGAGCTAGAAGTTTTTGTTAATTATGACCCCTAGATCATGAGATTTCCCTGGCACCTGGGAAAACCTTTGTTTGTACTATTTTTAGGCACTGAACAGGTTAAACATTATTGCGTCTTAGTAAAGAAAAAGACACTATTTGTAAAACATTCCATATTATCAGCTGTCTGTCATTTACTGTGTTATAAGACTAAACTTTTTTTGACTGGGGATCTTCCTTTCATTTTTCTTATATCAATTTACAATCCTGCAATATTCAATGCTACCATACTTTTCATCTTTTTTCTTTCTAATCTTAAGCTGAATATCAATCTGTTAATCACTCAGTCTTTTATGTATCTGTAGTTTTCACTCTTATCAATAAAGCATGCAGGCATGCTCCTCACTTCATGCCTCAAATAATCACCATTACTAACATGAACTGTACAGGATTGATGAAATGTCCCAGTCTATCACAACACTTCTATATCATGACTGGAAATTTCTTTTCTCAAAATGCTGCTAAAAACAAAAACCACTTCTTCAAATGTGGTTACATTGATAACAACACATTTCTTGTCTAAATATGCTAATATGTGAAAACTAAGTCGCATATAGTTGTTAGTTTGTGCCACCTTTAAAGATCCTGCCTGATCATGCTGGTTTAAAAATTCATCCTAATTATGTTCACTTGAAATATCCTTCAAACTCATGCTCTTTTTAAAAAAAAACCCTGACTGATGATGCTGATATAAAAGA
Source organism: Conus ventricosus (assembly GCA_018398815.1). Classification (NCBI taxonomy): domain Eukaryota; kingdom Metazoa; phylum Mollusca; class Gastropoda; order Neogastropoda; family Conidae; genus Conus; species Conus ventricosus. The sequence goes on along the minus strand of CM031595.1, from coordinate 141,989,651 downwards.
TATTGTCTCATCATGTTGATTTAAAAGATTGTCTGATCATGCTGATTTAAAACATCACAGATCCTGTCTGATCGTGCTGATTTAAAACATCACAGATCCTGTCTGATCATGCTGATTTAAACATCACAGATCCTGTCTGATCATGCTGATTTAAAACATCACAGATCCTGTCTGATCATGCTGATTTAAAACATTACAGATCCTGTCTGATCATGCTGATTTAAAAGCTATTCTCTGATCATACAGATCTAACATGTCCTCTATGTTCATGCTGATATAAAAGATCTCTGATCAGGCTCGTTAAAAGATCTTGTCTGATCATGCTGATTCAAAAGATATGTAAACATGCAGATTAAAAAGAAAAACAATCATGCTGATTTAAAGGATCTCTAATCACACTGATTTAAAGATCCAGTATGATCATGCAACTCTGAAGATATCTTACCATGCTGATTTTCAAGGTCTTCTCTGATCATGCTGATTCCTAAGATTTTGTCTCATTGAGCAGAATTATAAACTTTATCTAAATCACTTGATAATAAGACATCGATTATGCCAATTTTGAACAAGCCTCTTTGTCCCATGGTGATTTAAAAAGCTCTGTTGTATTATCTCAAAAACAAAAGAAAGAAACACTAAACAGCACTTTTTCACAGCACTTTTTTTACATTAAGTTTCTTATCTGATCATGCCAACTAAACAGATCGTGACTAATGATGCTCATTACAATTGATTCTTTTTGTATGCTGGCATAAGGAAATCTTCCCTGGTGATGCAGCATGCACTCACAATGACCAGAAAGACTGTAGACCATGTAGGTGATGAAGACAAGAGTCACACATGCTGACAGCAACAACAAATCATGCAGCTGGTGCACTGTCTCACAAAGATGACTGTCAGACAGCGTTCACTCATGCAGACTATGAAAACAGCGTCGCCTGTGTAGACAATGCTGACTACGAAGATCTTGTTGATTATGAAGACCAAATCTGATCATGCAGACTATGAGATCACACCGGTTCAGCGGGCAGCAGCCGGTCAGGGGAGGAGATTTCATGCCCACGGAGAACATCCGGACTTACGTATCACAGAAATTCTGGCCGAGGAAGATGCCTCCCCACCAGGGTTGAGAGCGCGGCAGGTGTATCGAGCAGAATGGCTGGGAGTCGCCTGCCGAACCTTGAGGCAGCAGGATCCATTGATCTTGGTGATGATGTACTCGGGGGAATTGTCCACATTGAGGTCATCCTTGAACCAGGACACGGTAGGGGAGGGGATGCCCACCACATGGCACTCTAAGGCCAGAGGGGACCCCTCGGCCACCTCCAACGATTTGAGGTTCTTGGTGAACTCGGGGGCCACAATCTGCTGGTGGGTCTCTGTGCAACAGGTTGACACACAGCTACTGACGACCATTTCTTCTTTAGACGTTTGAGGGCAACTTGACAGATACACTTCTGTGATGTTGCCTCTCTCTGTGACAACTTCAGTTTCTCATACCATACTACCATAAATTCACACTAACAGAATCCTTACCTCTTTCCATCTGAATATTTCAGATCAGACTGAAGACTAAAACCATTATAAGCAGATGGCTAACAGAATCCTTACCTCTTTCCATCTGAATATTTCAGATCAGACTGAAGACTAAAACCATTATAAGCAGATGATATTTTATGCTAAAAATAGCAATTTTCAACTCTCCACAGCCAAAAGCTGCCAGTCAACACCATGTTTACTTTTATCTTATTTTCTTGACCTCATGGTGACCATATAATCAAACAGCTATTTTTGATTCACTGGAATTGTGTAACATCAAAACAGAAATTATGGATGCAGTACTTTTACGTGATCTCCTAAAGATGAACTCTTAAAAAAAAAAATAAATAAATAAAGCAAAAACTTTAATTCCAGAGCCAGCTGAGTGAATATGTTACGAATCACTTTTGATAATTTCATTTCCTTAACTACTTTAATCAATCTTTTTTGGCTGTTTTGTTCAAATTCTATTGACAAGCAGTCTGTGAGAAGACAAAAAAAAACGAGAAAGAACTGCCAGTTTGAAGTGAGGTAAAACGAGAACAATCATTACATCTGACATATTGATGCGTCATGTTATCTTAAGGTCAGTTTGGGTCAAGTCTGAGATTGGGTCACATCTGAAGAAAAATGCAAGTGTGTATGTAGGTCTCTGAGTGTTTGTGCTTGTGCTTGTGTGTGTGTGTGTGTGTGTGTGTGTGTGTGTGTGTGTTTGTGTTTGTTTGTGTGTGTGTGTGTGTGTGTGTGTGTGTGTGTGTGTGTGTGTGTGTGTGTGTGTGTGTGTGTGTGTGTGATGTGTATGTTCCTTTAAATGCATTTATATTGGCAGATTTGTGTATCCATGGTTCAGTGTCAACTCTGACCTTTGACAGTGAGGTAGGCTGAGGACTCGGCCATGCCAGCAAGGTTGGCGACACGACACGTGTAGCGAGCTGTGTCTTCGGAGAAGGTCTCCTCGATAGTGAGGGATGCCACGCCATGGTCGTAGAGGGTCTCGTAGTCAGGACTGGTCAATGGCAGGTTGTCCTTGAACCAACGCACCTCTGGCACTGTGTCGCTCTCCACTCGGCACTCAAAGGTGAATCTGCACATCGCGCATCACAGACAGTCACACAAAGTGTCTGTTACTGTGTGAGCATACACATGTGTGTGGTGGGGTGAGGGGCCATGTCTGTATCCCTTGTGTATCAGTATGAATGGATCTGTGTGTATGTATGTTCAGTGCAATTCACATGCATGCAAAGCAAGAGGCACTGACTCCCTTGAATGAATCAATACTAGACTGCTAAACTTAGAAATAACTGGTGCAACCTGACTAATATGTTTCATTTGTCCAAATTTTGGCACTATCAGTACCGATCAAATGCCTTTCCTTTCTTTCAGGTAAGTATTTGGCCTCCATAACAAGCACAAACAAAAGTGGGGTTTTTTTTAAACTGCCACTCACTTGACCCCCTCCATGACCTCAGCATTCTTCAGATGCTGGGTGATGCGTGGAGGTTTGGGGGCCATGGGCGCGGCAGCAGCAGCGGCCTTGTCCCTCTGCATGGTCTCCTCCACTGGCTGTTGGGGTTTGCCCTCCAAGTTGTCCTTCAGCATGCTCAGCTCGTTGTCGGCCTGCTCAAAGGACTGCATGATGTCCTGGTACTGGATCACTAAGGGTCTCACCTTGCTGCCTCCTTGGTCGCCTAGCGTCGCACACACACAACCACACAGTGTCAGTGTTGTCGATAAGGCACCACTGCATCATGCTAAACAAAAGCATTAGTGTATACAGGGAGCAAAAAAATGCATGAATATATTCAGAAATACTGATACAGAGAAGAAGAAGAAGAAGAAGAGGTATGGTGGGGACCTGAAGAAAGAGTTTCAACAGTGGGCTGCTCTGGGCATATACCTCCTGTGTTGGTCATGCCTTTAACACACAGAGCATGGCAATGTGGTATCTCCTTAAGCATTCAAAACATACATTCACAGACTGCTAGAGAGACCTACAAGCACAACTGATCTGTTTCTATGCAGACAAAAAGAAAGCATTTCAGAAATCTGTCTACTGTTTTCATTGAACAGATCCGTACCACACACTGAGAGATCTGCATCACATTCCATACAGCATACAGCACATCAGAGAATGAAGGGAAAGCATCCATGGATAGATTTCATCATTGTAGCATACAGTCACGGGTGATGGAATTAAGACACTGACTGCAGGAATTCACAATTCTCTAAAAAGTTTTCTATAACACACCCACACAACAACAGCTCACGCACACGCACACACACATACACACACACACACACACACACGAACGCGCGCGTGTGCACGCACACATACACACACGCACACACACACACACACACACACACACACACACACACACACACACATACACACACACACACACACACACACACACACTGTTCCCCTCACCATACAGCTGGACAGCAAGTTCGGAGACTTTCTGCAGACGCTCTTCCTGATGGGGCTTGCCCTCCTCCACGTAGCGTTCCAGGCTGCGGATCAGGTCAGCAGCCTCCTGGGGCTTGCGGCACTCAGGGGCGCGTCGTCCTATGTTGATCAGTAACTGGCTGCCTTCACGCATCCACGTCTCACACTGCACACACCAGTACCCCCATTATGCTACACGCTGGATAGGTATCATCTTAGTGTGGAAGATGTTACACACAGGTATCATCTCATGGTTTAAAACATGGCGAGGTGATACCTGTGTGTAAAATGTTGAATGCAGATGTATGTGGATGTACGTGTGTGTGTGTGTGTGTGTGTGTGTGTGTGTGTGTGTGTGTGTGTGTGTGTGTGTGTGTGTGTGTGTGTAGGGGGGGGGAGGCGGAAGGGGGAGGGGAGGAGGAAAGGGGAGACAGAAAGGGAAATTGCGTATGTGTGTGTGTGTGTGTGTGTGTGTGTGTGTGTGTGTGTGTGTGCGAGTGTGTGTGTGTGTGCATGTGTCTGTGTTTGTGTGTGCGTGTGTTAATGTGTTTGTTCATGTGTTTGTATTCAAGGGGGTCAGACCGAAGAGAGGGGTGTGTAGGCAGGAGTGGACATGGGTATAAGACTACCACCATTATATCATTCTATGATGTCAATTTTTTCCCTGGAATAGACTGCATTTTTTGTTCCGTTTTACCCCTTCTTTTGGATAATAAAGATGTGTTGAGTTTGTTTGTGCTGAGCTCTATGCTGCATTGTAATACTGCATTGCATTGTTTAGTACTGCATGGCATGGCATGGCATGGCACAGTATGGCATGGCATTGTATCATACTGCAAAGTGTTGTATTACATCAAGTTGTAACAGGCAAAGCCATTTGGAGCTGACCTCCTCAATCAGTGTGAAGTAGAGGATGGAATTGTCCAGCTGAGAGCGATAGTCCCGAACGCTGGTGTGGAATGTACTCCATTTGTTCTTCAGTACGTCAATCTCACGGCGGATGTTGGCCGAGTCGTAGTGCTCGTCCTGAACCATCAACTCTGCCGTGCTGATGAAGTCTGTGATTTTCTTCTCGATCAGCTGCAGCACAAAACACATTTCATTGCTAGCGTTCAGGTATATTGTGCTAATGCCTCTGTGTGTGTGTGTGTGTGTGTGTGTGCATGGGAATTGTGTGTGTGTGTGTGTGTGTGTGTGTGTGTGTGTGTGTGTGTGTGTGTGTGTGTGTGTGTGTGTGTGTGTGTGTGTGTGTGTGTGTGTGTGTGTGTGTGCGCGCGCGCACATGTGCATGTGTCCCTTTATAATTGCATTCATCCAATTCAATTATTCCATTCCACAAAATTGAGAAAACAATGTCTCTTTCACCAGATCATTGACTGTGTACATTTGTTCATATTTTCCGCATATGTGTGTCAACTAAAATACCTCAGACTGTGCTGTACTACTTCAATATTGTATCCATATAGATGTATTGCACTTTATGCATTCATAGGATAAATGCTCTATTATCATATTGTTACTTGTAGTATAAAGTTATTAATTTCTTTGAAGAAAAAAGAAACCTGGAGTTTTAGATGGCAAACTACCATCTCCTTAATTTCTCCTCATGAAACATAATTTGAAAGAATGTCGAGTATTTCAATGAAAAAAGTGTCATCAATTCTTAGCTTCCAACTGACATGTACCAACCCAAACTAACCTCAACTGTCTTTTCAAACTGGTTGAAAGCCTGAGCTGTCATTTTGGCTGCGGGCAGGGAGTTGCCGTAGCTACCTCGCCTGGCCTGCAGGTGAGAGTGCAACTCGTCGATCTCAGAGTGGATCTGCAACACAGACGAGATGCATGAATTTCCACAGGTATGCTAACAGGTAATACAAAGACAGAATGGGCACAGTTTCTGCTGCATCAAGCAAGAATAAATGCGAAAGTAGTTTGTTGCTCTCTGAACGAAAAAGCAGTGCCTGTCCATATCATATTCATACACTGTACATCATCACACTAATTATGAGGACAGTATAAGGGCTGCTATCAAAGTCTGCCTTCTGACATCCAGAAAACTCTGGATAGAAAAGGTACTAGAACAGAAAAATAGAACTTCTCCCTGGTTCATTTACATACAAGTAACAAAAAGCTCTAAACTTTTCTGCGCAGCAGATCAAGAATTCTTTCTGAAAGAAACACCAGTTATGAAGCTAATGTACTGCATACGCTAGCTGTCCTAAAAGATATATTGATGATATGATCAGTAAGTATTTAACTCTTCCTTTGAACTTGTTATTCCACTGTCCCCTTCTTACTTAGCTGAAACATAGAAACAGCCAGTTTATCTGTCCGAGATCAAAGTCAAACAAATCCATATTTACCTATCCGGGATCAATGTCAGACTAATCCATGTCTGCCTGTCTAAAATGAATGTCAGACTAATTCATGATTACCTGTCTGAAATAAGAGTTAAATTAATCTATGATTACCTGTCTGAGATCAAAGTTGAACTGGCAGATTTGCAGATTCTGCCGAAGGCGCCTTTCCTGTTCATCCCAGGTGGACTCCCATCGGCGCCGGTAATCTGACACTACGTCCAGCACCTGCCGGACATCTTCCCTCGCTGCTGCCTCCGCGTCCTGTCACAGCCATTTCATGACCCTGCTAGTTGGCGACTCATGTGAAACATCCTCACACAAGATATAAGTTCAAACTTTACCCAAACGACTCAGATCAGCCCCGCTGGATCAACTAACTTAATCCACAGCTCAAGAGGAATGATCAGATTTGACCTTTTTCCGTTTCAATTTCATGTTCATCTTCTTTCAACAATTATTGTTTCAATTCATCTTCATCAAAACAGATAATACCAAACTAAAATGTACAAAAGATACAGACACACATAACCTGCACGGCACACACAGACAAAACACACAAACATTATAAACAAAAAAGAATGGCATACATGACACAGTACACAAAATATGAAGTGGAAAGGACCAGACTAGACATGACTACAAGATGATAAACAGAATGACAATGACACATCCACACTGCCTTCAAACTGACCCTAAGACCTTAATCCCTTGTCTGCGGAAAGCACATCAGTATGCAAAGATTTGTAGGACAGAAACTCTACTTGGTGTGGTGTTTAATCATGTATGTAGTTCAGAATAGAGTGATGGTGTCCCAGGTGCCGCACATAACGCCTGATGACCTGATGTGTTTGTCCATCTCATCACAAAACTTTACAGCACTGTAGCAGACAAGCCTCTCATCTGTCCTCAGACACACAACAGGCAAGGGTACAAGGAACAGACACAATGACTGACATCAGCGACACTCACCTGCTGTCGGACGCGGGTCACTATGTTTTCACCTTCTTCGCTGGTGAAATTGATGAGTTGCGAAACCTCTGTTTTCTTGCGCTTGTGTTGCTCTAACATCGATTCCGCTTGTGGGAGATCAGTGGGCAGTTGTGACTGCATGTACTCACGCTCTGTGCGTTCGATCAGTTCATCCAGCTGCAACACACACACACACACAGAACAGTGAATCATTAACAGTGCACATTCTCATGTTCGCCGCATTTGATCAATTAGTCTGACAGCAATACACATATATAGCAGTGAATCACTATGAGTGCAAACTGTCACACTCCATTTGATTAGTTCATCCAATGGCAGCACACACAAAAAATCACAGTCAATCCTTGTGAACGCAAGTTCCTACATTCTGTTCATCTGATCAGTTCACCCAAGTCAACTTACAGCTTATGATCAATTATCATTAACAGGCAATATCATATTAAAGTAAGACTGAATATGAAGAATGACAGAATGTGTCTGTACAAACAGGTGTAGTGTGGGTGTAATGTGGTCTAGAGAAGTATGGTATGATGTGGCATGGTGAGATGTGGGGTGGGGTGGGGTGGGGTGGGGTGGGGTGGGGTGGGGTGGGGTAGCATGATGTGGTAGAGTGTGATGTGGTGTGGTGTGGGTGTGGTGTGGTGTGGAGTGGCATAGTATAATGTGGTATAGTGAACTGTGGTGTAATTTGGTTTGTGATGTGGTGTGATGTGGTGTGGTGTAATGTGGTATGGTGTGGTGTGGCGTAGTGTGGTGTGGTGTGGTATAGTGAGTGTGGTATGGTGTGGTGTGATATGGTGTGGCATACTATGGTATGTTATGCTGTGCTATGCTATACTGAGTTTTCTTGCATTACCTACTATAATAAACACAAATATGAAACCTTTTTTTTGCCATTACCTACTATAATAAACACAAATATGAAACCTTTTTTTTGCCATTACCTACTATAATAAACACAAATATGAAACCTTTTTTTTGCCATTACCTACTATAATAAACACAAACATGAAAGTGGTTTTTTTTTTTGCCTGTGTGGATCCCTACCCCAAGCAAGTGTCAGCTTTCAGTTGAAATGTCAGGACAGTACATACTATGATCGTTTTGCCTTGTCCAAATTTCTGCTATTCACATATCATTTGTTCCAACTTTGACACACTTCTTAGATTCTGTTTACCACAATTATTAGTTAAACACAAGCAAAGTTTCTATTCCCTGAAATTTGTGTATACGCTGATTCCACAAAACATACTGTTCAAGACTTTCTCACATCAGTTTTTTGCAGATGCATACCACATACTGCTCAACAGTCAACCAAATGTTAGGTAAGTTTTTTGCAGATGCATACCACATACTGCTCAACAGTCAACCAAATGTTAGGTAATCTATTATCACTCATAAATAATCCTACCAACATCAAAACAAGCACAATGTGCCATACCTGATTGACATTCTTGAAGAATTCGATGGTCATTTTGATCAAAATCTGGTACTCATTCATGCGTGCTTGGAATCGCTGATGCACGCGGATGAGTTCATTGACAATCTGATCTTTCTGACCACGAGTGTCTCCCTTCAGGGAAAGCAACTCTGCTGTCTTCAGTCGGTCTTCAATCTCCTCTTGGGCTTTCTGAAAGAAAGGAGAAGGAGGGAGTGATTAACTGACACTTCAAAGGACACTTTCACATCAAAATATAAATAAGTGATTTTCTTTTCTTTGGTTTTGTTTTTGGTATCAACAATAACAATAACAGGTACAATTTAAATACCATGTAGTAATATTAATAGCAATGTTTTATTATCTCTACTCTTGAATTACAATGCAGTAATATGAATAGTTATGTTTTGTTATTCTAACTATTGTACACAAAACCATCTGTAACAAATAAAAACTTGTCTGAGGTTTTGTGAGATCTCATATTTTCTACAAGGTTTCAGATCTGATACAAAGACTTTTTTCAAACGCGCCATGTGCATGAATCAAGAGAAATTAATATGCAACATACATTACGGTTGTGCACATTTAAACAAAGATAATCATTAGTTCACACCCTTTTTTTCCATTCATGAAGAATTTCCATGTATCAAATCTAATGTCACCATCTCTGTTTCTGTTTGTGCTGCTCAATACGACAGCACATTGTCACATTGAGCAAAGGGGGGGAGGGGGGGGGGGGGGGGGGGGGGGGAGACAAGAGATGAAGACTGTGCAAGGCAGTCACTGTTCAGATGAAAACCATCCACAGCATGAATTTTAGCTTTTGTAATGTATTACACATGTTCATCTCAAAACAAAACCTATCAAGTAACAGACTGAGTAGCAATTAACAATCATCACACAAAAAGCGAATCATAAAGCACATTTCATTAACAAAGAACTAATCACAAAACACATTACAAAACCAGTCACCTTGTTTTAAAAGACAGAGCCAACAGATGTTATCCACAACAGCAATCAAATCACACCCCTGGCTTGGCAAACATTCGACACCATACAGAGCAACCACAACCACAACATCACCAGGCACACCTCCAAAGGACACAACACTCTCTCAGACACGACATGGCAATGTGGGACACCACATCAAGGGGAGTTTCGTTGTTAGCACTGACCCAGCATTCCCGGTGCAAAACACTCTAGACGCTGATTCTCTCCAAACACAGATGCAAGTCAGACTGACAACTCCAAGCACAGATCTGATGAGACAACTCCAAGTCTCAGTAATCGGTGATCTGCAAAGTTGATCACCAGCCAGTTTGCAAACTCAATTGCCTTACAGTCAATGAAACCAACAGTTGCAAACTTGATTAGCTTCCAAATCAAAAGAACTCAACACCTGGCAAACTTGATCATTTTTCAAGTCAAAAGAACTGAACAGCCAGCAAACATTAACATCTTCCAAGTCAAAAAGAACTGAACAGGTCTGCAAACTTGATCATCATCCCAGTCATTGTTAGCATTGACCCAGCATTCCCGGTGCAAAACACTCTAGACGCTGATTCTCTCCAAACACAGATGCAAGTCAGACTGACAACTCCAAGCACAGATCTGATGAGACAACTCCAAGTCTCAGTAATTGGTGATCGGTAATTGAACAGTCTACAAGTTTGATAATCCACAATGTCAAAGGAATTCACTTCTATGTCGTTAATAGTCTGCAAACTTAATCACTTTCCATATCAAAGGAACCATGAATTTTGAACACTTGATCACCTTCAAAGATAAAGGAACCGAGTCCAGAGAGTGGCTCTAAAACACTGCGTGAAAATCTGGTCCTATTGCTCTAACGCAGATTTGTTGTAATGAATGTCGTCTCTTAAATATACCAGCAGATGTCTGAACAGTAGCACTAGCACACAAGGCAAACATCAACAAAACATCAACAGCTTTAACTATCAGCACACAAAACATGACATGACCATACGACAAGCTGGCAAGCGAAGCATGGATCTTGTTGACAAGTAACAGTTTATCGTAACTGACCTGAATCTTGTTGACAAATAAGTTTATCATAACTGAACTTATAACTCAGAGCAGATGACGAAAGAGGTCTTGTAACACACCAACAGGGAATGCAAGCCGCCACAATGACCAGAAAACACAGCCAGTCACACTCACATAGAAGCAAAGGCAGTAAAAGCAACCCTCACACATATACAGCAAAGACACAGCAGACAGTTGCTGGAAATCACACACACATAAAAAGAGTGAAGGAACAATAAGAATGAGATGTTTGTACACACATAAAAACACACATACAGAGCCCACACATAGCACAGTGACGACCGCAAAGGATGTTCATTTGCGACACAGGGACAGAAGGCCACCATCATGTCTTCCAACTTGGGCAGCAAACTCAGATATCAAAGCAAGCCAGACTGTTCATGGAGCTATCTGCGGCATTTTACCCCCACACCTTGCCGTAGAAGCCTAACAAATCCTGCACCAGCATCACAACATACACAACAGCATAGTCAAGGGGAACTAATCTAGCAATGCTGCTGAAAGATACGAGCACACCCCACAACAGACAACATGGAGGAGCTAGGGAAGGGGAGGAGACTACCTTGGCCAAGGGAGCAAACTCTGCCAACTTGTTCTGCAGTTCATGGGCCTTTTCCAGGGAGTTCCCGAGGTGTCCAGAAATGTAGGGCAGGAAAAAATCCCGCTCAATCTTCATGACATGGTCAATGGTCTAGAGGCAAGAGGGAGGAGACAAAAAAAAGGCTGGTATCAAATATAAAAACCACACGCACATCACAGAGCGTATGACGGCACTACCATCTGCTGTCTGTCTGCCCTTTGAGCACAGTGTAGACAAACCCAAACTTCTTTCTTTTTTCTCGGAGATAGGTGAGACATATTGATATTTAGGATAATTTTTGTTGTTGTATTGGCCCAACCTGTTATACATCTTTCCAGAAAAGAACATTTGCTAAACTTGAAAAAAAAAAAACAACCCAGGAACTACAACATAAAAGAACAGAAAGCTGTATATTCTAGAATTTATTTTGTGTCTTGCACCTCCTTCAGAACATAACTGTGTTGACAGATGTCTATGATCGTGGTGCCATCACATGCCCTGAACCGTCCAATCACATTGAAAGTACCTTATACTCTGGAAGAAAGCCATTTAAGTGAGCCTGCAACTGCTGGCTCGAGACTCGCCCTGACCCCAGCTCCCCGGCAATCAGGGGGAAAAACTCATGTTCTAGTTTCATCACCCTGTCAATCGTCTGAAAATACACAACATGATTTTGTACTGGTTGAGAGAAAATGCATCTTGGAAAGGATTTTAAATAACTTGAGAGAAGTTTTCATTCCTTGCAATGAGATGACACCCCCTGGACATTAACATGCTTTACACCAGTCAAATTTCACACAAACGTTCTAATAAGATTCTATTCTTCATTTTGCCAAGGTTCCTTAGCAAATCAGTTTCCGACTTCAGACGAGTTCAGTGACAGTCAAACGAATTATTTTGGAAAAAAAAGCTGAGAAGCAAACAAAAGTTATAAGAATACTGAAAAAAAATTATATCCTGACATAAAAGAAAAACAATATATACTTTTATAGAAAGCTTTAATTTGGACTTTAAAACATATTGTATTGTACTGTATTAAGGACAAAACACAACTTACCCTGTTTATCCGGGGAACTGAGGTAAGTACCACAGATTATGATTTTTCCACACATCATCCTCTCATTTCAATATAAACATGAACCCTTCTTACCCTTCATCACACACCTACATTGTCCCAAACCACTGGAAATCAATAAACAATTCATTTGAAAAAAAGTGCTGTCAAGTTTCTCTTGTAACTGGTGACAACTATGTCAATCCTTGTGATCATCATATTCAGGTGATAAGGACTAATTTGGAACAGCAAACTGAACTGTGTCAGCATTGTCAGTGTTTACACACAGACAGTCTGAAAGATAATGATGAGCTGTCTTAATTCCTAATGCTCTCATCTGGCAAAGTCATTATGCAGACAATCGCAAACTGAGTTACACAATAGCCTTCTAACAATGTAATTATGCTGACAATGGTAAATTGAGTTATGTACTGGCATTCTGCCATTATCGTTATGCCGACATTAGCAGACTGAGTTACATCATTGTGTTCTGCCAGTGTCATTACGATGAGAGTAGTAGACTGAGTTACATCGTTTGGTTCTGGCAACCTCATTATTCTGACGCTGCATCACTGTGTCTGTCAAGTCTGCTGACAACAAAGATTCTACAGGCTGGCATCCAGTCAGAACTCCGTTCCCTTCCTCACCTTTCTGGCATCCTGGATGAACTGGTGCCACTGGGACTTGAACTGCTTGCTGGTGAGCACATGCTGCTGCCAGCCTTCCCACTGCTGGCTGAGCTGAGTCATGCGCTGACCCACTGACTCCAAGGACGACTCCACTGTGTTGATAGCTGTGCGAACTTCCAGCGTGGAGTCGTCAGAGATCTGAACAAAGCACAATTTCATTCTGTCACTTTGCCCGCCCCCCCCCCCCCCCCCCAAAAAAAAAACACACAACCAAACCTATATCTGTGATCTAGATTTGACACTTTTATACAGACAGTATGCACATGTGCATGTGCCCGTGCACACACACACACACATACACACATACACACACACAAACACACACATATGCACATGTACATGTGCCCATGCATACACACACACACACACATTTCATATTCAAATACAGCTGTACAGCCTTTTTTTCCACAAATGCATGTATCTTTGCTTTTGAATTCAAAACGTTCATCAGAATCTTTTATCAGAATCATTTCCATTTGTATCATAAATCTGAACTTCACTGCATAGTTTGCTCTCTGCTTCTAGCTGATTGACAACTGTGAAGTCATAAGTGACTTATAAGGCAAGGGACATCATTCTGGGAGTCATGATCAAGGTAACAGGAATTAGATTTTGCTATCTTCTTTCTGAAAGGTCTTTTTTTCAGGGATTCTGACAAGGTGAAACATAGTATACGCCAAGTATAGGAATAAGGCACTCTTTTAAACAGGCAAGTTTAGGAGAAAGATGTTCAGCAGAAGTGCAATGCCTCCTCTGATGTGAAGCCTCAAGATGACCTAATACTGACAGATGTCTGTGGTCTGCCGTTTCTAGGACTATGGTAGAACAAGCCTGTCTGACCAGTGAAAAAACTTCCTAGAGGCAAACCTCTGCTACACAAAGCCATCCAAGAGGGGATGTGACTATTGGTAATAACTGGTATAGGCTAAAAAATTTTTTAAAAAGTAACCCCCTGTGTACAAAAGTAATCATTCCTATTAATACAAGATTCACCAGATGAACCAGATCCACAGCACAAACCTGCCCCAAAATTTAATGGGCCCATCCCTGGGCCACATTCCATCTTTATATGGAGATTCATTAAAACCTGTTCATAAATTTTTGTGTCATTTTGTATAAAAAGACAGAAAGAAACAAACCAACCAAAACATATGGATGGAAACATAACCTTTATAGCGAAGATTAAAAAAAAAAACAAGATGGAGAGGGACTGACCGTGGAGGAGTTCTGCAGGAAAAGCTTTCCTTTGGCAGTGAACTCGGCGAAAAGTTGCTCTGCTTGAGAGTACATGGCTTGTACCTGCTGCAGAGCGGTGTCTGTAAGATCCTGAAGGTCCTCAGTCTCGGAGCGCACAATGTGCTGCAAGCCGTCCAGACTGCTGGACAGCTGGAACAGAGAATTCTCCATCATCAGTATTATCTTTGATGACTATCCTCCTCCTCCTCCTCCTCCTCCTCCTCCTCCTCCTCCTCCTCCTCCTCCTCATCCTCATCCTCATCATCACTATCGTTTCTGATCATGACAAGCTTCAAGATAGCTGGAATATGAACAGCAAGCTGAGAAGTGTTGATTCTACTGACCTTGTCATCATCATCATCAATATCATCATCATCACTATCGTCTCTGATCATGACAAGCTGCAAGATAGCAGGAATACAGACAGTATGCTCAACAGTGTTGATTCTATTGATCATCTTCATCATCATCATCATCTTCATCACCATCTTCACTGACACTGACAGAGGCATCCCTAGAAATATTTTCTTTCGTAATCAAGTTTCTGCCATCATCAGACACAATGCAAAATGTAATGCCAGAACGACATGATGTCCAAGGACCTACCTGTTGCTTGAGTTTCAGGAAAGAGACGTATATCAGTGCGAGCTGAATGCGGTTCTCCACCACACGCTGTAAGCGGGAGTATTGCTTATGCAGCGCATCGGCCCTCTCGCGGCCTGCTTGGCTTCCTGGTCCCCTGACTTGACCAGGTCCATGGCAGCTGCCGAGAGCGCTTCCAGATCCGCATTCTTGTCCTATTACACATTGGAAACAGTTGCACTGAAAAATGTAGACAAATGAATCACAAGACAAAACACGACGCATTTCGACCTCTTAGGTCTTCTTCAGGCAAGGTACACAACACTTGGGACAACAAAAATGAATTCGGAGGAGCCTTATAAATTATTTTTCAAATTCATATTGGAAGTAACATCACATTAACCCATCAGATTCCAAATTGTGTCCAGAACAGTGATTTGTTTGGACAGCTAACATAATGTACACTGTTCCCAGATTTGCATTTTCATCGCAGCAGATAGACTGATATTCTAATTTCAAAACACGTTACTCTTCTTGAAGACCTCTATTCTTACCCTGGATAGCAGTTTACACGTCTGGAATAAAATTACTTCATACATAACTGATGTATATCTCTCTATCTCTCTATCTCTGACACATAAAACACAAGTATGCATCCCCCCATACACACCTTTGCATGCGCACACACACACACACACACACACACACACACACACACACACACACACACATCACTTACCCTGATATCTTCGTCTAGTTGCTCGTGTACTTCAAGAAAGTCCTTGGCACTGGCAAGACTTGTTCCCATACTGGAGTGGCGGCTTAGCATTGACTGGCCAATCTGACTCAGCCAGGTTGACAGCTGGAAGCACAATACTGTCCTATCAAGCCTCAGCTTAAAAACAGATTGGATGAAATGACTTGGCCATAGTGACAGGTGAAATCAGAATGTTATCCTTCACTCCTAAAATGTATACTATAGACTGTCCAAAATGACTGCACCAGAAACACCATACTGCTGGTTCAAACCTGAACACATACCACCCATTGGCTTAACAATTTTACACATGATTACAGCTGAAAACAGAGCATCATCCACAGACTTACTGGTTTAATTAAAACAATGCTGATGGCCGACATTTCATATAAAACTTCAACTTTTACACTCCGTTTAATTATGATTTCATTTGGCCAGTCAAACCCCATCATTCTTCTTGGACTAACTGTATACTGCATACACATGACCATGCACATATAATGCATGTCAATGTGCAAAAAGGAGAAAGAAAAGAGGGGAAGACAGACAAAGAGAGAAGGGGGACAGACACAGACCAACAGACACATAGAGAAAGAAAAAGTGAAAGGTTAATTACAGAAAACAAGTACGTTGTGTGAGCTGAGGCAAAGTTATGCAGAGAAAGAAACACCAAAAAGTAAAGAAAGGTTAAAAACTAGAAATCTAAAAACAAAAAACAAAAAAGGGAAAGACAGAAAAAGAGAAAAAGGGAAAGAAACGAAAGATGGCGTGGCAGAGCCACTTACGCCGTTGTAGTTTTCTTGGAATTGAAGGTAGGCCTGACTCCTCTGCCACGCCTCTGCCCTTCTGGCCTTACACAGTGACTCAAGGTGATCACAGCGCTTTTGGAGCTCTTCCAACTGACACACATAACGACCAACATTATATCATCACAGCAATTTTGGAGCTCTTCCAATTGATGCACATAACGGCCAACAATATATAATCACAACAATTTCAGAGCCCTTCCAACTGACATACATAATGACCAACATTATAAAATCACAGTGCTTTTGGAGCTCTTCCAACTAACACACATAATGACCAACGTTATATAATCACAACACTTTTGGAGCTCTTCCAACTAACACACATAATGACCAACGCTATATAATCACAGCACTTTTGGAGCTCTTCCAACTAACACACATAATGACCAACATTATATAATCACAGCGCTTTTGGAGCTCTTCTAGCAGACACATATAGAGACCAACATTATATAATCACAGCGCTTTTGGAGCTCTTCCAACTGACACACATAATGACTAACATTACATAATCACAGCACTTTAGGAACTCTTCTAACTAATGTACATAATACACTACATCATAAAATCACAGCCCTTTTAAAGTTCTTCAAACAGACACACTTAACACACATAAAAACCAACATTTTGTAACCACAGAGCTTTTAAAAATCTTCCAATTGCTACACATCGCAACCAACATTACATAACCACAGTGTGTTTAACGCTCTTCCAACTGACAAACATTACAACCTACATTATATAACCACAGCACTTTCAAGCTCTTCCAACTGACACGAATGACAACCAACATTAGAGAACTACAGTTCTTTGCAAACTCATCCACCTCCAATTCATAACAACCAACAATATGTAACAACAGCATTTTCGAAGCTCTTCCAACTGACACACATAACAACCAACATTATACAACCAAACTCCTCTTGGGGCTCATTAAACACACACAACAACATAATACACAATTTTCATATCCTTGTTTAGTCTGTTAGTTAGCTATTCAGTCAGTATTTTAGTTAGCTATTCAGTCAGTATTACATGTTCAAGAAATAAATAACTGCTACATATTCGATCAGTAGCATGTTCACCAATTTAGCTACAGGAACAGCTCAAGACTTGTTTGTAACAAACAGTCCACAGACAATCCACATTCACACTATACATAAACAGCTCAAGACTTATTTGTAACAGACAGTCCACAGACAATCCACATTCACACTATACAGAAACAGCTCAAGATATATTTGTAACAGACAGTCCACAGACAATCCACATTCACACTATCAGTCAATAAATATTCCATAGCAATATGATCCAGTCCACAGTTGCACAGTCTGTTCAATCATGCGGTCCTCAGATCACTGATATAGATAGTCCATTGCAGTTATAGACAGTCATCAAACCTAGAGGCAGCCATCATGTCACTTATAAATAGTCCACAACTGTCACAAATTATTACTGTCCACACATTCATCAAGTCACTTTCATGAGCAGTCCACGTCTCTTTCAGTCACTGAGCTTACTGCAGACAGCATCACAACTCACAGACTCTAAGTTGAAATGAAGTTTACAAATTCTGCTTTCTGATACACATAAGAGAAAACAAGAAAAAAAATAGCCTGAGTAAGTGCTCACCTTGCGTCTAACGCCATCAGCCCCAGAGTCGACGCTACTGACCCTCTCAAGTAGCAATCGACCCTCGTGAATGGCCTGCGTGGACACGTCCACGATGGCGTTAGACAACTGAGAATGGCGCTCCGCCAGCTCCGTGCTGTTCCTTGGCAAGTCCATGCTGTTCAAGTGGACTTCTATCTGATCCAGCTGATTTAGAGCCTGCAAGGACACAGTCACGTAAGTATACGACAGAGTCATCAGCATAATGATGTTGGTCGTGAACAGGAGAAGAGTCACAACCACATTAGCACTTCTGTCAGATCCAGGTGATTCAGAACTGTACATTACAGCACGGACAATCATAACTTCATTTCCGTCTAATCTTGGCCGTTTAGAACCACACACAGGTAAAAGACATTGCTGTATGTTGTCTTTTATCTGATCATGCTGACAGAGAATACAGAGGGAGGCAGTCACACCTTTATTTATCTGATCAAGCCAATTTACAGCCACAAGAATGACTAAACATTAACTACTATAACTATGCTCACCTCAGGCTAATAAATATTCCATGCTCTCTCCGTCAAGGGCTCTCTCTCTCTCTCTCTCTCTCTCACACACACACACACACACATAAACACACACACACACACACACACACACACACACACACACACACACACACACACACACACATACACATACAAACATGCACACGCACATGCACACACATACACACACACACACACAAACACACACCACTCTCTCTCTCTCTCTCCTCTCTCTCTCTCTTTTTTCGTGTACACAGGCTAATACTCCTGCAGACACTCCCTGTATAGACAGGCAAGGATCAATCTCATCTACCCAACAAAGGGAGTGGAGTTTTGTGTGTATGACAATTTTTTATCCCGCCATTAAGGCAGCCATACTCCAACTTCAGGGAAGGTGCATGCTATGCATAACGTGTCATCCATACCAACGGCCAAACTGGTCTTCTCTTCCGGAAGTTGGTGATGGGATTTTATGTGTGTGCAAGATGTTATGCATACGTTCACACACGGAACCTCGGTTTATAGTCTCATTCGAAGGACTGTAAGGGAACTTGAGTCAGAACCAATATTAACTCCGAAGGAAAAATCCCCCTGTACCGAAACGGCCTGGTGGAGATTCGAACCCACAACCCCAAGATTACGAGTCTGGCGCTCTACCACTAGGCTATTCCGCCCTCTCTCTCTCTCTCTCTCTCTGACTAATGAGTGTGGCAGAGCTGACCGTTTGTGCTAGGTTGAAGAAAGATACAGCCATGGTGATGTTCTTTCTCCTGGTGTCCAGCTTGACCATGAAGTTCTCGCACTCTTGGTCCACCAGCATGAGGCGCTGACGAATTCCCTCTGCATCAACGCTGGCGCGTCGGAGAAGGCCGTCGGCTGTCCGGAGAAGTCTCAACATGTTCTCCTGGATCTCCTGTGAAGAGAATCATCGCTTAATTTGACACACTGTTACTATTGTCAGCACACACACACACACACACACACACACACACACACACACACACACACACACACACACATATGAGCACAACCACTATGTTAAACAAACAAATATCTCAATTTGTAGCAGACATGCTTTGCATTCTTTTATGAATTTGATTCCTCAGTGAGTTCCAAAACACTTAATATCTTTGTCCCAACAGACATACAGTTACACAGTTACAGTCAGTCGTTTCATCCCTAAAACACGAAAATAAACCCCAGGGACAAAGTCATAAATGCCATGTGTTAACAGCATTTTTCTTTAAGCTTTTCCATAATAAAGGGGGGAAAGCAAAAGCTGAAAAATTTTTCCTATTTCTTTGATATGAAACCCCTTATGTGTGAGGTATCGTAAAGACTGCTGTGTCAAGAGTTTTTCTAAGCAAAAGGGAACAATTCTTGTGAAGTACTGCATGCTATGTGCATAAGAAAGCAAGCTCTGTATCTTTCATAACAGAACTTTTACAAAATTTTTGTAAAATGTCTCTCTCTGAATATGAGACGCAAATTCGCATTTTTTTTCAAACATGAGCTCTGGTCTTTTTTCCCGTAGTTCCCACAAACCCGTATTTAAGGTAGCAAATATTTGGTTCTGGTTTTTCATGCTATAATTTCATTTGAATCGTTTTCCCCGGAATTTTGTCCAGCCTTTATACAAAATGTCCCCCCAAGCAAAAAAAAAGTACAGAAACAAATATGCTGCCTTTTCAAACCCTGGCCCTGCTTCAATGGGTTTTTGTTTCCGGGTGTATTTTGGGACCAGCGTAGGGAAACGCCCAGGGCTTAGCGCGTACGTTGCCCACATTTTTTGAACCATTCCAGGGTCGCCCACACAAATGCCATGAAAAGACAATTTTGTGACATTAAACACAACTCATCATTAATTTTTTTTTCCATAAAGGGACAGAACAATTTCTTTTCGAAGGGCCAAAAGTTGTTTAAAAATAAACAATTGTTTTTTGAAAATAGGTCACAAAGGGGAAAACCTTTAAAAACAGAAAAAAAAATTTATCACAAAATTCAGTGACACAGAAGAAATTTTGAGAAAGACACAAAAACAGGAAAGTATGAACAAAACTTAAACAGAAAGACAGACAGGGAAAAGAGAAAGACAAAATGGAAAAAAACAAAAATGTATATTGAATATAACAATGTTCCCGAACAAGTACCTGGGAAACAAAAATGAGATAATTAACTGTGCCCAGTGTGCAGTATCCAGACCACCTTGTTGACTCTTGGTCTAACTGGCACAGTTGAAGACATTGTTCTAGTTGGATCTTGCGTTGGGTCCATAGTTCTTCCAGGTGTCTGCGTTTGTCGTGTAACAGTTCCAATAGATGTTCGATTCCGTAGCAGGCTGCAGTGGTGGCGTGTCGATTTTGTATGTCCGCATGCATACCCATCTCCTTGATTTGGTCCAGGAGCGATTGCCCCATGTCCATGGTATGTTTGGAACACTCCAAAATGTCTGCAATGCCACAAATGAACACACAGGATGCACACATGCGCAAGTACAAACAGGATAGATGTATTCCAAGAACCTTACATTTTCTTTCCTTGCTAACCTTAATTTTCATAACTTCCCAGTATCACTTGCAGTCCAAAGACACTAAAGCGTACTCCTCAGCTATCTATAAGGATCTGGGAAAAATTGGAGATAAATGTTTTATGACGAACTGGATTTCCATAAAAACAATTATTCTGTAATTCATGTAGAAACTTTCATTTGACTGACCAGTCAACTGTGCTTGGGACGGCAAGAGAAGATATGATTACTTTCCCTTGACCAGGCTAAGCTTGGTTGAATAACATGACCAGTGACTGTATCTGTGCCAGACACTGTGTCCAAGTCTGCAGTTTTCAGCAAGGCCATCAAATACATCTTAAGCATGCCCACTGTCTAGATATGACAAAAGATCAAGTCAAACTAATTTCATCGAATCGTTTCAAATCAAACAGCATGCCATGGTACTCACTGTGTTCATGTCATTGGCTGCTGAAGAAGACTGCGAGCAGAGTTCATGTCTGTTGCTAGTGGCACATTCAGGAAGTTGCCCTGAACTTGCTCCATGCGTGACGATAACTGTCCAACACAAAGAAGCATGGGTATATTGTAACATATACACAAAAGGTGTCTCTTTTCTTTTCAATCCATAAATTCATGGCCAGAGATGTGACAATACTGAGTAGAGAATCACAGTTATCCAATAATTAGAATTACGAAAAAGCACAATAAAGCTTATAGCATTAGAATTATGAAAAAGCACAATAAAGCTTATAGCAATCTCTTTTCACACTGATTTCTGCTGCTGCATTATAAGCATTAATACAACTATCTCCAATCTCATAACTAAATCATGAGTGCCTCCTTCATTATCATCAAAAATTTACCTCTATTGTCACCAATGCTGATTATCATCGTCACATTCACTATCATGCCCATCATTTATCACTAACATGAAATCACCATTCCTATCATCAGAGTGATAACGAACAACAGCATCTGAGTGATAATGAATAACAGCTATATGTGCCTTGCAAACTCTCAGGGAGGCTGGAGTGGAATGGGTGAGAAAGCATAACAAATTGTTCAAGACAATTCAAGACAATAAGCATGTTCAATCTATTTCATATCTCTAAACAAATCCAACACAAAGTACACATAAAACACAAACACATCCAGCTTCCAATGCTTTATATCCCACTTCTACAGAATACACAGACTAAGAGACTTAACCACACACTACACCCTTGCAAATTCTCTGTTGACAATCATAATGTCCACACTCATTCTGTCACATAAGACTCCAGTGTTGCTGCAGCTGTACATGTTTTTTTAGGATTAAAAAGTTGACAGAAATACAGAACAGCACTAACATCTCGTGCACTCTGATGGAATGTGACGCTCTGCTCAAGCAGTTTGCTTCGATATGCAGTTTGTCGTTGAGGTCTCTCCATGCTTCTGCCAGTGTGTCCGCCATGGCGCCATGCACATCTGTTTGTGAACGGTTGCTATCTGCATATGTGTCGCGCGACGGAGAAGTTCCGCGACTTCCCCTTCTTTGGACTGAAACAAAAAGTTAAGGACAGAAGCTATGAAACCATCCAACCTGATATCATCAAATCATGATGCAATATGAAACAACATCCCTCCCCACCGTATGTATTCTTCCCATGTGTTAATACACACAAAATATTCAGAGTTTCATTTAAAAAATCAGAAGCTTGAGATATGTATGTCCTAAAAATCAATCTGACATTTTGATAATCTACAGGACAGAATGTCAGTATGCACTGGAATAAGATCTTGGTTTTTGTGTGTGTGTGTGTTTTTGTTTGTTTTTGTTACTCAGGTACACTTTCGTTTGAAAAAAAAAGAAAAAGAAAACAGTGCGCATTATTTTGGCAAGCTGCACAGAACTGATATAATCTAAAACACTTTTTCAAAGTAATTTTGTCACTTAAAAAAAAAAAGATCTAAAACAGAAAACCTGTGCTTTACAGGTATGATCAACTGGTACGGACTGGACTTTCTGTTTGTGGCTGCTGCGCACGTCCCAAGACAATTCTCTTTGCCTGATGTGTGACCATAGGGAAGCTTTAATTGACTTCACTCTCACCGGTCCAGAACAGTCAAAAACTGAGCATACACTGCCCTAGCAACAACTTTCTTTTTCTTCAGGAGCATGATTTGGAAAAGACTGTCAAAGTTACAGTTAGCTCCCCTGAACTGACAACAGCCTTTACAACACCAAAGTACACACTGTGAAACAGTACTGAGCTACATATGTGCTGACTCAAAATCATTTCAGAGGTGTTTGTAAGTTTATAAAAGCAGATAACTGATGCAACTTCATCATAAACGCCAACTGCAGTGTCTGAGTTGAGGGGTAAAAATCATTAAAATCAGGTGCTGATTTGACTGAAAATGTTTTGCTCAATTCCAAGAACAAGATCCAGCTTCTAATGTCCGACCTTCAAATTTCTGTGTATACCATGAATAAAACATGGGGAAAAGGAAGCAAAGATGAAGAAAACAAAGTTGCAACAGTCAAAGACAACAATGAAATCAGACAATCAAGCAAAATCAAAGTGGATAAGTGACTACATAGATAAAATCAATGAAGACATTTAAATACATAATGTCGTCCTCATGCTGCGTGACACAAATAACTTTTTAACAGTTTTCTGGTGTTACACACTAAAAAATTATTCCAAACAGCCAGAAAAATTCCAATGAAAAAATAAAGAAAAAAAAATACCCAGGCAGACAGTAGATACAAAGACTGAATGACAGAAAAATGACCCAAGAAACAGGAAGTCAAAAAAGGCTGAGGACAGAAAAACTTCAAAAGCATGAAAGACATCAGAAATAATTAAATTACAGAAAAATGGATCAAACAGACAATAAGTCAGAAAAGATTCAGAGCTAAAAAAAAAATGGCCCAAACAGACAAGAGGTCAGAAATGACTGAATGACAGAAAAATGGGTCAAACAGACAGGAAGTCAGCAAAGACTGTCAGAAAAGGAAGTCAGGAAAGGCCCTATAATTATATTATCTGAAAGAATAAAAAGTGAATAAAGACCCAGACAGATAAGAAGTCAGATGTGACTGAAGGACAGAAAAAATGGATCAAACAGACAAGAAATCAGAAAAGGAAGTAAGAAATGGTCCAATGATATCAAAAGAAAAAAAAAAAAGACAAATAAAAAACTAAATCCAATTATCTTACAAAGGTCCAGAGAGATGAGGGGTCAGAAAAGACTGAATGCCCAAAAGTGGTCCAAAACAGACACACGGTCAGAAAAGGTACCATGACAGGAAAAAATGGCCAAGATGGACATGAAGTCAGAGCAGGTCCAGAGAGAGATAAAAGGCCCAGGAAACAGGAAGTCTTACTACAGCCACCACTTATCAGCACCACAGCTGCAGGCCTCTCAGCATTTCATGTGCTGAAAACAGTAAAGAGACCTAAAGCTCTGATAAATCATTTTCATTACCGCTGCAGTATCAGTTATCTGCTCATTTATCATCTCCAGGGTGACAGCTACCACTAGGACTTCAACCAGTCAGGCTGAAGAGGCAGCAAGCTCCCTACCCTGCTAGCTCCTGCTGATAACACCTCACCTACCCTCTGACCTTCAGCAGTGAGTCATTCTGCTCAGCCACTAAGGCACACATTCTGCTGGAAAGACTGGCAGAAAGTTGTTCCTGGCAGTGGCAAGTCTTCAAAACCTTTTGATACACCAAGGTGGCTTATAAAACGTTACTGTATCTTTCATCAACGTTCAGTCAGCATGAAACCTGATGCATCGTCAGCTCATAAACCTAAACTGCTTACTGTCAGGTAAACTGTAGCCAGGGCTTATCTGCTTTAAAGAAATAAATCAATTTTTTTCTTTTTAAACACTATAGTTTATCTACTGACTGATTAATCTGAAGCCAGGCCACACAGCTTCTATGTTTGTCTGAAGCTGGTTGGATGCCTGCCCCCCCCCCCCCCCCCCCCCCACTCCCACTCCACCCTCCCCCCCCCCCCCCCCCCCCCCCCCCCCCCCCCATCAAAATCATCCCAAGTTGTTATCTTAATTCTCCTCTTCTCTTCCCAATTCCGGTAACCAAGGTCTGCTTCTTCCAGTGAGGCAGATCTATCTGTTGGCCAAAGGTCACAGGTGTATCAGCCACACACTGTTAGTGTTGTTTTCCTTGATGAGTGCAGCTAATGACTGTCTTCAATAGCTAGGATGAAATTTTAACATCAAATTTGGAATGCTTTCAGTTTCACTTCAGATCTGCTTTAGTCAATGGGCATCAGTGCATGCATCAATGTATTGTAGACCACATACACTAGGCTTAGTTTATAGAGAACAAAAATTAATTGATCAACCAGTGAAATAAAAAGAATGTAAATAAGGAAAATAAAATAAAGTAAAATGAAATGAAATAAGATGAAATAAAATGAAATAAAATCAAGCAAAATCAATAAAATGAAAACAAACATGAAGTATGCTACAATACTGAGGGATTCACATAACTGACAGATGTCTGACTTACTCATTCACAAGTTTTGTAATATGATGGATTACTTCACATAAAACAAAGAAATACCAACAGACAGACATGCAAACAACACGAATTAAGAGCAGCTGCTTAAAGCAGCCTCCTTTCTACAACTATAAGCAACATTATCTTATCTTATCTTCTACAAGGACAAACCAAGTGGCTGGGGACCTTCAGGAAAAAAAAACAACCAGCTAGCTACTGCTAATATTCTTTCTTTCTTTCTTTCTGCGTACGCAGGCTGATACTCCTGCAGACACTGTCTGTATAGACAGGCAGTGGAGTTTTGTTTGTATGACCGTTTTTTAATCCTACCATTAAGGCAGCCATACTCCATCTTCGGGGAAGCTACTGCTAATATATTTGGCTTTTGAACAATTCAAACTCTTCAGAAAAATCGAATACAACTTCTTCCACACGACTCTTCTCAAGTCCCCCAGTCCCTAACCCCCCACCATCACCCTGGTCCCTTTCCCTGCTCCCCTCCTTTCCTTCCTCCCTCCACCCTTCTCTCTCTCTCTCTCTCTCTCTCTCTCTCTCTCTCTCTCTCTCTCTCTCTCTCTCTTCTCTCTCTCTCTTCTCTCTCTCTCTTTTCTCGCTTTCTCTCTCTCTCTCTCTCTGAAACACTTTCCAAATCTGATAAATGATAAGAATGGGACAGGCTAGGAGAATCTTGCCAAAGAAAAGGGGGTTTTTTTTGGCACACATAGTTTAAAGCAACTGTTTTCACCTGGGGAAAAATATCAAAACCCCAAACCTCAGATTTATCAGTCTGTACTGAATACCCTTTCAAGAACTTAATCATATCCTCCCCAAACCCCACTCCCACCAATGGGATGAGACAGAAGAATGATGATCATTTAACTGTTTCTAAGCTGGGTAAGGAAAGCCAAAGGATGGGGTGGGGCGGTAGGGAACAGACAGGGGTAGGGTGTGGAGGGGTGGAAGGATGCGAGGTAAGGATACATGGGGTTTAAAAGGGGGAGGGGAGTAAGGCTAAGTATGGGGGTAGAAGGGAGGAGCTATGTCACTCTTCACCCTTTCCCACCGGTGTAAGTAATAATTATTATGTGACCTGATCTTCCAAACATGTGTGATGTAGCTTTTGCAAAGAATAAAGCCTTAAAAGCGTTCCATATAACTTGAACAGAGGTGTTCCTTCGATCCATACTATTTAATATGCGCACACACACACACACACACACACACACACACACACACACACACACACACACACACACACGTGTGTGTATGTGTGTATGTGTGCGTGCGTGCGTGCGTGCGTGCGTGTGCGTGTGCGTGCATGTCTGTCTGTGTCTCTGACCATTATTCAAAGTGACCTATGGAGCAGTATATAATGTACACACAATGTTCCAACACAGCTAACAGGATTACAAAGCGTTCACTGCAACATGGAATCAATTAGAGGGGATATTCCTCCTTTCTCTGTCCACATTCTTCTCAACTTCCTCTCCCCTGCCTCCCAGGTCTTACCCTTCACCTCCACCCCCTTGCCCAATCTCACAATCTGAAAATAACTGTTTTAGCTGTGGCTGTGTCAGAGGTGTGGTATGTGGGCAGCGGAGGAGGGGAGGCAGAGGAGGGGAGGCGGGCAGGAAGGGAGCAGCAGGCGGCCTGTTTACTGCACTGTAACTCCTCTGGAACCTGACCAGACTGACAGCACAAGCCCCATCCTCCCTGCCAACCCCCCTCCCTGCTTCCTCTCATTCCCTCTTTCTTCCTATATTTTTCTCCTCTTCCTCTCTTTCTAGTAACCCCACCCATCCCACCCCCACCCCCTCTTTCTGTCTGTCTCTTACAGGTAGACCCCACCGAGGTAGTTTCTACCTCAGTGGGTACACCTGATGCTAACCCCTTTTTTTCCTGGCTCTCCCAATCTTTTGAGCAGCCATGGCAGAGAAACAGGGAGGAGTAAAATGATAACACCCCAACACAGAAAGAAGCTGTTACTCGAGTTCAGCAGTCTGACATGGGAAGCCAGCAAACAAAAAATAAAAGCCACAGTTAGGGGGTGATCAGGTATGGAGAAGGTATTAAGGGAGGATAGAATGGATGGGGCATTCATGTAACTTGTCTGTTATCTGCAGGAAAACCTGCCAGGAATTGCTATTTTGCTAGGACTGTTGTTTTGCCACACCCTTACCCTGGGGATGTGAACCCACTGTGTTCCTTTTCCTGCTGCATTCTATCACTTTTCCCTTTCTTTCATATCCCCTCAATCATTCCATCTGATCCTCTTCTTTCAAAACCGGTCTTTAAAAACTTAAGCTAAGAAAACAAACACAGCAGAAACCAACATGACATTCACAGAAAGGCCTCTACAGAGGCATTCGTGAAATTTAATCAATTCGTCTTGCTTGAGGTCCAGCCAACACAGGCTATTCACGTATTTCAGGTTTGAAAATAAATACAAACCAGAACTAAGTTATTACAGTCTTTTTACTGTTTGTGACTTCTAAGATTAGTTGTACATCTGGGTACAACTAATCACACATGTCACAGTCAATCCAGGCCTATGGTGATTAACACTGACATTACCATACACACTTCCAAATGACCAATAATTACATTTGACCAAACACTTCACAGTCGGACAAAGAAGAAAAATAAAGGCTTAAAATGACATCCGACTGTATATCTCCCTACCAGAGGCCTACAGATGCATATATCTAACACATATGACCAGACGGACTTATGGAGGTCTGTACTTTATAATATCTGACAGTTCCATACATTTCACAACTAGACAGGCCTTAGAGCCTTCAGGACAGAATTGCATACTGTGCCATCAAACAGACCTCTGGAGGCATAAGATGACACTGACCATACGTCTACCAACCAAACAGGCCAACAGAGGTCTATTGGACATATCCATCAAAGAGGCCAACAGATACAGGACATATCCATATACCTCTCCACCAAACAGGCCAACAGAGGTCTACAGGACATATCCATATACCTCTCCACCAAACAGGCCAACAGAGGTCTACTGGACATATCCATATACCTCTCCACCAAACAGGCCAACAGAGGTCTACAGGACATATCCATATACCTCTCCACCAAACAGGCCAACAGAGGTCTACTGGACATATCCATATACCTCTCCACCAAACAGGCCAACAGAGGTCTACTGGACATATCCATATACCTCTCCACCAAACAGGCCAACAGAGGTCTACTGGACATATCCATATACCTCTCCACCAAACAGGCCAACAGAGGTCTACTGGACATATCCATATACTTCTCCACCAAACAGGCCAACAGAGGGCTACAGGACATACCTCTCCACCAAACAGGCCAACAGAGGGCTACAGGACATATCCACATACCTCTCCACCAAACAGGCAAACAGAGGTCTACAGGACATATCCACATACCTCTCCATCAAACAGGCCAAAGAGGTCTACAGGACATATTCATATACCTCTCCACCACACACGCCTCAGGAGGCATGTAATGACATCTGACCTTCCATCTCACAATCAGACAGGCCAAAGGAGACCTACAGAGACACTTTATCCAGACATCTTACAGCTAAAGTTACTCCACAGTAGTCATGTAGAGCAACCAAGCTCTGGGCTTAAAACTGCATTTTTCATGTTCTGCTGTAACCCACTAATGTTCTGCATTTCACCCAAATCCTGACATGGATGGAAATGCAACAAGCGTTCTTGAGATCGCTGAACAATCAAAAGCTAAAACAAAAAGCTTGATATTTGGGATGATCTCACATGTAGTCGGAAAATAAACAAAGCTTACAGTTATTTATATGTGGCAGAGCCAGAGACAGCATCAAGAAGAAACAGGGGCTATGACAATGACAACCAGCTTCCTGTGGACTGAAGGCTTTAGAACTGCGACAGGACAATCTGTGTTTATTGAAAGTCAAGCTGACAGCTGTAAGAATTATGCCAAGTAGGCAAGGTAGATGGGACAGCAAAAAAAAAAATCTCCAACAACACAATGAGAAAAAGAAGACGGAGGTCATGGAGACTTACCTTGAGTCTGGCTAGAAGCTCCTGGTGTTCTCGTTGTAGTTGAATGGCTTCTTCCAGTGAGGAGCCCACATCCATCAGGTCCGGCTCCATCTGGTGCACTCGTACCCGGATCCATTCTGCACTCTGCACACATGACACAAACGCACCGTGCCATCAGGCTGTGTAACCAACATGTGCACATGAACATGCAGACTGGGATGAAATAAGTTCCCGTGTGCCCGCATCTATTCTCAACTCAGAACAGAGCTTGACACTGTGAAGGCACATGCATCCAAACCAACTCGTCTTCTTTCACTGGTAATGGTACCCTGTTTCCATGAACACACCTGGACAGGCTGTGTAACAGAAATGATAGGGAATGGTAGAAAAGCTGCACTTCTCCAGTCTGTCTCTCAGGTGTGGTCATTTGCTCATTCAGTGGGCTTGGAAATCTTTGTGTATCTCACACACAATATATATAAATTTCGTGGAAAGGAAAATGAAAAAAAAAATGAAAAAAACTCAAGATGGAAATGCCACATTCTTCTTGCTGCTGAGTTTGATTTCCGTGATTTTTTTCTCTCTAGTTCTTGTGATCTTATTCTTCTATACTTACAATATTGATATTTCAAAGTTACAAAAATGGGCATCCATAGATGTTACTGATATACATAACAATTTTTCAAGTTTTAAAATCAAATCCCATTTCACAGTGATAACAGATGCCAACTATCTCCCCCCACTACATCCTCACTATTTTCCCCACCTAACCTTTCGCCATCATTCTCCTGTTCCATAATTCATGTGATCTTCATTCATATGCGAGTCAAAAAGGCAAACTGCTTCTTTCATTAGAACACAAGATTTGAAGAGTTTGTGTCTGCCATGTCACAGGTTTCAAACATTTGTTTATGAACCTGTATGTGCATGTGCTGAGCTACATTACTGAAATCTGAAGGGCGAAGGCTTGGTGTGTGTTGCACATCCCTGCACTTCATTTATGTTGCAAACGTACAAGTCTGTCTTCAGTTTTGATCAGTCAGGTCCTTTTTCCCCATGTAACATGTAAAGTATAAAAGCTTGTGATCTTGATCATGGAGACCATAGCTAAATCACTCTAAATGACTGTATGGACCCTGCAGATTATCCTGGCAACAGCCTTGACTTTTGGTCAAGGTCACTTGTGAGGTCAGCATAGTTAGAAATTTTAGTGTTATTATTTGTGTCCAGTATAAATAAAGTCTTTTTTTTTAATAAAAATGCCAGGACCATTTTCTGAACGTTTTGACAATAAACTCAAGTCAGGGTCGAAGCTGAGGTCTTCATCAAAGACATGAAATTATGTGTTTAAAAGTCCAAGCCAAAATCCACTGTTGATAAAATCTCTAGCCAGCATCCACTCACACACACACACACACACACACAGAGAGAGAGAGAGAGAGAGAGAGAGAGAGAGAGAGAGAGAGAGAGAAGAGAGAGAGAGAGAGAGAGAGAGAGAGAGAGAGAAGAGAGAGAGAGAGAGAGAGAGAGAGAGAGAGAGGAGAGGAGAGAGAGAGAGAGAGAGAGAGAGAGAGAAGAGAGAGAGAGAGAGAGAGAGAGAGAGGAGAGAAGAGAGAGAGAGAGAGAGAGAGAGAGAAGAGAGGAGAGAGAGAGAGCAAGTAATGCGAAGCTCCTCTTTGCTATTTCCCATCTCAGAAGAAAGTCACAGAGGTTGAAGTGGACAAGCAGGCAGCCAGAGAGACTTACAGAATGGCAGAAGTATGTGGGGGTTAGTAAGATAAACAAAGGTACGAGATCTGATCCAGATCGACAAGTCCAGAAACTGTAGAACATCCTGATTTGTGTTTCTCATGCCAAAGTCCATATAATACTATACTCATAACTTACTTCAAACTTTGGGATGTACTTATGTTTTAACTTACAGATAAATCTATATTCCTTGATCAGGACAGACCTGTGTTTTATTTCAACATTATAGATACAATTGGGTTTTATTATTATCTTACAGATCCACTCATGTTTTATCATATCTTTAGAGATAATACCTGTGTTCTGTAATAACCTTACAACTACATCTGAGTTTTAACCTTCAAGATATAACTGTGATTGATGATCATAGTCTCAGGGATACATACTGTGTTTTTCCTTAACCTTTGAATCATACGTTTTATTATCTTAGCTGTGAATTCTTTTCAACCGAAGATGCGACTGTCCACTTAACAGTTTCTATCATGGCAGTAAGGATGTGAAGTCCTGATTACCAACCTCCTAGCAATTATGACACCAGGATCTAAAAAAAACTTACTCAAATACAAAAAAACAACTTGATATATAAACAGTAATATATGGTACAAACAACAGATTCAACTTGAAGAATGTGAAACCACGGTGATGACTAATGACCAGTCACTGGAATGAATGAAATTATCAGCCTTCAAGCCTCAACCCCAATAGCTGTAGCTGTTGTCTCCTAGCTGTTTCACAATTGTATGGGGGCTGCATGCATGAGCAGCTTGGGCACAACGCCACAGCCACAGGGCCAAATCAGGCAGGCGATGCAGGGAAGCAGCTGGAATCTGTATGGTGAATGGTGTACCTGTGTGTGTGTGGCGAACTGAACAGAAAGATGTGAAAATGTGTGGAAAATGTAGAAAAATATAACGCAGAAACAGTGGGGGGCAATCCTACCCCTGTGAATGCATGACTGGTGAGTTTATGTGTGTGTGGGAGATGTAAACTGGGCAGAAAGACAAGCAGAGAATAACAAAATTGATTTCTTGTCGGCTAATCTTTTTCACTAATATGAACTTTCTTTGAGGATACACTGAAGATTTTACATAGAAACAGAACAAAAAATGTTGACATTTTGGGCGTAGACCATCACTGAGACTGATGACATCAAACAGACTTGTACGCAGATGGGAAAGAAAGCGAAAATGATGGGCAGCAAGGATGCAGTCAAACAATGGGAGAATAATAGAAATTATTCCTTGTCTGCCAATTTTCTTTCTCACAAATAAGAACTTTCTTTGATGCACTGAAGATTTCATGGAGAAATAAAAGAACAAAATTGTCGACTTGAACTGTTTGCAGTATTCCAAGCCCAGCTGACCATACTAGAGCTGGAAACTATTAAACGCAAACGGTCCATAAGTTACAACTACAGACCAAACACATTGCTCTCAAGACATAAAACATGCAACATACTGTCACTGAAGTATTTACATCACAGACCAAACGCCTGCAGATGTTATCTAGACAGTGTTAAAGTGGACAGTCATTCTGCTCCACTGATTATCTCCAGACTGAACAAAAATGAGTAAGAAGTCAAAGGATGCATCTAAGAGCTGCTCCCCACCCTTCTCCCGGAAAAAAAAATCATCTAAATGCCCTTGCAGCAATTAACACCAACGAATGGGCAGCTAGTGTCTTTGTAGCTCTTACAATCCCAGGATTTTTTTGTTTCTTGATGTTATTTGTTGGATAAGAATCTCAAGAACTGCAATGGAGAAAGTAGAGCTGAATGGACTGATAGGCCAGAAAGAAAGAAGTTGACCGAAATGGAAATGTGTTATAAACAAAGATAACAACACAGGCATCTTTCATGCGCATTAACTCCACATGAAGAACCCATGTTCCCTTCCCCTTCTACTCCCTCTTCCAGCATTTGAGTGCAAAATGTGTAGCGTTCAGCAGAAATGCAAAAGTCTGTATTGCAGGAGATACACTCATCCCACTAGGACGGACAGAAAGAATGGTTGGAAGGAGTGGAGAGATGCAGGAAGGCAAGCAGTAAACAGCAGTCAGCGCCACAGTTATGAATTCAGCCTACAGCAAGCCAGCAGACAAGATAAGAGGGGTGTGGATGCTGGGGGTGGGGGCTGGGGGGCAGTTCCTGGAGGTGGGAACACACTCACCTGGCAAGGGCCCAGGTGTGCTGTGCCAACACAGCCCTCCTGTCTGTGTGTTCGCCTATAGGAGTCTGAGAGCTTCAACTGACTGGGATCTGATA
This sequence comes from Conus ventricosus, assembly GCA_018398815.1. Lineage (NCBI taxonomy): Eukaryota > Metazoa > Mollusca > Gastropoda > Neogastropoda > Conidae > Conus > Conus ventricosus. The sequence continues at coordinate 141,955,880 of CM031595.1, read as the reverse complement.
CTGCACCCTTCTACACACCTACCCCCCCCCCCCCCTCCCATCCTCCTTGTACTGCCAAAGCCAGACAGATATCACGAACCCTGCTGCTACTTTGGGGGTAAATTTGGCAACACTGCTTCAAACTTGCTGCCTGTCCCCCTTTCCCATCCTTCCTTGTCCCTCCCTCCCCTTGCCCCCAAACATACATCTCCGGCTCTCTCTCCACAGAACACAGCTCAGAGAAACCCCACACTGGGAAGCAAGAACTGCCAGAACCCTCGATGTTAGAAAACAGTTTCTGCCAAGGTCTAGGTGCAGAATAAAGCTACAAGAAAATGAAAGAGAAACCGACAACGAGATCGGGGGGGGGGGGGGGGGGGGGGGGGACGTGCAGGACTGAGAGGTTCCCTATTAAATGCAAGTTAGTAAAGAATCAAAGACATGTAAAATCATCATTATACATACACACTTCATCAACCAGCCACAATGACCTTAAAAACCACATTTCATCGCGCTTCGACGATAAATGATGGGCATTACTACTGCTGACAGAGAGAGTGGTGAACTGAAGAGAATGTTTTTTAAAGTGTGTGTTTCGTTTCACTTCGGGTGAGCTATGGTGCAATCAATGTTCAGCAAGTCCAGACCACAAAGACGGCAGACTCATAAAAAATATAAATAAAATTTTACAATAACAACAACGACAAAAAACGAGTGAAACCTAAGCTGGTATGCCAGGCAACGAATTTGACTGAGCAACGAATTTGACCGCGACAACCCCACTGTTGGTAGGCACGTGCAACTGGCTTATGTCTGCCGCTCCAATCTGACTGCCACTCCTGCCAGGCATCTGCGTGACCTCGGTCACTGCCCCGCAGAGAATTCTGTCCCATCCATTGAGTGGCCCCAATCACTGCCGCTTCGTTACGGCCGGTGTCGTATATAATACTGTCGCTTATAAAATCGTGTCGCAGCGACAGTATTTCCGGGAAATACTGCATTTTATGGACAGCTACAATATTCTATGGGACATTTTTCGTGAAAAGTTGTCGCGCGACATTTTTTTCCAGCAATTATTGTCGCTGCAACAATATTTCACGTGAAATGCTATCGCTGCGATACAATTCCACGGCGACAGTATTATATACGACACCGGCGCTCGGCCCTACTGAGCAGGGATCTTACACCCTGCGCGTACCTAGCTTAACTAGGCTGACCCTGGAGAAAGGTCCAGTGGCGGTGAGGAAAGACCCACTGACCACAGGGAAAGTCCTGTTGACAGTGGGAAAGACTACAACTTTGGATTCTCTCTTGAGGGCACATAAGACCGTATGGCGAAAGCTTGGCTGTGTCTGGAGTGGCACTGTCTTCATCTGTCCGTGGGCAGGGGTGGTTGGGTCTGTGGGGTGTGCTCGGCAACTGGGGGTGGTGTGTTTTTCGCCGGTGGCTCTGCAGTCATGAAATACGGCTGGTACACCCATGGGGATGCTACTTTGAGGCTGTTATGAGCTGCATCCTGTAGTCTAATTTACCTCTGTTCAGGAGCAGTTATGTCCCTTGATATCTTAATGGAGTGTCCTGCGCGTGCCTGTACCCATCGTCAACACAGCGCAGGCCTCCAAGGGTGGTACAGGACTGCTCTAAGGGCAGGTGAAGACAGTGCTTCTCTGGGTCCTCCCAGCACCTTCGGGTGTTTCTTTTTCTTCCCCTGCGCGTACCCACTCGGCACGCTTCCGCTCTTCGCCCTCTCTCTCACCTTCAACCACAAAGGTCAGAGAGAATTCCTTTCAACTCCAGTGCTTCCAGCCGCCAGTCAACCGTGAACTATCTCTCTCTCTCTCTCTCTCTCTCTCTCTCTCTCTCTCTCTCTCTCTCTCTCTCTCTCTCTCTTCTCACACACACACACACACACACACACACACACACACACACCACTACACACACACGCGCACGCGCGCGCGCGCGCATGCATGCATTCACGTACGTGTATGCGCGCAGCCGCGCACAAGAGAGAGAGAGAAGAGAGATGTATAACAGACGACTTAGCGACAGAAAACGATTGTACTTGCACAGACGTTATAGTGTTTCCCCGCTGTGCCAATTATCATTCTTGATGCGCTGGCAGCCTGCTCCATCCTCTCCACCTCCCCACCCCGCCACCCCTTACCTCATCTTCCACCATGCCAACAATGAGATTATTCGAAGCGCTTCTAACATCCACATTTTATGTTGATGAACTAAAAACACAATGTTGCTCTGCGAAGTTACATACTGATGGTCATTATTATGACGAGATTGTGTTGCTTTCCGTGGCCAAAACTGTCGTGAGAGTACACTTTGGTTTGCAAAGAAAATTAGGCAATTTGTGTAACATGTACATTTCTGCAAGCCGGACTGCACGCACGCACACACACACACACACACACACACACACACACACACACACACACACACACACACACACACACACAAAGAGGTAGGGGGCTATGAACGCCCTTTTATGCATCCCCATTTCCTCGTCTTTGATGATGTGAGATATAAAAGTGGAGGCCTCGTTCATGGTCACATTTCGTGAGATCCTATGCACGAGTGTTCGCTTACCCATGATATGCAACTAAATTAATGAAGGACTAGGCTCTGAGCGATTCAATTATCCAAAGCACCAGTGATCTCTTCCCTGATACAGCTGACAATTCCATTCCTGTTTTGTTCATAGCCCTGATGACCGCGATGGGTTATATCTGGGCTGAATATGCTTGACACAACAAGGAACACTAAATCCACGTACACAGCACCAGTGCTTGTGAGCCCCCAGGCAATGATTCGTGGATTGCAAAACGACAGCAGGATGTGGGAAGTAATCCAAGAGATCCTGACATCTAATTGTTAAATGTACACAACTGGTTCCAGTAATCTCTCTCTCTCTCTCTCTCTCTCTCTCTCTTTCTCTCTCTCTCTCTCTCTCTCTCTCTCTCTCTCTCTCTCTCTCTCTCTCTCCCGGAACTAAACAAACACAGATAAAGATTAATCTTTATAAGATGAAGAACATGCAGAACGAACGAGAAAGTCCTAACTCAGGGATAATTGACAATACATTGAAAGCTATGTAATGACATTAAAACCTTGTACAAACAACTGTCCAACACTCGAAGCAGACTTCCAAGAACTCTATGCTGGAGCTAGCTGCGTGTGTAATAAATGTGTACAAATGTCATGCCATGTTCTCTAGAGACCATTGCCTCGTTTAGCCACTTTCATTAACGAGCGCAGCACGAGCTCGTTGGAGCAATCAAACAGCTACAGACCAAGCGTAATGACGGCACCGAAACTCCAATTATCGTACTACATTCTGCCTCTCTCTCCTTCCGAGTTTCCAAGCCGTCATGTGGCTGCGCACACAGTGTGTTTCCACTGTATGAATCACTTCAATCATCTATGCCTTTCTCGTATCTTACTATCGGGAACTGAGAGCGAGGCAGTCAAACGGCTAGACTTCTATCATCAACACGGAAGGAAAGGTGGGGGTTTTTCTTACTTGTGCTCAGACTTCAAGATCTGCCAGAAGCATAGAGAGTATATTCCCCTTCATAAACACTCAGTGAACTTCTCGTTATAGATAACCCGTCCAGCGCTCTCAAATGACATCCAAAACTTCAAAACTCCAGCTGGTAATCAACAAAGCAAAAGCCTACGGCAGGAGATGCGACTCACTCTGGGACACGTTGACATTTTGCCAATCAACTTCTGTCCCTTCCTTCAGGATGATACAGAAAACATCCCTTTCGACTATCCTAGCGGTCACTTAAAATCAGGGGGCCGGATAGCTCAGTTGGTAGAGCGCCGGACTCGTGATCCTGGGGTTGCGGTTCGAATTTCGGTATAGGGGGATTTTTCCCTCGGAGTTTAACATTGGTTCTGACTCCATTCCCCATATAGTCCTTCGAATGAACTATAAACCGAGGTTCGTGTGTGAACGCACGCATAACATCTTGCACACACGTAAAATCCCATCACCAACTTTCGGAAGAGAAGGCCAGTTTGGCCGTTGGTATGGATGACACGTGACACATAGCATGCACCTTCCCGAAGATGGAGTATGGCTGCCTTAATGGCGGGATAAAAAAGGGTCATACACACAAAACTCCACTGCCTGGCTATACAGGGAGTGTCCGCAGGAGTATCAGCCTGCGTACGCAGAAAAAAAAAGAAAAAAAAACCTTAAACTCAAACACTGGTGTGTGTGTGTGTGTGGTGTGTGCGTGTGTGCGTGCGTGCGTGCGTGCGTGTGTGTGTGTGTGTGTGTGTTGGTGTTGATGTTGGTTTTGTCATGCTGCGTATGATTGTTTCGTAATTGTTAGGGCATATTGACAAATCCCCTGTTCTTATCATCATCATCAGTAGCAGCAGGCAATACTGTTATTACAAAAGGCCAAATCAATGAAGGGTTCCTATGACAGAAATTTCTTTTTCCATGTGTTGTTGTTGTTGTTATTGTTGTTGTTTGTCATTTTAAGCCTGATTAAAGGGCGGGTTTGTGGGCGGAGGCATCGTGTGCCCTGCATTCACTATTGTACTGTGTTGCGCTGTGTCGCATCATATTGTGTCGTGCTGAATCGTACGATTGGATTGTTATCCCGAGCTGTGTCCAACTGTGCTGTATTGTTTTGCGTCAGGTGCGTGGTATCACACTGCTTTATGACTGTGCTGTACTGAACTGAATTGAACAGCATTGTGTTGTGTCCAATCATGCTGTGTCATATTATTTGTATGTAACATGCTGTACGGAACTGTATTGTATCGTATTTGTATAGTGTATGTTTATCTGTGTTCAACAGTGTCAAACATTTTTCCTTTCAACTTTTCGAGACTGCTTTTAATGTCTAGGAAAGTGTTACCATAATGCCTTTTTTCAATAACACAGACAGAGTGAGACAGACAGACAGACAGACAGAGACAAAGACAAAGACAGACAGACAGACAGACAGACAGAGAGAGAGAGAGAGAGAGAGAGAGAAGAGAGAGAGAGAGAGAGAGAGAGAGAGAGAGAGAGAGACAGAGGCGGAGTAAATATGATTCTTGTGTGGGTCCGTCTACGTAAGCTAAGCGCATGCAGTCACGAAAACTTCGGATTTATCATCTCCATCTCCTGACTGGAGGGATGAGGAAACGAAATCCGACCCTCCCTGTGCCTGACCTGACTTTGGATCACGGCACGAGCTTAGGCGCACTGCACCACCTTTCTCGCTTACCTCTCCGCCACCATTCCCGCACGGCACGAAGGCTTTCACAGTCTTTACTGTTTTCAGAGTCTAAAACTACATGGCTTCCACATCAACGATCTATCGAGAGGTTTCCCTTTCCCGCCTTACCTGCCTAAATCCTCCTCCCCCCCCCCCCCCCCCACCTTTCTCTCCCTTTCCACTCCCCTACCCCCACCCCACCCTCCCGTCCCTATACTACCCCCACACTCGAAGTATGGTGTATGATGAGTCTGGGGAGTTTAGGCGCGCTCTCCTGTTATCATCCCAAAGGCAAAGACGGGGCAAGAGGGTGGAGGTGGGGGGTGGGGAGAGGGGAGAAGGAGGGGGTTTCCATGGCAACCCCATAGCAGGTAGACCAGAAGCAGCGCCAAGAGTAGATAACGTGATGAACGCGTGCCAGCCTCCTCACATCGCCAGAGGGGGATTGGGGGTGGGCGTGGAGGAGAGGGGTAGGGGAAAGGGGGAGGGGAGGGAGGTGCGAGGAAGCGTGAGGATTGTAGGGGTAGAGTCAGGTTGGAAAGGGTACGTGGGTGACTGAGATTGGAAAGGTGTGCATGCGCGCGCGCAAACGCAGGGAATGACTTAATTAATTAAAGGTGCGAACCCAAATTTAGCAGCTTAGCTTTCGAAAACATGGGCGGATTAATTATGTAAACACTTTAAAGAAGCAACACTGAACCCTACCCATGTGTAGGGAAGAAGGAGTTTGGTGTGTGTGTGTGGGGGGGGAGGGGGGGGGGGGAGGGAGGAGGAGGGGGTCTGGGGGGGGGGGTGGCAGACCTCCGTGCTCACGCAATGTTATGGTGCAGTCTGTTTATTGCAGCCGATCGCATGATGGCCGTTTCAAAGCTTTCAATAGTCAAAATCTATGGGGAATCATAGCACTTGCTGTCCAAAAAAAAAAACGATTGCAATTTTCTTCATAAAACGATCAGCCCCCCACCCCCATCCCCCACCCCCACTCTACCTCCCATCCTCAATCTTCCTTTGCCAGGTTATCCTGTATATGGGCAAAGGTGTCGTGAAGTCGTAACGAAAAGGCCAGCGCTAAAATGCTTGGCTGATTATCGCTTTCTCATACATTCCGTATCCTGAGACCTGCATTCGGCAGTTACAAAAGCCAATGTTCTGTGAGTTCCTCGCATGACAATCTTCATCCTCCTCAAAAAGAAGTTAAAAAGCGAGACTTTTAATAATGGTCAAAAGTACAATTCACTTCAAAATTCAAAAGCACTCTACTCCTCTCCCACAAAGATGACCGTTAAGACCATATTACATTAAAAACAACAACAACCCTAAAATGCATACAAATTACAATCCAAGATAAGTAGAAGATCTAAAACATTTGCTTTTTGTGATGGTGATTATGTATCCGGGTGGCCCTAACTGTGTTCAGCCAGGGAACACAAACAGCAAACTGCACTGAGGCACTGGAATTGGTGCATTCTAGTCAGACGTAAACGCATTAGTGAAGCAAATGCCACCCACACTCCGGAGTCTACAGGTGTGGATGAGAACAGCGTTATCAGCTGAAGTTGGCACATCATCACTAATGGAGGCAATGAGTGAAAACTGAGGGACTGTACCTATACTCGACTGAATGACATTGGCAAAGCAATGATTAGTGCCAGCAGGCACTCTTCAGTTGGCTCTATCTGGTGGCCAGTGCGTTGTGTAAATGGCAGCATTTACGGAGTGTCTATAATAGGCTTCACAGTACAGAAAATGCACACACAAACGCGCGCGCGCTCGCGCGCATCCACGCACACAGCACGCACGCATGCGCACACGCACGCTCACACAACACTGTCTCTCTCGCACGCAAGCGCGCACACACACACACACACACACACACACCACACACACACACACACACACACACACACACACACACATGATCTTTACAAAACAGTGAGTTTCAAAACGAAGTGACTGAGAGCGGGAAAATGAAGCAAAATTTAGACAGAGAAGGGGGTAGTTACCACCAAGGACACAGACAAAAAGTGTACAGGACAAAACTGTATTCTGTTTGTCTGTGAAATGGCGGTAACTAACCCCTTTTTTTTCTAAATTTTACAAAACAGGTGGACACTAGTTGTAAGCGCATAATAGGTAGGAATACTCTGTTCAACTTATGAACAGGCTATGAATATACAAAGACATCAACAATGAACTGCTGTACACTAGCCTTTACTAGATCAGGGTGGACACGAAGATGATCAGAACAAAGGTGTACACAGAATGCACACTACTTGTGCATTCTACTTTATTGGCCTACATATATAACACGTATACATAGCAGTGTTATACTGATTTCTATTAGTCTAGTATGCAACAATGTCCAGAACATTACTGTCCTAAAATAACAAAAACAAACACAAAATATACATACAAATGGTCGGCAGGTTTTAGGGACTAGTTTTAGTCACATGTGATTTAACATTTCACATTCCAAGTACCCCCACGAGATTTTCTGAACTGAAACATATGTCGTCTTGTCTTGTTATATGGGATGCAGTGAGAAAAGAAACGAAAAGAACATGGCAATGCCGCACAATTCTTCACACAGCATCACCATTAAAACCCTGTAGCTCCCAATGCTTCAGAACAGACACAGAAGTAGCCAACTCTTATTCTTAACGTACAAAAATGGAATCATCATCAACAGTGTCATCGCGTGCACTTATGTAGTGCCTAACATCTAACTGTGGGCTTTCGGCACTTTACAAAACAATCTTCATAGCATGCACTTATGTAGTGCCTAACATCTAACTGCGGGCTTCCGGCACTTTACAAAACAATCTTCATAGCATGCACTTATATAGTGCCTAACATCTAACTGCGGTGTTTTCGGCACTTTACTTACAAAACAATCTTCATAGCACATGCACTTATATAGTGCCTAACATCTAACTGCGGGCTTTCGGCACTTTACAAAACAATCTTAAGGTGTATACTTTGACACAAACTTTGAGACAATGAACAAAATTGTACTGAAAGTGACAACGCTTTATTGTCACTTGTTGTTGTTGTTGTTGTTGTCGTACCCTGGCTAAAAGACTCCAGGGATCATCCAAACAGCCGAAGCACTTGAACACTATGGTACAAATGCATCAGCTGGGGATGAGAACATTACGTGTGTGACCGTTTTTGACTACCCGCCACGTGGGCAGCCACACTCCGACTTCGGGGGATTTTGGAGACTGATATTGATAATGTTATGCTAGGAGCTTGTCACAACTGAAGACAATCCCCGCATAACTATGCAGAGCATAACAACATTTTGATGTAGCCTTGGTGTTCTAGCCCATGTCAAGAGTAAACATCTGCACAGTATACACTGCAAAACGTACATTCTAATCAAGCCAGAAGCTTAATTAAGGTAGTGTTTTTACTGAGCAGCTGAGGGGAAGAGAGACAGACAGCAGGCCAAACGCCAGGACCGCAGCAGGTGTGGTCGTCATTAGAGGGGAGAAGGGGTGTAGTAGCTTTGCTCCCCCCCTCCCCCCCCCCCCCCCCCCCCCCCCCCCCCCCCCCCCCCCCCCCCCCCCCCCCCCCCCATCATCCTGACTTCCTTCTACCCTTCTACTTTCTCTGCTCATACCACTACCATCCTTTCCCCCCACCCACCCGCCTGCAGCCCACCTAACCGTCCCTAAAACATCTCTCA
>CM031595.1:141884470-141944470 GCA_018398815.1 Conus ventricosus | reverse complement strand
GCAGTGTGAATAGTTATATAAGAGCTGTGGTGTTCAGATGGATTTTGAATAGTACCTTTTATGGGCATGATGTTCAGATGACCTATGGATGACCATGCTGTTGATATAATTATATTATGAATAATAACATAATGGGTGTATTGTGTAGTCAGATTGTGAATGGTTACATAATGAGTGTGGTGTTCATATAAACCATAAATAGTTACAAAAGGGGTGTGGCGATCATATGGATTATGAAACAGCACAGCAGATGTCATGTTCTGATGAATTGTGAATAATTACACAATTGGTGTGAGGTGATCATGAATAATGGCATAAATCATGAACTGATTAGATGAAGACCAGATGCTGCAATCATACAGACTATGAATGGTTAAATCAATAAAAATAAGACAGGCATACTTTTACTGTTTATATGAGGTCGCAAGCATGGAAACATATAAATGATGCATAGTTGCATGACAGAAGTGATATTGAAGACAATGAATCTTCAACTGATGGGCGTCATGTGCAGATGGTTTACAAATGGTCACATGGCAAATATTGGTTATGCATGGCTACAGCTACTGTATGGGCAGGGCCTGGGCAAAGCGATGTCCACAAGGCAGGTCTGCTTTCCACCCCACTAGCTGAATGTACAAACTATACAACATTTCCTACATTGATTGCAGAACTGCCGTATTATTTATCATGCATTCCTCCATTGGTTGCACTGAAGTATTACCTGTTTCTCAGTGTCCTGCACTATTTCCAAACCTGCAGTATAAAAAGTTTCTCATGATTCCCCACACTGACTTACAAATGGTGTGATGCTAGGGATTATGAACGGTTACAAGAAGGGTGTGATTCTGTGGATTATGGTTATATCAAGTCTGTGATACTGTAATACAGTAATGCAAACTGATACATAATGTTAGTGATGCCATGAACTATGACCGTCTACACAGGTAGTATTACAGATTATGAACTGATAAAATGGTGGATGTGATGCTAGAGATTATGAATAGAACTGGCTACAATGAGTGCTATGTTATGGATGGGGAACAGCTGCATAATGGGTGTTACGTCATAGACTGTGAATGGTTATATAATGAGTGTAATGTTATGGAGTGTGACCAGTTACATATTGAATGCGATGCTATGGATTAAGAATAAATACATAATTGGAGTCTTGTTATGGACCGTGAATTGTTAAATAATGGGTGTGACATTATGGCATATAATTACATACTGCATATACTGCTAAGGATCATGAATGGTTACAAAATGTGTGGCATTATTAATGCATGTTGAGTGTAATTTATGAGCTGTGAATGGTTAGATATTTGTGTGATGGTATTGACTGTAGCAGTTACATAATGTGAGTCATGTCATAGATCATAGATGGCTACTTAAAGAGCGTGATGTTATGGGTCATGTATGGTTATATAATGGATGCACTGTTAGGGATCATGAGCGGTTACATAATGGATGTGATATTATAGATCATAGGCTGTTACATACTGGGTGTGGTGTTATGGATCATAAGCAGGTTCATAATGAGTGTGAGGTTATGGTTCATGACCAGTTACATAATGGGCGTGATGTTATGGATCATAAGCAGGTTCATAATGAGTGTGAGGTTATGGTTCATGACTGGTTACATAATAGGTGTGATGTTATGGTTCATGATTGGTTACATAATTGGTGTGATGTTATGGTTCATGATTGGTTACATAATGGGTGTGATGTTATGGTTCATGATTGGGTACATAATTGGTGTGATGTTGTGATTCACGACTGGTTACATAATGGGTGTGATGTTATGGATCAGGACTGGTTACATAATGGGTGTGATGTTATGGATAATAAGCAGGTTCAGAGTGGGTGTGATGTTATGGTTCATGACTGGTTACATAATGGGTGTGATGTTATGGTTCATGATTGGTTACATAATGGGTGTGATGTTATGGTTCAGGACTGGTTACACAATTGGTGTGATGTTATGGATCAGGACTGGTTACATAATGGGTGTGATGTTATGGATCATGACTGGTTACATAATGGGTGTGATGTTATGGATCAGGACTGGTTACACAATGGGTGTGATGTCATAGATCAGGACTGGTTACATAATGGGTGTGATGTCATAGATCAGGACTGGTTACATAATGGGTGTGATGTCATAGATCAGGACTGGTTACATAATGGGTGTGATGCAATGGATCAGGACTGGTTACATAATGGTGTGATGTCATGGATCAGGACTGGTTACATAATGGGTGTGGTGTTATGGTTCAGGGCTGGTTAAATAATGGGTGTGGTGTTATGGTTCAGGATTGGTTACACAATGGGTGTGATGTCATGGATCAGGACTGGTTACATAATGGGTATGATGTTATTGATCGTCAATGGTAATTGCTTGTGAAATGTGTGTGATGTTATGGATCATGAGTGGATGCATAATGGATGTGATGTTATGGATTATGAGTGGTTGCATTTCAGATTCTAGGGATTATGATAAATAAGAGTGGATGTGCTATAAATTCCAGATAGCCTGAACAATTTCATGAAAAGAGTGACATTCTAGTGGGCCGTCTATGAAAGGATTTGTCACGGATGAGTCCAGAAGAGTTAAAATTGTTATAAAAATACCACGTTGATAAGGCTTATGAACAGTAGTACTGTATATATGTAGTATGAGGTGGTCTGATGGATTGAGCAACTGATGTGATGTTTAAAGAGATTATTACATAACTGGATTAACATTCGAATCACTATGAATTCTGAACTACATAAATATGAAATAGGTATTCAGTTTACAAGGAAATGTATATTTCACTTGCTATTTTGTTTAAAAAATATTATTCATTGTGTATAGTCAATACCAAAATATGCATAACTCTCTCTCTCTCTCTCTCTACACACACACACACACACACACACACACACACACACACACACACACACACACACACACACACACACAGAACCAACTGAAGAAAACATGAAACAAAATTGGTGAAAAAGGACAGCTTGGGCAAAGTAAACGTGGTCAAACAAGCAACATGTGTTAATCCATTGAACCACCCTGATAAATGAACACCTTTAATACTGGGTGTGGCACACACATAAAAATGAAATCAGTGAGTCACCAAACCTGTGACGAAGCAAGAGATTTAGTCATCAGAAGGATAACAGGTTTCCATAGCCACTTTTTTATGTCTAAAAAAAACCTCTACAATGGCTGCAGCATGGACATGGACATACAAATGAACATCAACAGTCACACAGCCCCTCTGTACTAATGAAGCTGCTCTACATATACCAATGATGATTGCTGCTGGACAACAGAGATTACGAGTTGACGTTAACACAAAAATAAAAAAATATAAAACACTGAACCAGACAAACAGGTGGCTACCCAAAGAACAGTAATTCACCTTGACAATGTATACATTCCACCTCTGGACAGCCTACAGACCAGGTGCTTCAGAACAAAGGGTTGAAAAAAAACTTGAAGAGGGACAGGTAGCCATTTGTAGAGGCACCTTGCGATCTTAAGCCCATGCTTACAATGACCTCAAAAGGGTGTGGCACTAGATCATGTGGGAGGAGCGTGGTCAGACAGACTCTACGGCGTGTAGATATTCATCAATAGGACAACCACCAATATGTTGTCAATGAATCAGAGAAATCGGACTATCTATGAGAGGGAGATGGGCGTGGCACAACAAAAGACAAGACTGTTGCAAAGGTGGGGCAGGTGTGAAAGGTGGTGGTAGACAGGTACTCACTCTGAGGACTGCCAGCACCACCTTGGAGCGCCCGGCCTGAACGGCGACGGTGCTGATGGTGGTGGTGGAGGGGGGGAACTCGGTCAGTTCCCTGCTGTCGGTGTACCGGCCCGACATGGTGATCGATCTTCCTCACTGGCTGGTCCTCACTTCTACACGCACCGAAGTGGACAGTCACATCCACTGAAACGTCCAGCAGTGATCACAGAGAGTCCGGGGGTGCTGAAGGTGAGGGGCTTGGAAAGACAGCATTGGGTGATGCGGCATGCATGCAGAGCCCTACAAAATTCACGGCTCTAAACAACTCTTCTAACTGAACTCAGTTCGGCTACAGCGTTGGTATATGAACTCTATTGAAACTGCGTTGTTTGGGCTGCGTCTACTCCAGCGAAGGGGGGACAGGTGAACTTTCGCGAAGGGATTCTGTTCAGAAGATTCCTTTGTCGGTCCGAACCCTGAAGATTGCCGTGACCTATTACTGCTTTCTTGCATTTATTTCAATGTAACACTGTGTCTCGATTAATTTGATTTTTATTTAAAAACCGAATCAGCTAACCCTCGAAGCTGCGCCCCCTGGAAAAGGATGAGTTTACTGCAGAAGCGGACTGCAGCAGAGCAGGTAGTGCCAGAGACAGATAGGGGCCTCCCAAATAAGGTCAGGCCTCTCTGTGCCTAGTCACCACTAACACCTCCCTGCAGCACGCAGCAACCCTTCGTCTGACGCTCACACGCGCAGCCTGCAATGCACCCCACCCTCCACCCCCACCCCTTCATCCCCCTGCTTCCACTTCTTCTATTCCTCTCTCTCTCTCTCTCTCTCTCTCTCTCTCTCTCTTCTTATCCCTCCACCTCATTCCACCATTATATCCTCTCTCTCTCTCTCTCTCTCTCTCTCTCTCTCCCCTCTCTCTCTCTCTCTCTCTCTCCTCCACCCCCATCCCCAATCCCTGGGCTCTTTTCTGGCATGCAGCAGGCCTACGCTGAAGTCGGTGAATGTCGAAAAGGGCAGACTTTCTGAGGTGGTGGTGGGATGGGGGTAGTCGCCCCACGTTATTTAACCAAAAGCAAATGCGTTTGTACATAAACTGCCAATTTTCTGTAAAGCCAGTTCTGAGGAAGAGATTTTTTTTTCTCAAGGATTCGTATTTTTTACATGAAAACGTTTCACACTCATGCAGTGGACAATACAAACACTTCTTAATTTCAGAACATATCATAAACAGTTCTAAATGAAAGTTAAATTAGTTGTTTCGCAATCTTGCCCCTCCCCTGCGAGTGACTCAGCCAGCATACATGGCCCCTGCCTGCCAATGAACCGTAACAGACAGCAGGCAGACCGAGGTCATCCTGCCGATTGTCAGTGTCTGAGGATGTGATCCGTGACAGCCTGGGTGATGGGTCACACTGATGTGTGGAAGTCGGTTCTGGCACTTTTGGCCCTGTTTCTCTTGGACGCGTCTGTTTGGCTCCCTGTGGCTGTGTAGGTAGCTTTAGCAGCAGCCGTCATGTCAACACGCCCTCTGGCACTGACACACAGCCTGTGTTGGCAGGTGGAACCGAGGGTGGTTGAGCACTCCAAATCGTGGCGACGTTTGAGATGCACAAACACACACACACCTAAACAAAATGTCGTCTGACCGGCAAAATGATCAAAGAACCGAAGTCATTAATTGCACACTATGGCTGTGACCAGCTGTCTCAGTTCAGCATCTCAGGGGTCAGTCCTTTCAGAAAGCTGAGGGCCAGGAGCGTCCTTGCTCTTTGTCCAGCTGTCAGGTTTCGGATCACCCGAAGACGTGACCCGGTTGGTGAAGAGTTCAATAATGATCTACACCGTCACTATGACACAACTGCACTGCTGGTCTGACCACTGGCCACTCCCAGTGCTTCTACTTCCTGACAATACTATCCGACAAGGTGGAACACAGATGATGAGAGAGATGATCGTATGAAAGTGGTTCGAACTTCTTCATTCAGTAGTGGAAAAAAAGGTCACACACACACACACACACACACACACACACACACACACACACACACACACCTGGAACACAGATGATGAGAGAGATGATCGTATGAAAGTGGTTTCGAACTTCTTCATTCAGTAATGGAAAAAAAGGTCACACACACACACACACACACACACACACACACACACACAGAAAGAGAGAGAAAGACACACACACACACACACACACACACACACACACACACACACACACCACACACACACACACACACACACACTTCGTGTCAGCAGACAGCAATCCACATTTCACATGGAGATATTTACGTTAATTGGAATGTCACAGTTAAAGGAGTTTGGCCGGTGGCCGGCAACATATAATTCAAGTTACATAACAGCCGCTTAAATTTTCCATGTAGCAATTACCAATTAGTCCAGTGTTGCTCCCATTTATTCACTCCAGGATAGAAAACATGATCTATTAGCACCAAGACGTGACTCTCCGTCCATCGTCATTAGCGTCACTGTCAGTGCAGAAAACCATCCACACTCAGATGTCACAACGTCGGTCTGTGACTCAGTTACCAGTTCAACGGAGCTGACGGCCGTGTGGATGTGTCCGAGAAAGACAGCTCTGTATTTAACATGGTACTGAAACCGATCCTTCTGTTCTGTTCCACCACAAGCATAGCAGAACATTTCCATTAGGTATGCTTATTCACTCTCTCTCTCTCTCTCTCTCTCTCTCTCTCTCTCTCTCTCTCTCTCTTCTCTCTCTCTCTGCATGTGAGTATGTATCAGTATGTGCGTGTAAGTGAGTGAGTGTGTGTGTGTGTGTGTGTGTGTGTGTGTGTGTGTGTATGTGTGTGTGCGTGCGCGCGCGCGCGTGTGTGTGTGCGTGCGTGCGTGCGTGCGTGCGTGCATGCGTGTGTGTGTGTGTGTGTGTTTGAGAATGTATGTGAGGAGAGAGAGAGAGAGAGAGAGAGAGAGAGAGAGAGAGAGAGAGAGAGAGAGAGAGAGAGATTCAGCGTAGTGTGTGTGCTGTATCATTTGCTCTGTGTATTCGTGCAAATGTACGTGTGTGTGTGTGTGTGGGGTGTGTGTGTGTGTGTGTGTGTGTGTGTGTGTGTGTGTGTGTGTGCGCGCGCGCACATGCGCACGTGTGTGTGTGTGTGTGTGTGTGTGTGTGTGTGTGTGTGTGTGTGTGTGTGTGTGTGTGTGTGTGCGAGTGAGAGGGGAAGGAGAGAGAGAGAGTCCGCGTGGATGCGAGCGTGTGAATGTGTTTATATGTGTAGGATTCTTTTAAAACCAAGAATGAACAGGTGGGACAGATTATCAAACGTTGATCTGACAGCAGCCTACCATATAACAGCAAAGACCGTGACTCAGCAGCGCTGCTGATCAACTGTTACCAAGCTGTTTGCGCCACCTAATGAGCAATCATACACCCAGCCAAGGGAGACAATAATGTTCGGCAGCACAGTTTCTGAGCTATGTAATTGATCAAGTCGTCAACGTTGCAACTGTTCCTGCATGACACCACTGACGCGGTGCGCTGCCAGAGCAAACACACAGAAGCCAGAAATCATAACGTCCAGAAACTCACATGCAAAGCCGTCATGTCCTGCCAAACACACACACACACACACACACACACACACGCGCGCGCGCGCAACGCAGACAGACAGATAGCGAGACAAACTGAGAGACAGACAGCAAGATGTCCAGCCACGCATTAGGCTGGCAAAACGAGCGATGGAGAAACGGGACGTGTCAATTGTATGACCATTTGTCAATGAATTAACCCGTACAGACGAACAGATTTCCATTGGAACTGAGCATGGTCGATTTCAGGCAGGAAGACGAAGCGAGCTGGGCTATTCTAGTCCAGAACAGACACATTTGTTTACACCTGTAAATAGACCATAGTTCGCCACGGCCTCCGCCATCTCTGCCAAGTATGTGGAAAACATCACGTAGCGGGTAAACAAAGGAGACTATAGTCGTGGGTCACAAAAAACAGCTTAATAAGACCGCAGATTGTGGTTTATGTACATCGTGGATGATCTGAAGATTGCAGAAAGGATTTAATTCATAAATGGACAGAACTGGGGTTGAGTTATTGAATCATGGTGATCAAAGATCACAAAGTGCACATTATTGCTTAGAGAGCTGAAACTATTGTGCTTGAGCTATTTGAAAGAGTGTTGGTTACTGACCAGTTGTCGCAGAAAAAAAAACACGGATGAGGTTCAGAGCTGGTTCGGTGAGATGTAGTCAGCCCTAAGCGAGAACTCGAAGAATGTTTTCATCATTATCAGTCACTGCTCACTGAAGTAGGAAGAAAGGAATGCGCCACTCCCACCCACCCCCGTCTCCCTCACCCCATCCCACCCTCACTTCCCTTCCCCCTCCACTGGTCTCTCCCTTCCCACTGCTTACCCCCTTATCCCCCCCCCCCCCCCTTCCCATTTTCCCTCCCGCGCTAAAACCAGGAAGATTTGGATGCTGTGTGGTGAACGCCCGGCCCTTGCTGCTCTTGCTCCTGTTATGTGTGCTGCTGGCTGTAGCGCCGCTGGTGGAGATGAGGCCAGGGTGGGGTGGGGTGGGATGGGGGCTGGGTAAGATTGGGGGATGGACAGGCTGACGATGTTGCGGCAGTGGGCTGAAGAAGAAGGGAGACTGGGGTGGATCAGAGAATTCCACATTCTCCGGGTGGATGAGGATGTTGCAGTGGGCTGAGAAGACGGGGAAGATGGGGTGGATGAGGATGATTGTGAAGGGGGTGGTGGAGGAGAGGGCAAGGCTGCGGCAGGTGAGCCAGACATGATAAGGAGATATTTTAATCCTTGACACTCTGCCCAGCTCTACTCTCCACCTCCGTCTCCCCACCTTCTCCGCAGTGTAAGAGCCAGGGAAGTGGGAGAGAGAGCAGGGTACACTGAGGAAAACGGGTGAGATGTAGGATACCCAGTTTACTTCCTCTTGCCAATGCTGCTGCACGTGCCAGTCGTGCAGTAAAGAAACGCTAATGTTTGTTTGCTTCTCCCTGCCGGAATACTGACAGTAACATATGGAGCTACACGTTTGGTTCGGAAGCAAAACACACTTTCAGCTTAAGTACATTCTGTGTGTGTGTGTGTGTGTGTGCGTGTGTGTGTGTGTGTGTGTGTGTGTGTGTGTGTGTCTGCACATGCACTTGCATGTATGCATGCATTGTGTGTGCATGTGTGTGTTTGCATGTGTGTATGTGTGATTGTGTCTATGTCTGTGTAGTTGCATGTGTGTGTGTGTGCATGTGTGTGTGTGTGCTTATGTAATTCTGATGAATGACTGCTTATTGTTTACGCAATTAAAGTAATTACATGGCATTAGTCAGAGCCATACTGTTGGGGATGGATGGATATGAAGATCCCTCAAGTAAATTTGACATGATTCCCACATCTGCCCTTTCAAATTTGATCTCTTAAGAACATGAAAAGGATAAAACGGAAAAGACTGTCGGAAAAAAAGAATGTGCAGCCCACACTGCTACCCATCTTAAATAATGTTACCATGTCTGTCTAGGACTTCTTCAGTCCACCTCTGTGGCGTTTACCTTTCAGTGTACTCTGTGAGACATTGTATTCTGGTCCTCCATGTTTCAGCAGTTCTGCTGACACGTTCTTCCTTTCCTGGTGATGCTTCTTTGAGTACATGGACCGCTTCTTTCAACTCTTCCTGAATAATTGCAAGTGTCCACTAGTTCACCGCTGGTGTTTACAGCGCAGTTCAGTACACTGAGAATACAAAGTCTCTTTGGATCTGGATGTTTCTTTCTGTAACATGCAGCTACCCCTGAAGGAGTATACACTCATGGGTATTTGAACAGTCCCACACTGAAGGAGACTACTGTTTCAGCCTACAGAATTTGTTTGCCTTTTCCCATGCAAACCAGACAAGTGTCATAAATGTGTTTGTACAACTGAGACCCAAGATCTGTATCAAAAGGTGGGCAACTGGAATGACGGAGTGTGACATTTGTTTCAGAAGATGGACTATTGGTATGATGGAATGTGACATTTATATATGAAGATGGACTATTGGTATGATGGAATGTGACATTTATATATGAAGATGGAGTATTGGTGTGATGGAATGTGACATTTATATATGAAGATGGAGTATTGGTGTGATGGAATGTGACATTTATATACGAAGATGGACTATTGCTATGATGGAATGTGACATTTATGTAAGAAGACGGACCCGTATGACGGAATATATTTGTATCAGAAGGTGGACCACAGGTATGATGGAATGTGACTTTTGTATTAGAAAGTGGATTACTGAAATGATGTAATATGACATTTGTATCAAGATGGTGGACTACTGGAATGATGGGATGTGACTTTTGTAGTAGATGGACCACTGGTATAATAAAACGTGACTTTTGTAGAAGATGGACCACTGGTATGATGGAATGTGACATTTGTAGTAGAAGATGGACCACTGGTATGATGGAATGTGACATTTGTAGTAGTTGGACCACTGGTATAATAAAATGTGACTTTTGTAGAAGATGGACCACTGGTATGATGGAATGTGACTTTTGTAGTAGAAGGACCACTGGTATGATGGAATGTGACTTTTGTAGTAGAAGGACCACTGGCATGATGGAATGTGACATTTGTAGTAGGACCACGCTATAATAAAACGTGACTTTTGTAGAAGATGGACCACTGGTATGATGGAATGTGACTTTTGTAGTAGAAGATGGACCACTGGTATGATGGAATGTGACATTTGTAGTAGAAGATGGACCACTGGCATGATGGAATGTGACATTTGTAGTAGAAGATGGACCACTGGTATGATGGAATGTGACATTTGTAGTAGTTGGACCACTGGTATAATAAAATGTGACTTTTGTAGAAGATGGACCACTGGTATGATGGAATGTGACTTTTGTAGTAGAAGGACCACTGGTATGATGGAATGTGACTTTTGTAGTAGAAGGACCACTGGCATGATGGAATGTGACATTTGTAGTAGGACCACGCTATAATAAACGTGACTTTTGTAGAAGATGGACCACTGGTATGATGGAATGTGACTTTTGTAGTAGAAGATGGACCACTGGTATGATGGAATGTGACATTTGTAGTAGAAGATGGACCACTGGCATGATGGAATGTGACATTTGTAGTAGGACCACTGGCATGATGGAATGTGACATTTGTAGTAGAAGATGGACCACTGGTATGATGGAATGTGACATTTGTAGTAGAAGATGGACCACTGTTATGATGGAATGTGACATTTGTAGTAGAAGATGGACCACTGGTATGATGGACTGTGACATTGTAGTAGAAGATGGACCACTGGTATGATGGAATATATATGACATTGTAGAAGAAGACGGACACCTGGTATGAGGGAATGTAACTTGTAGTAGAAGATGGACTCCTGGTATGAGGAAATGTAACTTGTAGTAGAAGATGTACCACTGGTATGATGGAATGTGACATTTGTAGTAGAAGATGGACCACTGGTATGATGGACTGTGACATTGTAGTAGAAGATGGACCACTGGTATGATGGAATATGACATTGTAGTAGAAGACGGACACCTGGTATGTGGGAATGTAACTTGTAGTAGAAGATGGACCCCTGGTATGATGGAATGTAACTTGTAGTAGAAGATGTACCACTGGTATGATGGAATGTGACATTTGTAGTAGAAGATGGACCACTGGTATGATGGAATGTGACATTTGTATCAGAAGATGGACCCCTGGTGCGATGGAATGTGACATTATAGTAGAAGATGGCCCCCTGGTTTGATGGAATGTGACATTGTAGTAGCAGATGGACCATTGGTATGATGGAATGTAACTTGTAGTAGAAGATGGACCACCACAATGATGGAATGTGACATTTGTATCAGAAGATGGACAACTACAATGATGGAATGTGACATTTGTATCAGAAGATGGACCACTGGAATGATGGAATGTGACATTTGTATCAGAAGATGGACCACTGGTATGATGGAGTGTGACATTTGTAGTAGATGGACCACTGGTATGATGGAATGTGACTTTTGTAGTAGAAGGACCACTGGTATGATGGAATGTGACATTTGTAGTAGAAGGACCACTGGTATGATAGAATGTGACATTTGTAGTTGAAGGACCACTGGCATGAAGGAATGTGACATTTGTAGTAGAAGGACCACTGGCATGATGGAATGTGACATTCGTAGTAGAAGATGGACCACTGGAATGATGGAATGTGACATTCGTAGTAGAAGATGGACCACTGGAATGATGGAATGTGACACTGTAGTAGAAGATGGACCACTTGAATGATGGAATGTGGCATTTGTATCAGAAGATGGACCACTAGAATGATGAAATGTGACATTTGTATCAGAAGATGGACCACTGGAATGATGGAATGTGACATTTGTATCAAAAGATGGACCACTAGAATGATGGAATGTGACATTTGTATCAGAAGATGGACCACTGGAATGGTGGAATGTGACATTTGTGTCAGAAGATGGACCACTGCAATGATGGAATCTGACATTTGTATCAGAAGATGGACCACTGGAATGATGGAATGTGACATTTGTATACGAAGAGGGATCAAAGAAGGAAAGAGCACAACATTTGTATCAAAAGATGGACTAGTGGAATGATGGGATGTGACATTTGTATAACAAGATGGATTACTGGCATGGTGGAATATGACATTCGCATCGGAAGATGGACCAATGGAATGATAAAATGTAACATCTTTATCAGACAATTGTATTCAACTCCATTTCTTTTTTGTCTAGAATCTCTGACAGTTTTTCAAAAATTTGCTAAAAATCATTCCCAAACTATTTTTGCAAACTTGTCACTGTGTGCACTCCCTCTAGAATACTTGCTTTACACTTCCTTGGACTTGGAAAATGTCTGTAAACCCGTCATGAGAACCAGACTTTTAAAGCCAACATTCCTTCTGTTTTTCTGTGCAAGGCCAATGGAATCAGGTTTCCTTTCCGCTACCAACATTCTTCTGCAAACATGCTTATGCTTATGTGTGCATGCATGCAAAACTTCTGTGTGGGGGGGTGGGGGGTGGGGGGGTCGGGGGGTGGGGGGTGGGGGGGTGGGGTGTGTGTGTGTGTGTGTGTGTGTGTGTGTGTGTGTGTGTGTGTGTGTGTGCGCGCGCGCGCGCATGTGTGTGTGTCTATGTGTGTGTGCATGCATGCATGTTTGCATGTTCACAAGCAAGTACACTTGTGTGTGTGTGTGCATGTCCATCTATATTCTCATTCCCAGTTAATCAATAGACAAGATCACCACTGTAGTACACAACCCTGTCAGTATTAAAAGTATGCTGCAAGTGAGCAGCTGAGCACTCTCCCTCCTCCTCCTCCTCCTCCTCCCTCCCAAACAGAAAATCCTTGTCCGGTCAAGCTCACTGGACACTGCCATGACTCTGTGGCTATTAGAACGCATTATGTTTAGTTACATAAAATCTGTATACTTCCCTCCTTCCCCATTTGCTTCACTGACCCTTTGCTCTTCATCTTACCTTTACATGATGCACTGTGCGTTCTTTCACGAGTCTAATTAATGGAAATTGCTTCTGCTCTTAGGTAGCATTTTCATGCGACATACTTTCACTGGCATTTGGCTAGAAATGGTGCCATACAAAATTACAAAGTGTTGTTATTACCTCTGAAATGTACCCCCCCCCCACCCCCCTCCCCCCAGTCTTACAAGCTGACCTATCAATCGTAATGAGTGTAACCTTCCATATAATGTGACAGTCATCCTTCAAGGATGACAAGAATGATGGTCTGTAATCTATGTTTGAGGTAAAAATGATCCCCAGATCTGATTTAATGTGATATTTGTCTTATTGGTTGATCCACAGGTCTGATTCAATGTGATATTTGTCTTATTGGTTGATCCACAGGTCTGATTCAATGTGATCCAAGTGTCTCACTGGATGATACACTGGTCTGATTCAATTTGACCCACGTTTCATGCTTGAGTTTAACAGTGGTATGATTTCTTTAATGTGACCTGTTTGTCTCACTGGATGCTGTACTGGTCTAAAGTGACCTTTTCATTTCTTGTGTGATCCAGTGGTCTGATTTGATGTGACCCATTTTTCGGAATGGATGATCCACCGCTTTAATTTACTGTGACCATTTGTCTCACTGGACGTGTCACTGGCCTCATTTAATGTGACCCATTCATCTTACTTAATGACTTATCAGTCTTATTTCATGTCACCCACAAGTCTTACTAAAATTAATGATTTATCACAGTTATTTAATGTGATCCATTTGTCTTACTAGATAATCCACTGATCTGATTTCTTCTTCTTAGCTCCCTAACTAGAACACAAGGTTCCTCTGCAGCTAAGATTTATGTTTCGATCCCAACAGTAACCATCCCAACAGTAACCATCACCATATGCTTTGGATATCAGCCCTGATGTGGCCCTTTGCGGTCGGCTGGGCTATAAGCAACATTATCTTATGCTTTGGATATAAAATGACCCACAGTCATAATTCTCACTTGATATCTGAATTATCTTTTGAGCTATCTCCACAGATTTGTGTGACTTTGTCAATGACACCTAGCCTCACATTTGTAATTAAAAACCTGTTTGTTTCAATTATTGAACGAAGAAGTTCACACACAAAAAAACCCTCCCTAAATGTCATGGATCTGAGCAGACCCATACTTTCAAAGAAGAAACCTTGAGCGCCATATGTCATGGGTCTGGCCAGATCCATGCATTCCTGTTAACAATGTAGAATCAAAATAAAAAATTTTTTTAAAAAATCAACAACAAAATCCAAAAAAAAAAAAAAAAAGTAGAATCTGAACCTTGTCAAAGTGATCCATTTCCCACAATGCACTGGCTGGCTTCACAAACATGTGAGTGCTGCGGATGCGGATGCATATGTAGCTTATATTCTGGGTGGGGATCTTTCCAGTACATACATGCACAGTCATGCATGCTTGATCGCACGCTCTCTGTCTGAATTACAATCATTTACTGTTGAGGTGCATCACAAGCACACCTGCAATGGACATTTTATCTTGCTTTCTCATACATGTGTGCATGCTTATACTCACGAAAGCATATGTGTACACACATGAACATACCAATATGCATATACAAACACACGCATACACAAAGCAACAAACACACAAGTACATGTAAGCATGCACACTCATTTGAACACATACATTCACGCATACACACAACTTCAACATACAAGCACTCTAACACACACACACACACACACACACACACACACACACACACACACACACACACACACACATACAGCAATTTGAAAAGGTATATAAAGACTACATGCTTCCCAAAGTACATAAGCCTAATTCTTCAATAAAGTGTTGTTTAAACACTCGATCACAATTTTTTTTAAAAAAGAACTCATTAATAAATTATACATTTTATAAAAAAAATGTCCATAAACACCCAAAACACCGCAAAAAAATTGTTTCACTGTTTTACAGACTTAGGTTAAACGCTTTCAAAACCAAGTTCACAAAAAACATCCAGTGTGTATGCGGGGCTGTTGATAGTTGTACAACAACACATATTTTGTACTTTTGTCCTTACTATGAATCAGCTCTATCAAAATTCAGAAAAGATGAATCTAAATGCATTTTCCAAGAACCTGTATTTCTTTTGAACTTTGTTCAGAACTTAATGATAAGTCCAGTCGGCTCGTTTTTATGATTTCTGCGTATTTTAGACTGTTTTTGTTTTGACTATTGCAGTTTGATTTGTTAATGTTTCTTTTTTCTAAGGATTGTTCTTATGTAGTATTTCCCCTAATATTTAACACACACACAGGCGCACACACACACGCGCGCACAGACACACACACACGCGCACATGCACACACACACACACACACACACACACACACACACACACACACACACACACACACACATGCACGCACACATGCAAGCATGCATGCATACTACACACACATGCACATATACAAGTAAACGCTTACTTCCTGTCTAATATCACTTTAAAGTGAAAAGACGTTAAATCGAAGAACAACAAGTTACAACAACACATACAGCACCTATGCAAGCACGCTTACACCATACTGACACACACACAGCAGCTTGTCTGAGTGCCACATAGGATGGTTTGCATGATGTTCAAAGCCACATCTGTGAGTGGGTGAATGTGTGCAAGTGCGCATGCACATGAGCACTTGTGTAGATGATGTATTCACATTACCATGCATATTGTAACAAAGATGCATGTTAATTAAATCACTTGTATGAAAGCCTATTACATTCATTTGTTTGTTTGCTATCTCCATGTCATTTCGTACACAGTAGCTATCTTTCATGAACACAACAGATATAAAAAAAGGTTACTATTCCATTCCACACTTCAAAATTATTACAAACTTCTTAGGCCCACACACAGCCATGCCAAACGGTAAGGTTTAGTTCTTTCTGAAAAATCCAGAGTCCCTGGAGATCCATGAGGCACAGCAAGGCTTCATTCCCTCTCAAGAAGTATAGATTCCAGGAGACCCATGAGGTACAGCAAGGCTTCATTCCCTCTCAAGAAGTATAGATTCCAGGAGACCCATGAGGTACAGCAAGGCTTCATTCCCTCTCAAGAAGTATGGATTCCTGGAGATCCATGAGGTACAGCAAGGCTTCATTCCCTCTCAAGAAGTATAGATTCCAGGAGACCCATGAGGTACAGCAAGGCTTCATTCCTCTCAAGAAGTATGGATTCCTGGAGATCCATGAGGCACAGCAAGGCTTCATTCCTTCTCAAGAAGTATGGATTCCTGGAGACCCATGAGGTACAGCAAGGATTCATTCCTTCTCAAGAAGTATGGATTCCAGGAGACCCATGAGGTACAGCAAGGCTTCATTCCTTCTCAAGAAGTATGGATTCCTGGAGACCCATGAGGTACAGCAAGGCTTCATTCCTTCTCAAGAAGTATGGATTCCTGGAGACCCATGAGGTACAGCAAGGCTTCATTCCTTCTCAAGAAGTATGGATTCCTGGAGACCCATGAGGCACAGCAAAACTTCATTCCTTCTCAAGAAGTATGCATTCCTGGAGACCCATGAGGCACAGCAAAACTTCATTCCTTCTCAAGAAGTATGGATTCCTGGAGACCCATGAGGTACAGCAAGGCTTCATTCCTTCTCAGGAAGTATGGATTCCTGGAGACCCATGAGGTACAGCAAGGCTTCATTCCTTCTCAAGAAGTATGGATTCCTGGAGACCCATGAGGTACAGCAAAGGCTTCATTCCTTCTCAAGAAGTATGGATTCCTGGAGACCCATGAGGTACAGCAAGGCTTCATTCCTTCTCAAGAAGTATGGATTCCTGGAGACCCATGAGGTACAGCAAGGCTTCATTCCTTCTCAGGAAGTATGGATTCCAGGAGACCCATGAGGTACAGCAAGGCTTCATTCCTTCTCAGGAAGTATGGATTCCTGGAGACCCATGAGGTACAGCAAGGCTTCATTCCTTCTCAAGAAGTATGGATTCCAGGAGACCCATGAGGTACAACAAGGCTTCATTCCCTCTCAAGAAGTATAGATTCCAGGAGACCCATGAGGTACAGCAAGGCTTCATTCCTTCTCAAGAAGTATGGATTCCTGGAGACCCATGAGGTACAGCAAGGCTTCATTCCTTCTCAAGAAGTATGGATTCCTGGAGACCCATGAGGTACAGCAAGGCTTCATTCCTTCTCAAGAAGTATGGATTCCTGGAGACCCATGAGGTACAGCAAGGCTTCATTCCTTCTCAAGAAGTATAGATTCCAGGAGACCCATGAGGTACAGCAAGGCTTCATTCCTTCTCAAGAAGTATGGATTCCTGGAGACCCATGAGATACAGCAAGGATTCATTCCTTCTCAAGAAGTATGGATTCCTGGAGACCCATGAGGTACAACAAGGCTTCATTCTTTCTCAGGAAGTATGGATTCCAGGAGACCCATGAGGTACAGCAAGGCTTCATTCCTTCTCAGGAAGTATGGATTCCTGGAGACCCATGAGGTACAGCAAGGCTTCATTCCTTCTCAAGAATGTATGGATTCCAGGAGACCCATGAGGTACAACAAGGCTTCATTCCCTCTCAAGAAGTATGGATTCCTGGAGACCCATGAGGTACAGCAAGGCTTCATTCCTTCTCAAAAAGTATGAATTCCAGGAGACCATGAGGTACAGCAAGGCTTCATTCCTTCTCAAGAAGTATGGATTCCTGGAGACCCATGAGGTACAGCAAGGCTTCATTCCTTCTCAAGAAGTATGGATTCCTGGAGACCCATGAGGTACAGCAAGGCTTCATTCCTTCTCAAGAAGTATGGATTCCTGGAGACCCATGAGGTACAGCAAGGCTTCATTCCTTCTCAAGAAGTATGGATTCCTGGAGACCCATGAGGTACAGCAAGGCTTCATTCCTTCTCAGGAAGTATGGATTCCAGGAGACCCATGAGGTACAGCAAGGCTTCATTCCTTCTCAGGAAGTATGGATTCCTGGAGACCCATGAGGTACAGCAAGGCTTCATTCCTTCTCAAGAAGTATGGATTCCTGGAGACCCATGAGGTACAGCAAGGCTTCATTCCCTCTCAAGAAGTATGGATTCCTGGAGACCCATGAGGTACAGCAAGGCTTCATTCCTTCTCAAGAAGTATGGATTCCAGGAGACCCATGAGGTACAGCAAGGCTTCATTCCTTCTCAAGAAGTATGGATTCCTGGAGACCCATGAGGTACAGCAAGGCTTCATTCCTTCTCAGGAAGTATGGACTCCAGGAGACCCATGAGGTACAGCAAGGCTTCATTCCTGTTCAAGAAGTATGGATTCCAGGAGACCCACAGTGTATGGCTGCACAGTTTTAGGCACTGTATGGCGAAAGTTCAAACAGCTCCATTCCATCTCCAGGGACAGTACTGATGATCGTTGATCCATTTACCATACTTGTTTATCTCAAAGACTGAATCATCAGGCTACTGGAAGTATGGATTCCAGGAGACCCATGAGGTACAGCAAGGCTTCATTCCTTCTCAAGAAGTATGGATTCTGGAGACCCATGAGGTACAGCAAGGCTTCATTCCTTCTCAAGAAGTATAGATTCCAGGAGACCCATGAGGTACAGCAAGGCTTCATTCCTTCTCAAGAAGTATGGATTCCTGGAGACCCATGAGGTACAGCAAGGCTTCATTCCTTCTCAAGAAGTATGGATTCCTGGAGACCCATGAGGTACAGCAAGGCTTCATTCCTTCTCAAGAAGTATGGATTCCAGGAGACCCATGAGGTACAGCAAGGCTTCATTCCTTCTCAAAAAGTATGGATTCCAGGAGACCATGAGGTACAGCAAGGCTTCATTCCTTCTCAAGAAGTATGGATTCCTGGAGACCCATGAGGTACAGCAAGGCTTCATTCCTTCTCAAGAAGTATGGATTCCAGGAGACCCATGAGGTACAACAAGGCTTCATTCCCTCTCAAGAAGTATGGATTCCTGGAGACCCATGAGGTACAGCAAGGCTTCATTCCTTCTCAAAAAGTATGGATTCCAGGAGACCCATGAGGTACAGCAAGGCTTCATTCCCTCTCAAGAAGTATGGATTCCTGAAAGATCCATGAGGTACAGCAAGGCTTCATTCCTTCTCAAGAAGTATGGATTCCTGGAGATCCATGAGGCACAGCAAGGCTTCATTCCTTCTCAAGAAGTATGGATTCCTGGAGACCCATGAGGAACAGCAAGGCTTCATTCCTTCTCAAGAAGTATGGATTCCAGGAGACCCATGAGGCACAGCAAAACTTCATTCCTTCTCAAGAAGTATGGATTCCTGGAGACCCATGAGGTACAGCAAGGCTTCATTCCTTCTCAGGAAGTATGGATTCCTGGAGACCCATGAGGTACAGCAAGGCTTCATTCCTTCTCAAGAAGTATGGATTCCTGGAGACCCATGAGGTACAGCAAGGCTTCATTCCTTCTCAAGAAGTATGGATTCTGGAGACCCATGAGGTACAGCAAGGCTTCATTCCTTCTCAAGAAGTATGGATTCCTGGAGACCCATGAGGTACAGCAAGGCTTCATTCCTTCTCAGGAAGTATGGATTCCAGGAGACCCATGAGGTACAGCAAGGCTTCATTCCTTCTCAGGAAGTATGGATTCCTGGAGACCCATGAGGTACAGCAAGGCTTCATTCCTTCTCAAGAAGTATGGATTCCAGGAGACCCATGAGTACAACAAGGCTTCATTCCCTCTCAAGAAGTATAGATTCCAGGAGACCCATGAGGTACAGCAAGGCTTCATTCCTTCTCAAGAAGTATGGATTCCTGGAGACCCATGAGGTACAGCAAGGCTTCATTCCTTCTCAAGAAGTATGGATTCCTGGAGACCCATGAGGTACAGCAAGGCTTCATTCCTTCTCAAGAAGTATGGATTCCTGGAGACCCATGAGGTACAGCAAGGCTTCATTCCTTCTCAATAAGTATAGATTCCAGGAGACCCATGAGGTACAGCAAGGCTTCATTCCTTCTCAAGAAGTATGGATTCCTGGAGACCCAAGAGGTACAGCAAGGCTTCATTCCTTCTCAAGAAGTATGGATTCCTGGAGACCCATGAGGTACAGCAAGGCTTCATTCTTTCTCAGGAAGTAGGGATTCCAGGAGACCCATGAGGTACAGCAAGGCTTCATTCCTTCTCAGGAAGTATGGATTCCTGGAGACCCATGAGGTACAGCAAGGCTTCATTCCTTCTCAAGAAGTATGGATTCCAGGAGACCCATGAGGTACAACAAGGCTTCATTCCCTCTCAAGAAGTATGGATTCCTGGAGACCCATGAGGTACAGCAAGGCTTCATTCCTTCTCAAAAAGTATGAATTCCAGGAGACCATGAGGTACAGCAAGGCTTCATTCCTTCTCAAGAAGTATGGATTCCTGGAGACCCATGAGGTACAGCAAGGCTTCATTCCTTCTCAAGAAGTATGGATTCCTGGAGACCCATGAGGTACAGCAAGGCTTCATTCCTTCTCAAGAAGTATGGATTCCTGGAGACCCATGAGGTACAGCAAGGCTTCATTCCTTCTCAAGAAGTATGGATTCCTGGAGACCCATGAGGTACAGCAAGGCTTCATTCCTTCTCAGGAAGTATGGATTCCAGGAGACCCATGAGGTACAGCAAGGCTTCATTCCTTCTCAGGAAGTATGGATTCCTGGAGACCCATGAGGTACAGCAAGGCTCATTCCTTCTCAAGAAGTATGGATTCCTGGAGACCCATGAGGTACAGCAAGGCTTCATTCCCTCTCAAGAAGTATGGATTCCTGGAGACCCATGAGGTACAGCAAGGCTTCATTCCTTCTCAAGAAGTATGGATTCCAGGAGACCCATGAGGTACAGCAAGGCTTCATTCCTTCTCAAGAAGTATGGATTCCTGGAGACCCATGAGGTACAGCAAGGCTTCATTCCTTCTCAGGAAGTATGGACTCCAGGAGACCCATGAGGTACAGCAAGGCTTCATTCCTGTTCAAGAAGTATGGATTCCAGGAGACCCACAGTGTATGGCTGCACAGTTTTAGGCACTGTATGGCGAAAGTTCAAACAGCTCCATTCCATCTCCAGGGACAGTACTGATGATCGTTGATCCATTTACCATACTTGTTTATCTCAAAGACTGAATCATCAGGCTACTGGAAGTATGGATTCCAGGAGACCCATGAGGTACAGCAAGGCTTCATTCCTTCTCAAGAAGTATGGATTCCTGGAGACCCATGAGGTACAGCAAGGCTTCATTCCTTCTCAAGAAGTATAGATTCCAGGAGACCCATGAGGTACAGCAAGGCTTCATTCCTTCTCAAGAAGTATGGATTCCTGGAGACCCATGAGGTACAGCAAGGCTTCATTCCTTCTCAAGAAGTATGGATTCCTGGAGACCCATGAGGTACAGCAAGGCTTCATTCCTTCTCAAGAAGTATGGATTCCAGGAGACCCATGAGGTACAGCAAGGCTTCATTCCTTCTCAAAAAGTATGGATTCCAGGAGACCATGAGGTACAGCAAGGCTTCATTCCTTCTCAAGAAGTATGGATTCCTGGAGACCCATGAGGCACAGCAAGGCTTCATTCCTTCTCAAGAAGTATGGATTCCAGGAGACCCATGAGGTACAACAAGGCTTCATTCCCTCTCAAGAAGTATGGATTCCTGGAGACCCATGAGGTACAGCAAGGCTTCATTCCTTCTCAAAAAGTATGGATTCCAGGAGACCCATGAGGTACAGCAAGGCTTCATTCCCTCTCAAGAAGTATGGATTCCTGAAAGATCCATGAGGTACAGCAAGGCTTCATTCCTTCTCAAGAAGTATGGATTCCTGGAGATCCATGAGGCACAGCAAGGCTTCATTCCTTCTCAAGAAGTATGGATTCCTGGAGACCCATGAGGAACAGCAAGGCTTCATTCCTTCTCAAGAAGTATGGATTCCAGGAGACCCATGAGGCACAGCAAAACTTCATTCCTTCTCAAGAAGTATGGATTCCTGGAGACCCATGAGGTACAGCAAGGCTTCATTCCTTCTCAGGAAGTATGGATTCCTGGAGACCCATGAGGTACAGCAAGGCTTCATTCCTTCTCAAGAAGTATGGATTCCTGGAGACCCATGAGGTACAGCAAGGCTTCATTCCTTCTCAAGAAGTATGGATTCTGGAGACCCATGAGGTACAGCAAGGCTTCATTCCTTCTCAAGAAGTATGGATTCCTGGAGACCCATGAGGTACAGCAAGGCTTCATTCCTTCTCAGGAAGTATGGATTCCAGGAGACCCATGAGGTACAGCAAGGCTTCATTCCTTCTCAGGAAGTATGGATTCCTGGAGACCCATGAGGTACAGCAAGGCTTCATTCCTTCTCAAGAAGTATGGATTCCAGGAGACCCATGAGGTACAACAAGGCTTCATTCCCTCTCAAGAAGTATAGATTCCAGGAGACCCATGAGGTACAGCAAGGCTTCATTCCTTCTCAAGAAGTATGGATTCCTGGAGACCCATGAGGTACAGCAAGGCTTCATTCCTTCTCAAGAAGTATGGATTCCTGGAGACCCATGAGGTACAGCAAGGCTTCATTCCTTCTCAAGAAGTATGGATTCCTGGAGACCCATGAGGTACAGCAAGGCTTCATTCCTTCTCAATAAGTATAGATTCCAGGAGACCCATGAGGTACAGCAAGGCTTCATTCCTTCTCAAGAAGTATGGATTCCTGGAGACCCAAGAGGTACAGCAAGGCTTCATTCCTTCTCAAGAAGTATGGATTCCTGGAGACCCATGAGGTACAGCAAGGCTTCATTCTTTCTCAGGAAGTAGGGATTCCAGGAGACCCATGAGGTACAGCAAGGCTTCATTCCTTCTCAGGAAGTATGGATTCCTGGAGACCCATGAGGTACAGCAAGGCTTCATTCCTTCTCAAGAAGTATGGATTCCAGGAGACCCATGAGGTACAACAAGGCTTCATTCCCTCTCAAGAAGTATGGATTCCTGGAGACCCATGAGGTACAGCAAGGCTTCATTCCTTCTCAAAAAGTATGAATTCCAGGAGACCATGAGGTACAGCAAGGCTTCATTCCTTCTCAAGAAGTATGGATTCCTGGAGACCCATGAGGTACAGCAAGGCTTCATTCCTTCTCAAGAAGTATGGATTCCTGGAGACCCATGAGGTACAGCAAGGCTTCATTCCTTCTCAAAAGTATGGATTCCTGGAGACCCATGAGGTACAGCAAGGCTTCATTCCTTCTCAAGAAGTATGGATTCCTGGAGACCCATGAGGTACAGCAAGGCTTCATTCCTTCTCAGGAAGTATGGATTCCAGGAGACCCATGAGGTACAGCAAGGCTTCATTCCTTCTCAGGAAGTATGGATTCCTGGAGACCCATGAGGTACAGCAAGGCTTCATTCCTTCTCAAGAAGTATGGATTCCTGGAGACCCATGAGGTACAGCAAGGCTTCATTCCCTCTCAAGAAGTATGGATTCCTGGAGACCCATGAGGTACAGCAAGGCTTCATTCCTTCTCAAGAAGTATGGATTCCAGGAGACCCATGAGGTACAGCAAGGCTTCATTCCTTCTCAAGAAGTATGGATTCCTGGAGACCCATGAGGTACAGCAAGGCTTCATTCCTTCTCAGGAAGTATGGACTCCAGGAGACCCATGAGGTACAGCAAGGCTTCATTCCTGTTCAAGAAGTATGGATTCCAGGAGACCCACAGTGTATAGCTGCACAGTTTTAGGCACTGTATGGCGAAAGTTCAAACAGCTCCATTCCATCTCCAGGGATAGTACTGATGATCGTTGATCCATTTACCATACTTGTTTATCTCAAAGGCTGAATCATCAGGCTACTGGAAGTATGGATTCCAGGAGACCCATGAGGTACAGCAAGGCTTCATTCCTTCTCAAGAAGTATGGATTCCTGGAGACCCATGAGGTACAGCAAGGCTTCATTCCTTCTCAAGAAGTATAGATTCCAGGAGACCCATGAGGTACAGCAAGGCTTCATTCCTTCTCAAGAAGTATGGATTCCTGGAGACCCATGAGGTACAGCAAGGCTTCATTCCTTCTCAAGAAGTATGGATTCCTGGAGACCCATGAGGTACAGCAAGGCTTCATTCCTTCTCAAGAAGTATGGATTCCTGGAGACCCATGAGGTACAGCAAGGCTTCATTCCTTCTCAAGAAGTATGGATTCCAGGAGACCCATGAGGTACAACAAGGCTTCATTCCCTCTCAAGAAGTATGGATTCCTGGAGACCCATGAGGTACAGCAAGGCTTCATTCCTTCTCAAAAAGTATGGATTCCAGGAGACCATGAGGTACAGCAAGGCTTCATTCCTTCTCAAGAAGCATGGATTCCTGGAGACCCATGAGGTACAGCAAGGCTTCATTCCTTCTCAAGAAGTATGGATTCCAGGAGACCCATGAGGTACAGCAAGGCTTCATTCCTTCTCAAGAAGTATGGATTCCTGGAGACCCATGAGGTACAGCAAGGCTTCATTCCTTCTCAAGAAGTATGGATTCCTGGAGACCCATGAGGTACAGCAAGGCTTCATTCCTTCTCAGGAAGTATGGATTCCAGGAGACCCATGAGGTACAGCAAGGCTTCATTCCTTCTCAAGAAGTATGGATTCCTGGAGACCCATGAGGTACAGCAAGGCTTCATTCCTTCTCAAGAAGTATGGATTCCTGGAGACCCATGAGGTACAGCAAGGCTTCATTCCCTCTCAAGAAGTATGGATTCCTGGAGACCCATGAGGTACAGCAAGGCTTCATTCCTTCTCAAGAAGTATGGATTCCAGGAGACCCATGAGGTACAGCAAGGCTTCATTCCTTCTCAAGAAGTATGGATTCCTGGAGACCCATGAGGTACAGCAAGGCTTCATTCCTTCTCAGGAAGTATGGACTCCAGGAGACCC
Source organism: Conus ventricosus (assembly GCA_018398815.1). NCBI lineage: Eukaryota > Metazoa > Mollusca > Gastropoda > Neogastropoda > Conidae > Conus > Conus ventricosus. The sequence goes on along the minus strand of CM031595.1, from coordinate 141,919,233 downwards.
ATGAGGTACAGCAAGGCTTCATTCCTGTTCAAGAAGTATGGATTCCAGGAGACCCACAGTGTATGGCTGCACAGTTTTAGGCACTGTATGGCGAAAGTTCAAACAGCTCCATTCCATCTCCAGGGACAGTACTGATGATCGTTGATCCATTTACCATACTTGTTTATCTCAAAGGCTGAATCATCAGGCTACTGAAATGATGTTAAATAAGAATGATCGAGAGGTCTGCTGCATGAGATGATTATTCTGTCTGGTTGTGTAAATAGATGCATCCTTCTTTCGAAACAAACAAACAAACAAACAAATACTGAGACACATTTTGCATACACGCTCTCACGCACACATGTGCGAGTGCGCATGTGCATGCAAGCGCATGCATACAAGCATGCACGCATGCACACACGCACACACACACACACACACACACACACACACACACACACACACACACACACCCCTACCTGCTGTAGCTGCTGCAGCAGATCATCATCGGAAGCACCAGTGCTGTTGCTGTGTTCAAATTTCTGTTGAGGTGCTGATGCAGTCTCTGGCCCCACATACTGGTTCTCATAAACAGGGGCTGTGTCACGGGGCAGACTGGATGTCTGTGGGGCTGATGTCTGTGCTAAGAGGGCAGACTCTTTCCTCACCACACCATTCTCCTGGGGAGACAAAGTGGATGACGCTGGGCTACTACCATCCAATGAACCACCACCACCTTCTCCCTCACCCGACACTGACCCCTGACCTCTCCGCACAGGGCGTTCGATTGTTTCGTCCTGGTTTAGGGATCGTGAACTTCCAGCCCTCCGTCTGGAGAACCCAAGAGGATCGCTTCTACGACGGCGTTCCTCAGCTTCAGCTGATCGTTTGCCTTTGGCTCGTGGGGCTTTGCTCCTCTCTGATGGTTGTCGTCTAAAGAAGGGTTGAGATGGAGGCTGGTAATTTGGGTCAGACGCAGCTTTGTGAAGCTCCTCCCAATATCCTTCTGCCTCTGCCATCTTTCTGTCTAGCTTCCGCAACCGGTTCTTGATGGTTTCTGATGCTCCTTCTTCATCAATACTCATCCGTTTCTCGTTTCTGTGGAATTAACAGGTTGTGATGTTACATTCAGTAGTAACAAAGAATGGTTTGCAACAAACAGCAGATGTGAAAACAGACATGCACATGGTTTTTTTTGGAGAAAAAAACTTTTGTCAAGTTAACGTGCACAGACAGCATTTTTGTTAGGCTGACATGCATAGACAGCACCAAAACCAAATCAACAAAATAAACAAAATACCTCATGAATACAAAATTGAACAAAATGTTATGTTTGTTTACAGCAGTTTTCTCCCCTTTCATACAAATGTGAACAGTCATCATAATCAGCCTCTCCAAACCGAAACAACAGTTTTAGTCAAGTGATGCGAAAAGATGTTCTGTTCTGAAGAGAACTCTTGATTTAGCTTGATGCAATATCGTACAATCTGACAAGAGGCCAGAAAACAAAATATTATTGTTCTGTCATTAATGATTGGTCAAAGTGTATCAGGATCTGCCTGATCATATGAAGGGAATGGTAAACTAATCAAAGGGAGATAAACCCTGCAATGACAAAATCTAGGTAGAGAGCCCAGCAGTAGTGAAGATTCTTTGCAGAATCTTCCAGGATGTTCAGCTGGACAGCATCTCCCTCAATTATGTGAAAGTTTCAGTTTTGTTTGTCTTATTGTTGTTGTTTCAAGTCTTCTCTCTAATTCTCCATCTTCAGTTATAAAGGCCTGAAGCTTTCAACAAAAAGCTTGGAATATTTTCTTCCTGCTACAAAATGATGCCTTTGTAACAGAACAGCATTCACACTCACACGAAGCTCCGATTCTCAAACTTTCCCAGAGTCAATTATTTTTTTCTCAGTTTAGTATGTGTATGTGTGTGTGTGTGTGTGTGTGTGTGTGTGGTGTGTGTGTGTGTTGTGTCACGAGTTTGTCACGAGGCCTACGACGTTCGACCCACCTAGGGTGGCGGAATTACTTATTTGTTTATTGTCGTTGCTGTTGTCGTGTATCCGTCCCTTAGGGTGGCTTGTGGTGCAGTTGCACCTTGTGTGGTTCAGCTCAACTTCGGTCTGCTTTCTCTCTCTCTCTCTCTAATTCCACCGCCCGTGCTATTCATCCTGCAAGTTCACGGGTGGCCGTACCTTTCTCTCGAACTTTCTGTCTATCGGCCCTCTCGCCTGTCTTTTTACCTGTCGCACGTGCTTCGTTCCTTTTAGTTTGAAGTATGCTCACTCTGTGACGCAGCATGGCAGTTGGCCGCCATTGCTGAGGGAGGTTAGCTCTTCACTCGAGCGGAAGATGTCTCTGGGGGCGCCTGCTCCAGTCCTGGTTCTTTACCTTATCGTCGAGAGTACAGTCAGTACTTTCAATTCCTGCAGTCGGCCTGTAGGAGAGGGACATCATTTCTTCGTTTCCGCATCTTCGCCTCTGTCCTCTCGACTGGACAGAGGGTAGAGAGAGTCCTTTGACCCGCCTCTTCGGGGTCACCCAAGGGTAGCTGGTAAGCATCAGTTTCGTGGTCTGTTTGTTTTGATTTGTTGTTGTTAGCCGGCTTAGTCTTCTCTTTGCGCAATTTTCTTTAGTTTTCGAAATTGTAAGAGAAATATTGTGTGAGACCTTTCTCTGGTTAATTCCATCTTTAACCTGGCCATTCTAAATTATTTCCAAAATTCTTCTCCTGTTTATGTATCTGGTGATGGTAGTCGGTGGGGAAGGGAGAGAACCTGGTGATTCAGGTTGGAACTTGCTTGGTCTCGCTCGTCCGCCCCTGTCACATTCGCGGACTTTTATCCTTCGGCCACCGTCTGTTTGTGTGTGCAAGGAGAACGAGTTTTATGTTCACGAGCGTGCGTACGCATGATTTGTCGTTCGGATGCGTGGTTGGAAATTTGTGTTATTTTGAAATGTGTTTATAAAATGACAGTTGTGCCATTGAATTATTATTTGCAAATGTGGTGGCAGTTATTAAGCGATGGTCGCTGTGTTGATTTATTTCCTAAGGAAGGAAAACGTTAAGCGTGAGTGAGAGAAGGGTGAAATAATTCATATTTGTTTTATAACCTGTTGATTTAATGCAGTCTTTTACCTGCATCGTGTGAGAAGACTTGATTCAATGGGTTTTCTGTGTGCGTTGAATACACTTCCCCTCGCCCATCATGCGAGTGGCTAAGACTTGACAGCAATGGTCAGACGTACTGACGGCAGGGTTCCAGTACCCTTCTTCCTTCCTCCTTCCTTCTTCTTTTCCTCCTCTCCGACTCTCCTCCCAGCTACGTCCTCCCCCCCTCCCGGGGGCTTCACCTGGACACGAACTGGATGGTGCCACGTGCTGGTCGAGGCCACGTTCTGGCTGAGACCACGGACGAAGATGGTGCCACGCGCTGGTCGAGGCCACGCCTTGGTCAGGACCGTGGACTGCTAGGGGAGCCCGCCGTCTCGACTGGCCGGCCTGGACCCCCGTCCAGGACCTCCAGTAACAGCTACGTTCCCCCCCCCCCCCCCGGGACACGCTCTTCACTGCCCGCTTGGGAGTCGAGGGTGTCGGCTTTGGGCGACTCCTGCGAGAACCAACCCGGCTCGGAGCACCTAGTGCGACAGGGTGCTCCCTGCGGACTTGACAGGGGCAGGGATGTGGACGCACTCCGTGGTGTGAGAAAGGGTCAATACTGGAAATATTTCTTTATAATTGTGTACATGTCATATGTGCTGGAATGCTGTAATTATAATCGTGTACGTCGTATGGTGAAATATTTATTTATAATCGTGCATGTTGTGGTGTGGGAGTGCTTGATTGCGATTGTGCATGTTTGTGCGTTGGAGTGCTTGATCGTGATTGTGCATGTTGTTGTGCGTTGGAGTGCTTGATCGTGATTGTGCATGTTGTGTGCGTTGGAGTGCTTTATTGTGATCGTGCATGGTGCGTGTGTTGGAATGTTTATTTTGCTGGTGTGAATAAATGGGGTGTTGTATCGTAATCTTTATTGTGTGGTCTCTTGCGGAGCGTGTGAGGTCAGTCACTCCCTTCACTCCCATCTAGACCGATCCTGTCAGGGCAGACCTCCAGAGGTCGGTCGTGACAATTGTGGGGGCTCGTCCGGGATGTGAAGGGCTCTGGCTGTCTCTCTCTCGTTTCGCAGAGTACCTGTTTAGTTTTGTCTGTTTTGTATATGTTTAGTCAGTTTGCCGTGTTTGTTCGTGGGTGGTTGGCTGGGTGACTCTAGTGTGAAGGGAGTCTTGTTGTGGCCTGAGGGAACATCCGGCGTGACTCGGAGTCGAGGTGAGACCAAGGGGAGTCGACCGCGTCCAGACCTCCTTCCGCCGGGTACCTCACGCAGGTACGGCCGTAAGTCTTGCCCTTCTGTTGCCGCTCAGTCTTCCTTCCTGTTTTGTATTTAGCCAATTCTTGTTTTTTTTTATCTACCGGGTTGTTGAGCACAGGGGGGTGTATCGGACGCTAGTGTTTTTTTTTCCTCTCTCCGGATTCCGTCTGCTAGTTTTTTTTTTGTTTTTTTTTTCGGCCAGCCCCACCGCACTGTTGCTCGTGCTGTAGAGCGCGGTGTTGCCAGAGTGGGGGCAGCCGGACATAGTTTTTGTTTGTTTTTTTTTCGGTGAGCCCCACCGCACTGTTGCTCGTGCTGTAGAGCGCGGTGTTGCCAGAGTGGGAGCAGCCGGAACTTGTCCGCACACACGCACACACACACATACACACATATACACACGCCCCTAAAATATTTGTTTTTTTTTCTCTAGTGGAATTGTTTTTTCCCTGTATTTGGAAAACTGTAGGATATTGTTGTCATGGCGACGTCCGGCGCTGGTGGTATGGCGACGCGGGCGTCGAAGAAGGGTATTCAAAATGTTACTGTAGTCCCTACTATTAGTACCAGTACTTCGACTACGGTAACTTCTACTTATTCCAGTGCTGTAGCAGGTAGTCCAGTGAGTACTTTTATACCTCTTCGCTGGGGGGTCTCCCTGTCGAGACCCCGACTGGCACTTCCGCTCGGAAGCGTCAGAGTATAGCGAAGCAATTGTGGCTTCTGTGAGTCGCAGAGACCGAAACCTTCTCCTCTCCAGGCTTCCCCTCGTAAGGGGCATGCCCCAGAAGACTTTCCTTATGGGAAAGTCGAGACCCAAGGGACGGGTCAGACGGATCATCCTCCCGTGTCGGGAGTGGCGAACCCCGCCCAGGACATCACTTCCTCCGTCCTGATGTTCTAGAGCGACAGCGACGGGAGGATGAGCCCAACGTAGGGAAGAGGTTGCTAGGCAGGAAGCCCTCCGTAGGGAAGAGCGTAGGGAGGAGGCTGCTCTGCGCAGAGAAGAGACTGACAGACAGGAGATTATGCATAGGGAAGAGGCTATGCTGCGCAGAGAAGAAGCTGCTAAACAGGAGGCTCAGCGTAGGGAGGAGGCTGCTCAGCGTAGGAAGAGGCTGACAGGCAGGAAGCCCTCCGTAGGGAAGAACTAGACAGGATGGAGGCTCTGCGTAGGGAGGAGATGGAACAACTTCTTTCGCGGCCTCCCGCTTCTGTAAACCAGGGGGTTAATCACCAGGCAGGTGATAGAGTTAGAGGCCCAAAGTTAAAGCTTCCAGAGTTCAGACCTAGTGAGGACATTGATATGTTCTTAGAGCATTTCGACATGGTGCTTGTTCATACCAATTGTCTGAGGAACAAAAGGCTATGCACCTTTTTTCTGGATTATCTGGTGCTGCAAGGAGTGTGTGCTCTCTCTAAATGAAGGTGCGTCTTATGCAGACATGCAGTTGGCTCGCGTAAGCGTTTCCACCTACCCCAGAGACCTACAGGAGGAAGTTCAGGTCCATGAAGAAGAATAATGATGAGACCTTCGTGCAGTTTGGTGATAGGCTGCGCAAGACGCTAGGGTACTGGCGTCAGTTGGCTAAGTTGGAGCTGGAGGATCTGATCCTCATTGAACAGCTCACCAACACTGTGTCCCCAGAGTTGAGGATCCGGATAGGCGAGACAGCACCTCAGGATTTCGCGGCTGCGATTCACACCGCTGAGGTGTTTGCTGAAGCTCGCAGGGCTTATGGGCATCGCCCAGATACGGAGAGGAAGCCCTCCACAGGATTTAGTAGCGATAAGGCGCCGACGACTGCTAGCGGGTCGAATAAGGCAGGCAGTCCATCGGGGACCTCAGCACCTCGATTTTGTTTTCTTTGTGGTCGTCCTGGCCACATCAGGAAAGATTGCCCTAGAGCCGCTGGTAGTCATGGGGCTAGTCCTTTCCAGCATCCTCGTGCCTCGGCTAACGTGGGTTCCATCCAAGCTTCTGGTGGTACAGAGTGTCCAGTGTTTCTTTCTGTTGTTGGTTCATCCTTGGTCGACACCATCAGGGATTCGGGAGCATCAACGCTCTTTGTTGATAAGGATTTAGTTTCCCCTAAGGCCCGGCGGGCGCTAGTTATGATGTGTGCGGGTTGGAGGCTGGCTTACCTCCACCCCGTCCTTCTGTACTTATTCCTATCTCCACCCCCTACTTCTGTGGCGAAGTATGGGCTATCGCGGTGGAGCGACCTCTGTATTCCCTTATCATAGGGAATACTATCACCTTCGCAGGACGACGCAGTCAGCCCGTGTCTACGGATTTGCCCATACAGGCGTGTGTGGGAGTCACACACGCGCCAAAGCTAAGAAGCAGAACAGGAATTGCGTCCCGTTCTTCAGCCGATCTCTAACGAGTTCTGGCAAGGCCGATCCTGCTAGCATTATCCGTCTTCAGGCCAGGGACTTGGATGTCCAACGCCTACGACAACTTGTGGATCGTCCCACTCAGTCGCCCGACACGCCAAGGTGAGCTTTAAGCTCCACAAGGGGATCCTCTTTAGGGTTTTCACTCAGGCAGATCGTGTGGCCAAACAGCTTGTTGTTCCCCAAAGCTTGAGAGAGTCTGTCCTCCGGCAGGCCCACGATTCCCCCATGGCAGGTCATATGGGCTCCAAGCGGACTCTCGAGCGAGTTAGGCAGGATTTCTTCTGGCCAGGGATGAACTCACAGGTTTAGGCAGTACTGCCGCAGTTGCGATGTCTGCCAACGGACAACGCCTAAGGGTCGCTTGAAGCGTGTTCCCCTAGGTCAGTGCCACTGGTTGGGGAGGCATTCAGCAAGGTTGGGGTGACCTGGTGGGACCCATTAATCCTCCATCCGATCGCGGTCACCGCTACACTTCGGTAGTGGTAGAATCTGCGAGTCGATACCCAGAGGCTGTCCCGCTTAGGACTATCGATGCCCTACTGTTACTGAATCTCTCAGGCAGATTTGGACGCGCACTGGCGTGCCCAAGAAGAAGTACGGCCGGAAGTTTGTACTGGAGAGCGATCATCATCCTCTCCAGTGCTTGGACCGGATCCGGCCAGTCAGTCGTCGACTCATGAGTTAGGCAGTGGAACTGCAGAGTCATGCGTTCACTTTCCGTCATATCAAGGGTTCCTGTAATACGGATGCTGACTATCTTAGCCGAGCTCCGTAGTTAGCATGTTGGAAATCAGTCAGAGGGACACTTCCCCTCAACCAGGGTTATATCCCTTTTTGGTCTCTGTATCAGGTGTAGTGACAGTTTTTTCACTTCAGTGATGTTAACGATAGTGAATCACCAAGGGTTCGGATTGTTACTTTCGTGGTTGGAAGGTTCGCTTAGTTGTTTGATAAATGTAGTATTATGTATTCCTCGTGTGATTCTATCGTGGAATGTTTGTATTGGATTTTTCGTACTCTGTCGATCACAGAGAGTTGGGTTCGGTCCCATTGTTGTGAAGTTGCACATGCGACAAGGTTCAAAGGAACACTGTATCTCAGAGAAACAGATGCTTTTAGAAGGGGGGTTTGTCACGAGTTTGTCACGAGGCCTACGACGTTCGACCCACCTAGGGTGGCGGAATTACTTATTTGTTTATTGTCGTATGCTGTTGTCGTGTATCCGTCCCTTAGGGTGGCTTGTGGTGCAGTTGCACCTTGGTGTGGTTCAGCTCAACTTCGGTCTGCTTTCCTCTCTCTCTCTCTCTAATTCCACCCCCCCGTGCTATTCATCCTGCAAGTTCACGGGTGGCCGGTACCTTTCTCTCGAACTTTCTGTCTATCGGCCTCTCGCCTGTCTTTTTACCTGTCGCACGTGCTTCGTTCCTTTTAGTTTGAAGTATGCTCACTCTGTGACGCAGCATGGCATGTTGGCCGCCATTGCTGAGGGAGGTTAGCTCTTCACTCGAGCGGAAGATGTCTCTGGGGCGCCTGCTCCAGTCCTGGTTCTTTACCTTATCGTCGAGAGTACAGTCAGTACTTTCAATTCCTGCAGTCGGCCTGTAGGAGAGGGACATCATTTCTTCTGTTTCCGCATCTTCGCCTCTGTCCTCTCGACTGGACAGAGGGTAGAGAGAGTCCTTTGACCCGCCTCTTCGGGTCACCCACGGGTAGCTGGATAAGCATCAGTTTCGTGGTCTGTTTGTTTTGATTTGTTGTTGTTAGCCGGCTTAGTCTTCTCTTTTGCACAATTTTCTTTAGTTTTCGAAATTGTAAGGAAATATTGTGTGAGACCTTTTCTCTGGTTAATTCCATCTTTAACCTGGCCATTCTAAATTATTTCCAAAATTCTTTCTCCTGTTTATGTATCTGGTGATGGCGTAGTCGGTGGGGAAGGGAGAGAACCTGTGTGATTCAGGGTTGGAACTTGCTTGGTCTCGCTCGTCCGCCCCTGTCACATTCGCCGGACTTTTATTCCTTCGGCCACCGTCTGTTTGTGTGTGCAAGGAGAACGGTTTTATGTTCACGAGCGTGCGTACGCATGATTTGTCGTTCGGATGCGTGGTTGGAAATTTGTGTTATTTTGAAATGTGTTTAATAAAATGACAGTTGTGCCATTGATTATTATTTGCAAATGTGGTGGCAGTTATTAAGCGATGGTCGCTGTGTTGATTTATTTCCTAAGGAAGGAAAACGTTAAGCGTGAGTGAGAGAAGGGTGAAGATAATTCATATTTGTTTTATAACCTGTTGATTTAATGCAGTCTTTTACCTGCATCGTGTGAGAAGACTTGATTCAATGGGTTTTCTGTGTGCGTTGAATACACTTCCCCTCGCCCATCATGCGAGTGGCTAAGACTTGACAGCAATGGTCAGACGGTACTGACGGCAGGGTTCCAGTACCCTTCTTCCTTCCTCCTTCCTTCTTCTTTTCCTCCTCTCCGACTCTCCTCCCAGCTACGTCCTCCCCCCCTCCCGGGGGCTTCACCTGGAGCACGAACTGGATGGTGCCACGTGCTGGTCGAGGCCACGTTCTGGCTGAGACCACGGACGAGATGGTGCCACGCGCTGGTCGAGGCCACGCCTTGGTCAGGACCGTGGACTGCTAGGGGAGCCCGCCGTCTCGACTGGCCGGCCTGGACCCCCGTCCAGGACCTCCAGTAACAGCTACGTTCCCCCCCCCCCCCCGGGACACGCTCTTCACTGCCCGCTTGGGAGTCGAGGGTGTCGGCTTTGGGCGACTCCCTGCGAGAACCAACCCGGCTCGGAGCACCTAGTGCGACAGGGTGCTCCCTGCGGACTTGACAGGGGCAGGGATGTGGACGCACTCCGTGGTGTGAGAAAGGGTCAATACTGGAAATATATCTTTATAATTGTGTACATGTCATATGTGCTGGAATGCTGTAATTATAATCGTGTACGTCGTATGGTGAAATATTTATTTATAATCGTGCATGTTGTGGGTGTGGGAGTGCTTGATTGCGATTGTGCATGTTGTGTGCGTTGGAGTGCTTGATCGTGATTGTGCATGTTGTGTGCGTTGGAGTGCTTGATCGTGATTGTGCATGTTGTGTGCGTTGGAGTGCTTTATTGTGATCGTGCATGGTGCGTGTGTTGGAATGTTTATTTTGCTGGTGTGAATAAATGGGGTGTTGTATCGTAATCTTTATTGTGTGGTCTCTTGCGGAGCGTGTGAGGTCAGTCACTCCCTTCACTCCCATCTAGACCGATCCTGTCAGGGCAGACCTCCAGAGGTCGGTCGTGACAGTGTGTGTGTGCATACAACTGAATATGTTTGCATGCAGACATAGAAATGTACATGTTAAATTTCATTTTTTAACATTTTTTTTTCTAATCATACTTTTGCTTGTAAATGGTTTATATAAAAATGTTTTTTCTATAGCTATCATAAAAAGCACAGCAATTCTTGATTGATTAAACCATTGGTTTACATATCTAGATCACAAATCAATGATGGAACATAAGTTTGTCTCTTAAACTGAAGCTTAGAATCCACAATATAATTGCCAGAGTTATGACAAACTAAACAGTGATTCTCAACTGAAGTTTAAACAACACTTTTCCCAAACAGAGCAAACACAGCCTGCACACAAACGCTGGCTGGTGCTCGACCGAGATATATTTTTAGGTTTACTGGACTTGGAACCGTTTTAAACAAGCCATGAAACTGATTTTAGCAACCTCTGTCTGAAATTTCACTTATCTATTTTGAAAGCATTGTGAACTTGAATATTTCGGCAGTACTAAATGAAAATGTTTACTCATGAACTGAGAATGGAACTTAAAGCAACCAATCACAAACTGATTTCTCTTATAGGACAGCTTTCATATGGTCTCTTCCCTTTGCGCTAACCCAAACAGTTCCCTGAATATGTCGAGTAAATCCATATTTCTCTGTGAACCTCAGTTCAGCAAGATTCATGAATCTCACCAACCTTGGATCACTTACCCAAAGATCAGGCAGTTAAGAACAAAAACGAACTTGCCAAGATTGTGAACTAGGCCAACAAGGTCTGTGACCTAAAAGTTTGTTCAATTAAGAATTGAGACTACTGTAAATGAAGACTACATATGATAAGAATGGACAGACGCTATAATAAGGCTGTCACAACTAAAGCAATTGTAAATGAAGATGGCCCATAACACAAACAAACATGCACCATAGGATGGTCATGTCAACTAATGAAATTGACAATGAAGAGGACACAATGACAAGAAGAGACTGGCCTATGGTAGACTGTGGCACTGACCCGTGATAGGTGAGGACAGGTAGAGCCAGGCGCTCCAGCAGGGCCTGTCCCATCTGGTAGCAGTCCTGGAACTCCTTGTGCAGGTGGTCACGGGGCAGGCTGTAGTTGCGTGCTGTCTGCTGTATGGGCAGTTCCCCTGCCAGGGCCTTGGCCACCACACCCAACAGCTTGTCTATCCCATCCAGCACCTGCAGACACACACACACACACACACACACACACACACACACACACACACACACACACACACACACACACACGAACACACACGAACACACACACTCAGTAATTCCATTGTCTGTTTGATGGCTTCATTCAGTGACTTTATTTTCGTATCAAAAAGGTTCTAGACTTCTTACTCTGGGAATTCCTGACCAGCATCCCAGCAATCATTCATCCATCTGATTTCAACATACAGAGAAAACAAAACCACAACCAAAAACCCTTAGCAGTCACCAGAGCCACCAACAGTAGTTCATTAGACAACAGACTGAGGTCTCCCAGGCAACAGACTGAAAGCAACACGGCACAGGATGAAGTCAAGAAGGCAACAGACTGAGCTAAACAGGGGAACTAACTGTGGTCAACCAGACCCACCTTATCTGAGGCAGTCAGGAACAAGGAGCAGACGGTCAGGCGGTTGGCACGCTCACTGACGCCCTGTGAGAATCTTTTCCAGGCTTCCTCCAGTCGTCGTGACTGGTTGTGGTTCGGTTCCATGGGATAGCGCAGTGACCGCCGCAACACCATCGCAGCTTGTAGCAGCTGCTTTCCGTAGTCATAGGTACCCTGCACACAGCACAGTCATCTTGTTATCGTTTTCATAGTGCTGATTCTGCAAGCATTATGACTGTGTACATGAATTGTATCAGCCACGCAGACAAACACCCCCACTACCAACCTACCCACTTGCAAAGTTAGATTGTTTCAAACATATCTGTAGCAGTGTACTAAGGTTGAGGACAACATCTCAACTTTTACACAACTAAATCTCTCGTGACAATCCAATTCAATGAAACACAACACATTACATGTACACTATAATACTGATGAATGCAACCTGATCCCTTTAGGAGCTTTCGGCCATAAAACTGGAGTGAGGTGGCCATCTTTTCTGAAGACTTTCCCTACTGTCAAGCTATCCCTGCAGTTTGTTCCTGGTATAGGTTTGGAGAGACAGGAATGCAGAAAAACACAACCATACAGGTGTAGGCTACTCACAACAGCCGTGGCCTCGAATTTCCTGTTGTCCTCCTGCAGAGCGTCAGCCTCTTGTGCTGTATTGCCCATGTTGTTGTGTGTCCGCACCATCACTTCACACAGCTCTTCTATCCAGTCGATGGCCTGAACATACCACGTCACAGAATTTATTACACATCTTCATATTATCTGTATTGCATACATATCATGTTACCCATCCTATATGTTTCTATCCTTACTTTACACAACTCTTCTTTCCTAGCCTGTACACATCAAGTCGTTATTATTATTACATGTTATAACATTATGGATCATGTTTCATGTTGCCTATTTTGTGTGTTCCAACTGTCACCTTACCAAACTCCTCTATCCAGTCAATGAACTGTACATACTTTGTCATATCAGTATTGTACATGTGTTTTTGTTTCTCACCTTTACCTACATGCACTGATAAATGTCCATATACACTGGGTGTATGAGTGCATGCAGTATAAGTGTGTGCCTCAGTACATTTGTATGCACATGCATGTGCGTGTGTGGCAGCAGATACACAGACAATGTAGGGCTCTTGACAGATAACCGCCTTGTACATTTTCATTATTACTATCGCACAAATATTTCATAAGTCATGTTCTTGTGTCTATGCATTATCACCTCACACATCTTGATTCTGTTTATATTCTGTATGCACAATGTGATTTCCATAGTATCATTTATCTGACTGCATGTAATCTGTATAGTTGCCAATGTTATGGGGTGTCTCTGTCATCATTTTGCACAGCTCTTTTATCCAGTTGATGGCATGTAAACATGGATACATATACTATTATAACACATTATCTCAACCTGTGTTATGTACCAAGCACACAAAATATTACATGACTGTCTACTCTAACTCTGCCATTCAATGTCACTCAGTAAATGACAGCAGCCGACAGGTTCATTTCACTCACCTGGTCACAGTCACGCTCACAGGTGCGTAGTTGCAAAAGCTGCTGGAGTTTCAGTCGGCGAACGTCAGCCAGTTCGTCACAGCGAGCTTTGCGGTCTTGTAGCTCCTCCAGAGTGCGCTTGATGCGCTGGATATGTGGTGTGTAGTCGGGAGTGATGTCTTTGCCGAAAGCGTTCTTGATGGGACGGGACATTTCATCCAGCAAACTCTGACCATCGCTGACTGTCTGTTCCGACACTGTTTCTACAAGACAAAATACACAGACAGGTCGACATGGGTATGAATATATTCAAAAGCAGTGGGAGTCTGCTTCTTTTGTATTATTCAATGTAGTGTGTGTAAACACCATAAAACAATACATCAGAATGAAAAGTTTGGGGCATTCACAAAAACACAACTTACAGTGACTGGAGTATTAGGTGTGAACTTGCCACCAGTAACGAGACATATAGCATCAACTCGGGAAAAAAATTTTTTATAACAGAAGATAAGATGTTTTTATTATGGTCTTGTGTAAGTATGTGTGTGCTTAAAGTTCATAAGTCTAGCTTAACTGATGATAAACCATGTACATTGTGTAGATCTTGGGTCCAGCTTGTTTGGACTGAGGCAACTCTAGGTCAGCACCGCAGTCTGTTGTAGTTTTCCTTATAATAAAATGCAGTTTGAGTGACAGACTGCTGTTAACCATGCTTAGCTCTGAGATAAATAATTTTCATTTTCAAATCCTATGAAGACAGAGTGGTTGCCTTTGTGGTTAGGGGATTCTGAAATGCTCAAGCACACAACCCTCTCAACCTATGCACTGCACTCAAATGAGCTGCTACCTGCTTGTGAAGGAAGGTACTAAGACAATTTAATAAGGGAATGGGCATAAAGGCACTTGGATCACAATCGTTCCTCTATGCACAAACATGTTTTATCCTGTTTGATTTACGCTGTAAGTGCTGCAGACTGAGTCAAACAAATAATGTCAACATAACAGTGGTGCTATCATGACAGTGGACTTTGGACATGACAGGCAGCGTCTTACCACAGGCTTCACTCTTCTCCTGCAGAACTTGCAGGGCCTCCTCCACCTCCTCCACTGTGTTGGCCACCACGTCGCTACACACCAACTCCAGCAGGTCGTCTAGCCGGTTCCCAAACTGTCATCGACACAGCATGCTCCATGTCATCATGATTCATCCCTACACATCATATCACTACACACCACTTTTCTACGTATCAGCTCCAGCATGCCATTTAGCTGAATCCCAAACTGTCATCAACACAGAATGCTCCGTGTCATCATGATTCATCACAACAACAAAGTCACAACACAGCAGCTCCAGTAGGTAATCTAGCAGGTTCCCAAACAATCACTAACACAGAATGCCCCTTGTCATCATGATGCATCATTACACACCACATTGCTATACACCAACTCTAAAATCTATACTGATGGTTCAGTTATGGACACAGCTGACAGCGGTTCTGGTTTCGTTATTCCAAGTCTGAATATAGGAAAACATTTTCATCTCGGAAAGGGATTTTCAATATTCACTGCAGAACTGTATGCTATACTGATGGCTTTATTTTGTGTATATAGTACTCCAATATCCTTTTTTAGTGTGCTGTTTTGTGTTGATTCCAAGTCTGTTTTGCAAGCACTGCAAACTTGGGATTGTAAGGCCAGAAAAGATTTGTTATATGAAATAAGGTACCTGATACACTGTATTATGTATCAGGGTATAATCGTAGACTTCTGTTGGATTCCTTCACATTGTGGTCTCAGAGGGAATGAAATAGCAGATAATCTAGCTAAACTTGGTGCACAAAACTGTTCAGAATGTGTGCTAAATTTGCCATTACATCCTTCCAAGTGTGAAATACTATTCAACCTGGAACACTACGTTTACAAAACCTTTTTCTGTGAAAAATGCTACACACTGCCTAGCTGCTCACGCCATCTTGCTAAGATTATCACAAAATTAAGGCTGAACACATGGAAGACCAAATTTTCTCCTGAAGTTGTGTGTGTCTGTGGAAAATTCATCTCTGTGCATCACCTTCTATTAGATTGTCCAGTTTTAACTAAAATGTATAAGGCGAAAGGTATCAATCTTGACAAATATGAAAATGAGAGTCAAGTTCTGTCTGACTCATGCATAATTGAGTTTGCCGCCACTTTTGCCAGTTCTGATGTAGCTAGACTATTATGAAGGTCCTTAACTGATATGCTGTTTTCTTTTTCATAAGTGTATGCAGATGTATGTGTTGAAATGACTTAAGTGGTTGTTGTTGTTTTTTGTCCCCCCCCCCCCCCCCCCCTTTTTTTTTCTTTTTTTTTTTCCCCCGTCTAATATCATCTGCCGGATGAAAAGACGTAAAATTAAAGCTCCACGCAGTGAGGGTCTTTCTGCGACCAGGCATCCCATCACAGAAGGTTGTCTTCTTCACAGACTGCCGATCTCTGCTGCAGGGACTTCAGAACACAAGAAATGAACAACATATGCAAGACATCAAGGCTGCCCTCCATGAATTCTCAAAACAGTCTGTCATTACACTTCAGTGGATTCTGTCTCACTGTGGGATCATGGGCAACGAAAAAGCTGATGCTCTCTCCAAGGCAGGCAGCAAAATGGAGCAGTTTAGCCACCCCGTGACCTACAGGGAGGCCAAGACCATCATCCACAACCAGTTTCAGTCCCAGTGGAAGAGAAGGCTGGGTGCAGAGAATGGTGCTGACCCGATCCACCAGCTCCAAAGGCACCAGCAGACAATCCTCTTCAGACTGAGGACCGGCCACTGCAGACTGCTGAGCCACCTTAACCGCCTGAAGATCACCTACACTGACCAGTGTCCATGCGGCACTGGACCCCAGACCCCTGAACATGTCCTACTGCGCTGTCCTAGTCACGCAGCTCTACGACACAAAACCTGGCCGGGGGAGCGGAGTTACAGGAGCAGCTTTGGGGAGCCCGTTCTGACCTGGAGAAGACCGCGGGCTTCATCATGGCGGCCGGGTTACAAGTCTGACGCATCCAGCTTCAATCGAACGCAGAAGAAGAAGAAGAAACCACCACCACCAACTCTAGCAGGTCATAAGGTTAGTTTCCAAACTGCTACCAATGCAGTATGCCTCATGTCTTCATAACACAGTTAAAAACCTCATTACTGTTAGATTCCACAAGTTGTCAAATTGGTTCCAAAACTGTCATTAGTGCAACACACACATCATGACATGTGATACACCCATCACAACATACCATATCAATACACATGGCACAGACCAATGCAGCAGCTATCACTAATGCAGTATACATCAAGTCATGGTACATACACTCTCTTACTTCTTTGAGGTTCAAGCACTTCTCCCAGCATGCTTTTCAACACGGTGACAGCCCTGATATGGCCCTTTGCGGTCGGCTGGGCAATAAGTAACATTACCTTACCTTACCTATCCAGCATGCTTTCAAACTGTCACAATACAATACAAAACTATCATGATAATGCAGTCAATCCACACTGATCGGGTATCCGCTAGATCCTTAAGTTTTCCTTGTTCCCTCTTGCTTTTTCTACTTTTACTTGCGTAAAAAAAAATTGTGTATGTAATTATTTACCAATTCATTAAAACATCTTTTTAACTACACCAGGAAACCTTCAAAATGAACTCACATCTTCAGCCAGGCGATGAAATCGAACAGAGGTGATGAGGAGAGTTCGTCGACGTTCCAGCCGATTAGCAAAACTGCGACAAACTGTATCCATGTAATCTCTCTCTGCCTGGATGTCGGCACTGATGTTGCTGCGTTCTGACAACATTTCCTCCGCTGTGTGACGCAGCTCTGCGTACTGTCCATATGTGTCCTGTCACACAGATGGTATCTGCTGTTATCACATTTCACTGTAAGGTTTATACATCAAAAGATGGCTGCCGTCACAGTTTACTGTATGGTATATATATATATATATATATATATATATAAAGATGGCTGTCATCACATTTCACTGTAAGTTACATACATAGGCAAGATGGTGATCATCACATGTCACTGTGAGATGCACGGAAAGATGGCCGTCATTACATGTCACTGTAAGTTATATGCATGGAAATATGCCACATAAAATAACATATTCTTCTTGAAAGCAAGAGAGTGTGAGGGTTGATTCTTTCGTCAGCAAACTGTTTTCTCCCCTTTTCTTCTTTTTCTTCATCGTTTACTAAGAAAGCAACATCAGAGGCTCTGATAACTGCTGCAGCATGTCCAAGACTCTCCAGCAAACCTAAAAGCTTGTCCCTCATTGACACATCAGCAAGCCAGGTTTCTGTTCAAAGGCTCCAGTGTGTTAGACAGTCCTGGAGGACATGTTCCACTGTCACGGGAGATTCTTCTTCTTCTTCTGCATATGCAGGCTGATACTCCTGCGAACACTCCCTAAATAGACAGGCAAGTACTAATCCCATCTGTCCAACAAAGGTAGTGGAGTTTTGTGTGCATGACCATTTTTTATCCTGCCATTAAGGCAGCCATACTCCATCTTCGGGGAAGTCACGGGAGATGAGCTGCAGAACACACTGCAGAACCACCAATGTAGAACTTTATGAATATGATCTCTGCCCATATTGTGTAAAAGCAAACTGAATTTGTTTTCAAGGAAGCGGAAGCTGCAGTGAATTCTGGGAGTACTCAAACTGAAAGTAAAAGAATTTCTTCTTCTTCTTCTTTGCAGCCTTGCTGATGTGCTAATGTTTGTCCACAGTTGCATGCAAAGGTCCCCTTTAAAACAACACAGTAAAGTAGTTCTTTCCTGCTCGCATTGTTAGTTATGTGAAATTCAGACTCCATCTTGCTGGAATCTCATACACCACTGTTGCTACAGTGGATGCCGCCTTATGTCAAAAAGATATCCCAGCATGCAAGGACTTTGTCTTAAAACAGACATAGGGAAACACCAGTGGAAAAACATCTGAAAATAAGAACAGCATACTTTGACAGAAATTATGGCCCTTTCATGCCACGTTTTTGTAGTTGCTCATAACATGACCAGTGCAGCAGAATGTAATGTACAGACTGTTAAGATTCTGTCTGAACAGTTTCAGCTCAGTTCAATATAGGTCAGCATAATTCAGCGTAAGCTGCTACATGTTCTGGACATTTTTTTTCTCTAACTGAATGAACATAAATCCTGCCCACATTAGATGAGTAGAACAGAAGTTGACTCACAGTACACTTGATCTCCAGTTCCTCATGTCGACGACGCAACTCCTCAGCCGACTCGTACGAATCTCCTATGTCTGTGTGGGAGGACATCAACTTCTCTCCTGGCCCCAACACCCAGTCCACAACCTGGACACAGCATGAGACAACACACTGTAACAGCAGTTTGTGAAACAATCGATCTCAATGTGAATGAGAAATTCAGATGAGTGCATGCGTGCCTCAGCGGATGGACAGATGGCAAACAAGGCAACAGAAATGTCTGAATACAGTCTTCCTGTTAGTCCTTGATGGTTGAGAAGAACTATTACAACAGACTATACAGGCGAATATTTTCCTTATCCACTGTCAATTAGCCGAGCCAAGAAGTATCTTCTTTGTTGTTCATAACTAATTCTCCTTAAAGCAGGGGTTATCCTTTATTTTTTCCTCTGTGCTGCCTATGCCATTTTAGCTTATAAAAAGAAAGCAGCTTCTCTAAGAGACAAGGTAATTCATATTATATACGCTTTGTACTGCCAATGTTATTGAAGTTTATAGAAAGAGTATTCCTTCGTTCAGAAACAACTAGGCAACCTGAACTGCAGTCACTTTGTGCTACATGCTTACCGTTTTAACATCGCATTTCCAGTCATTGAAGTGGAAAGCCAGGTTCAGCGTTTTGTCACGCAGGTCCAGAGTGTCACGCAGAGTGTCCACACGCTGCTCCAGGTACTGAATGACTCGCTTCACTGTCTTCTGGGATTCCAGCATGTCTAAGGTGGGCATGGGTTCCTCCTCCCCACCATGACCCCCGACCCTCCCCGACCTCAGCACCGACTGCTGCAGTTGACTGAGAACTTCATGACCTGTGAGAGTAATACATCTGGGTGATATATTTACTTCAAATAATGATACATCGGAATACACATGCATTTCAATGAACACACAAACCAAAAACACTGGGGACAGTGAAACAGGGGTGGCAGGCTGTATCAAATCTGCCACAGGCACCTGTTACAATGGGATGTCAGGGCAGGTGAGAAATAAACCTCTTTCAAAACCCTTTTACACCACACCACTGCTACCTACGTCTGTCAGGGTTTGACACACACACAACACCCCCCCCCCCCCACACACACACACACACACACACACATATCACTATAAAATGCACCAAAATAAATAACAGGAAATCGCTAAGAAAAATGCTACAGAACGTATAAAAGCATACATACAAGAAAAATAAGTAATAATGAATTCAATGATCTTGCTCTTTGGAACTTAACAACTGAGAGTCATACATAAAGAACAGTTTCTTTCTTTGCTTTCTTGCAGATTGAAAACATCTTCACACTAGCAAGTTGGAGGCTTGCATGAATATGGCCAAAATGCATTTGAGAGTCATTTTTCATGGTGACTGTAATCAGGGATGTATTGCTTTGCACATGTTTTTATGTCTGTTGTTTGTTAGCATCTAAGGAAGGCGTATTTGTCTAAAACTTTACTTATTTGTTCCCTACTGTTTTATCAACAGAAGTGTTATTGCATCTTTTGTTCTTGTGATTTGGCTTCTTTTCAGTAATGCCTGTAGTCTGTGTCAGTCACCTCAGATGAACATAACCTGTGTTTGATTTTTGCAGGCTCTGGGCAAACATGTTAGCAATTTTCCTTAATCCAAACCAAAAAGACACACATCAAGAGAAGGACAAGTTACCGAGACTGAAGTCTCGCAGAACAGATAAGTTGAGGAGTTACATGATCTGTGCTAATATCTGTGTACAATCAGTGTAGCGACGACGACTTTGACATGACATACATTATTGATGTTAGTGTTTCATCACTATAATATCATCAAATTTGCATGTCAGTGACAATGGTGCATTACCTGAGTGGTGACACTGACTTTATGATATCTGACCTGCACGGTGACACTGACCTCGATAGTTCTTGCTGTGTTGACCCTGACCGTGGTGTTTAATTTATGCGGTGACACCGACATTGATATATAGCATGTACAGTGAGACTGACCTTGACATATGACCCATGTGATGACAATGCCCTTGAAACATGACTTATATAACACAGACCTTGGCCTGTGATGACTATGACTTTGCTGTATAACACTGTGTGTTAACAACGAGCTTGACATGACATGTATGTGGCGACACTGACCTTGGCGTATGACCTGTGTGGGCTGCGTCATGACCGAGTCCTGAAAGTGTCGGTGTTGTCGCAGGGCCTCAATGGGGCTTGTCTGGGGGTCAAGGCCATGCTGATATGTCTGCTGGATCTGATGTTCCTGACTGTCCAAGTGCTGCACTATGGCTTGGGCCTCCTTCAGAAACTGCTCAACACCCTGACACACACATTATCACCTTTATCATCATCACCATTATCACATCCATCACCACCATCATCATCTCATTATACCATCATCCAGCCATCTGCCACAAACCAAGCCTACGTGATACACAACATCATCATCATCATATCATTATTTTTACCATACATCATCATCAATATTAAAGATAGACACAATCATCAACTCATTTTATACATCATCAACACTTCACGCATACAGTATCAATGTTGATACCATACAAACACACCACATAATCATCAGCACTTTACACACACACAGTTACTTCCATAAACATCTTACTTTTCCCATTCATCTGTTACAGATTGGAGCTGTATTACTCTCTGACACATACACATCTTAACCATCTTCACCTCTAATGAGTTCACTGTCGTTTCGGCCAAATCACCATGGGAAGGAACTATACCTTTTAACATTTTCTATGCACTACATTATAAACCATACATAACTTACTAGCTGGTTATGAAGCCGATTACCGTTTCATGAGATATGCAATTTACAGTTTTTTTTGGCAGAATTTTTTTTTCAGTATCTAAAGATTTTGAAGCCAGTTGCTATGACTGTACAAAAAACTTAAGAATTTACCTGGTATTTTATGAAACCAGCTACTATGACTGTAATGCAAACTGGGAAAAAACAACTAACCAAGCAGTCACGAAGCCAGCTGCTGTGACTGTAGTGCAGACCAAAGAACTTACCAGGTAGTCATGAAGCCAGCTGCTGTGACTGTAGAGCAGACTGAAGAACTTACCAGGTAGTCATGAAGCCAGCTGTGACTGTAGTGCAGACTGAAGAACTTACCAGGTAGTCATGAAGCCAGCTGCTGTGACTGTAGTGCAGACCAAAGAACTTAGCAGGTAGTCATGAAGTCAGCTGTGACGGCAGAGCAGACCGAAGTACTTACCAGGTAGTCATGAAGCCAGCTGCTGTGACTGTAGAGCAGACTGAAGAACTTACCAGGTTAGTTATGAAGCCAGCTGCTGTGACTGTAGTGCAGACCAAAGAACTTACCAGGTAGTCATGAAGCCAGCTGCTGTGACTGTAGAGCAGACCAAAGAACTTACCAGGTAGTAATGAAGCCAGCTGCTGTGACTGTAGAGCAGACTGAAGAACTTACCAGGTAGTTATGAAGCCAGCTGTGACTGTAGAGCAGACTGAAGAACTTACAGGTGGTTATGAAGCCAGCTGTGACTGTAGTGCAGACTGAAGAACTTACCAGGTTAGTTATGAAGCCAGCTGTGACTGTAGTGCAGACCGAAGAACTTACCAGGTAGTTATGAAGCCAGCTGCTGTGACTGTAGAGCAGTCTGAAGAACTTACCAGGTAGTCATGAAGCCAGCTGTGACTGTAGAGCAGACTGAAGAACTTACCAGGTAGTCATGAAGCCAGCTGTGACTGTAGAGCAGACTGAAGAACTTACCAGGTAGTCATGAAGCCAGCTGTGACTGTAGAGCAGACTGAAGAACTTACCAGGTAGTCATGAAGCCAGCTGCTATGACTGTAGAGCAGACTGAAGAACTTACCAGGTAGTCATGAAGCCAGCTGTGACTGTAGTGCAGACTGAAGAACTTACAGGTAGTTATGAAGCCAGCTGTGACTGTAGTGCAGACTGAAGAACTTACCAGGTAGTCATGAAGCCAGCTGCTGTGACTGTAGTGCGGACTGAAGAACTTACCAGGTAGTCATGAAGTCAGCTGTGACTGCAGAGCAGACCGAAGTACTTACCAGGTAGTCATGAAGCCAGCTGTGACTGTAGTGCAGACTGAAGAACTTACCAGGTAGTAATGAAGCCAGCTGTGACTGTAGTGCAGACTGAAGAACTTACCAGGTAGTCATGAAGCCAGCAGCTGTGACTGTAGTGCAGACTGAAGAACTTACCAGGTAGTCATGAAGCCAGCTGCTGTGACTGTAGTGCAGACTGAAGAACTTACCAGGTAGTCATGAAGCCAGCTGCTGTGACTGTAGAGCAGACTGAAGAACTTAGCAGGTAGTCATGAAGCCAGCTGTGACTGTAGAGCAGACTGAAGAACTTACCAGGTAGTCATGAAGCCAGCTGCTGTGACTGTAGTGCAGACTGAAGAACTTACCAGGTAGTCATGAAGCCAGCTGCTGTGACTGTAGTGCAGACTGAAGAACTTACCAGGTAGTCATGAAGCCAGCTGCTGTGACTGTAGAGCAGACTGAAGAACTTACCAGGTAGTCATGAAGCCAGCTGTGACTGTAGTGCAGACCAAAGAACTTACCAGGTAGTAATGAAGCCAGCTGCTGTGACTGTAGAGCAGACTGAAGAACTTAGCAGGTAGTCATGAAGCCAGCTGTGACTGAAGTGCAGACCAAAGAACTTACCAGGTAGTAATGAAGCCAGCTGTGACTGTAGTGCAGACTGAAGAACTTACCAGGTAGTCATGAAGCCAGCTGTGACTGTAGAGCAGACTGAAGAACTTACCAGGTAGTTATGAAGCCAGCTGTGACTGTAGTGCAGACTGAAGAACTTACCAGGTAGTTATGAAGCCAGCTGTGACTGTAGTGCAGACTGAAGAACTTACCAGGTAGTTATGAAGCCAGCTGTGACTGTAGTGCAGACTGAAGAACTTACCAGGTAGTCATGAAGCCAGCTGCTGTGACTGTAGTGCAGACTGAAGAACTTACCAGGTAGTTATGAAGCCAGCTGCTGTGACTGTAGTGCAGACTGAAGAACTTACCAGGTAGTCATGAAGCCAGCTGTGACTGTAGTGCAGACCAAAGAACTTACCAGGTAGTCATGAAGCCAGCTGCTGTGACTGTAGAGCAGACTGAAGAACTTACCAGGTAGTCATGAAGCCAGCTGTGACTGTAGTGCAGACCAAAGAACTTACCAGGTAGTCATGAAGCCAGCTGCTGTGACTGTAGAGCAGACTGAAGAACTTACCAGGTAGTCATGAAGCCAGCTGTGACTGTAGTGCAGACCAAAGAACTTACCAGGTAGTCATGAAGCCAGCTGCTGTGACTGTAGAGCAGACTGAAGAACTTACCAGGTAGTCATGAAGCCAGCTGTGACTGTAGTGCAGACTGAAGAACTTACCAGGTAGTCATGAAGCCAGCTGCTGTGACTGTAGTGCAGACTGAAGAACTTACCAGGTAGTCATGAAGCCAGCTGCTGTAACTGTAGTGCAGACTGAAGAACTTACCAGGTAGTCATGAAGCCAGCTGCTGTGACTGTAGAGCAGACTGAAGAACTTACCAGGTAGTAATGAAGCCAGCTGTGACTGTAGTGCAGACCAAAGAACTTACCAGGTAGTCATGAAGCCAGCTGTGACTGTAGTGCAGACTGAAGAACTTACCAGGTGGTCATGAAGCCAGCTGCTGTGACTGTAGTGCAGACCGAAGAACTTACCAGGTAGTTATGAAGCCAGCTGCTGTGACTGTAGAGCAGACTGAAGAACTTACCAGGTAGTCATGAAGCCAGCTGTGACTGTAGTGCAGACTGAAGAACTTACCAGGCGGTTATGAAGCCAGCTGCTGTGACTGTAGTGCAGACTGCCCCCAGGTCCTCTGTCAGCTGGTTGGGATCGATGAAGCTCTGCAGCTGCTCCAAGACCACGTGGTGGGGCTGGTAACACGCACCAGACCATAAACATGAAGCAAAACGTTAAATCAACCATTCACTCATTGCAACGTGTTCCACCAAACGGAAATCGCCTGGTGTAACAAAGTACAACTAACCACAACTGAGACAGAACACAATGCAAGACTATTCTAACATGATGAAACATTGTAGCACGACTTCCATGCAATGAACCAAGAGGCTTCAATAATAGACCCAAGACATCACTTTAACCTTGTTAATGAACTACCGGACATCTTGACCTTGTTAATCAACTAATTGCAACTCACTCAAGGCGGCCATTGTTCCTTCTTTTCCCCACAGATGGCCCATTTGGAAAGGTTAGCAAACAAAATCACACATACACACATAAAACATGCAATAAGAAAATGAAACTTTCAAGAATACTGCTTTAGTAAATGTAAGTTTATCAATTTCAATACTTCAGCTAAGTGTAGGCAGTAGAAGAAAAGCCCCAATTTTATCTTAAGCTTTAGAAGAAAAGCCCTGATTTTATCTTAAGCTTTAGAAGAAAAGCCCTGATTTTATCTTAAGCTTTACTGTACACTGAAACAGTAACCTTTTTACCCTGCTCCACTGTTTCAGTGCCTCTCTGATGAACATGCATATATATATTTGTCTCTTTCAAGACAAAAATTTAAACAAAAACAACAATCATGATTTGACTGAGCAAATCGATGGCATTGTGGCACTCAAATGCTGTTCAGAGAAGGAAAATAAGATGGCATGGTTGGACAGAAATTAAAATGTCCCATCAGTAACGCATTATGAGTCATGAAAATTCATCCTCGTTCATAGCCGCAATCATGCATCATGCTATCCGTTTACCCATTGCATGATGTACATGCTGCCTTTCACTCCTCCCTCTCTTCTCTGACTTGGATATGTAGTCATGTACAGTTAGTCCTGGCTATGACATTGTCATTGGCAATGAAGTCTGTTCATTATTTCATAGTATTCTGATCATTTCAGTTACAGTAAAATGCTGACATTATGGTCCAGTGTCTTCACTGCCTTGTTCTAAGAGACGATGACCTCGCTGAACGGTCAGTCATGTGGTCAATCATTCACTCATCAACACACTGCACATGGGATCACCTGACAAGCGCTTACATTTCATTCTGGAAGGGTTGACAATGTTACAATGGCATTCTTCCATGCAATGAACCAAGAGGCTTCAATAATAGACCCAAGACATCACTTTAACCTTGTTAATGAACTACCGGACATCTTGACCTTGTTAATCAACTAATTGCAACTCACTCAAGGCGGCCATTGTCCTTCTTTTCCCCACAGATGGCCCATTTGGAAAGGTTAGCAAACAAAATCACACATACACACATAAAACATGCAATAAGAAAATGAAACTTTCAAGAATACTGCTTTAGTAAATGTAAGTTTATCAATTTCAATACTTCAGCTAAGTGAGGCAGTAGAAGAAAGCCCCAATTTTATCTTAAGCTTTAGAAGAAAAGCCTGATTTTATCTTAAGCTTTAGAAGAAAAGCCCTGATTTTATCTTAAGCTTTACTGTACACTGAAACAGTAACCTTTTTACCCTGCTCCACTGTTTCAGTGCCTCTCTGATGAACATGCATATATATATTTGTCTCTTTCAAGACAAAAATTTAAACAAAAACAACAATCATGATTTGACTGAGCAAATCGATGGCATTGTGGCACTCAAATGCTGTTCAGAGAAGAAAATAAGATGGCATGGTTGGACAGAAATTAAAATGTCCCATCAGTAACGCATTATGAGTCATGAAAATTCATCCTCGTTCATAGCCGCAATCATGCATCATGCTATCCGTTTACCCATTGCATGATGTACATGCTGCCTTTCACTCCTCCCTCTCTTCTCTGACTTGGATATGTAGTCATGTACAGTTAGTCCTGGCTATGACATTGTCATTGGCAATGAAGTCTGTTCATTATTTCATAGTATTCTGATCATTTCAGTTACAGTAAAATGCTGACATTATGGTCCAGTGTCTTCACTGCCTTGTTCTAAGAGACGATGACCTCGCTGAACCGGTCAGTCATGTGGTCAATCATTCACTCATCAACACACTGCACATGGGATCACCTGACAAGCGCTTACATTTCATTCTGGAAGGGTTGACAATGTTACAATGGCATTCTTTGATCTGAAAGTGCAGAATTAAGTTAAATAATCCCTAAAGCTTACAAAACAGATAATTACATATTTCCCCAAAGCTGTGTGCAAATATGAAACAAACAAACAGACATAAGGCCAAAGACAGAGACAACACTAATACCTGTAGATCTGGGGCAGGTTGTCCAGTCGTATACTGTGACGGCGGGCATCCTCCCACTGTACCACTATCACCTGCTTCAAGTAGCCTGACAGTGCTTGCTGTAATCCACAGGCGAAAGCGCATACACACGCACGCACACATGCACGCCACACACACACACACACACACACACACACACACACACACACACACACACACACTACAATGACTGACACTTTACACAGCAGAGTAAGTTTTCAATTTAATTTTAAAAAAACAACAAAAGACAAAGGTATTTATCAAACACACACACACACACACACACACACACACACACACACACCACACACACCCCACACACACACTGACTGACTCTATATAGGGAATGATAAATTCAATTTAATTCTTTTCAATGACAAAACTGCTTATGGAATACTGATACGCTTAAATTGATCTTTTTTTTAAGTTATATACATTATGATGCTAATTTCCATTTTCAGTAACTTTCAATAATGCTTTTGACACAACTACACTGCTCTCATTGTATAATTGTACATATATGTACTGTCGCCTCTAAAAAAAAATACTATGTTCAATACACTTATAAATCAACAGTGAAACAGTTCACATAATAACCTGGGGGGAAAAAAAAGCAATTCAAGGTGAATCAATAAGAGTCAACCCAACAATGGATGACTGTTAATTCAAACAGCATTGTTCATATTAAAACGTCTACAATGTAAAGACAAAACAAATGTCCTCCTCAATCAGACTGTAGTTTACAGGTCCGTACAAGTCACTGTGCTATGCTATGGGTGATGTGTTATATCGTCAATGGTGTATTAGACCCATATGGGATGTGGTAATAATAATGTAGTGCCTGCACATTTTGCATTCGTAATGGCGTCGTATCATGTGGAAGCAAGTTTTGGGACAGCTAGACAGCAAAAGATCTGATGACAAGAAGCACCCCCCCACCCACCCCCACACCCACACCCACCCCACCCCCACCCCCACCCCCCACCCCCCACACCCACCCCCACCCACCCCGCCCCACTTCCCCTACAAGTCTTCCCTTTATTCTTTACATGCTACAGGCTGGGCCGCATCCAAGTTATGACTCCGAGATGCCGCTCTGATGGATCTTAAGACATGATCATTGTTGCTGATTTCTGTTTCCTAGTCGTAGGTTTGGTTAAAAGAGATGGTGCCATCACATATAGCCAGGTTTATTGCTGTAGCTCTGGTAAATTTGTACAGACAATGACACTTACCATCAAACATCCATACACAAAACCCAGGTTGCTCCAGGACCCATCTCGGCTGTCAATCAGAACGGTCAGTCCTCGCTTCTTGGATTCTCGCTGAAACAACGCCATCGCATCAACCAGCTGTAAGTGAGATCAGTCACCTTTCACTTGCACCCCTTGGCCTTGGTCTAAAGGTTTGTCAGTGTTTTACTGAACTCTGAGGCCTTCGTTACACTGTCATTTGATGTTATATGGGGAATCTTCATTCATGGTAAGCTACCAGCATAAGTATATAAACAACAGCACAAGCATTTCCAAGAAAAGCAGTTATCTCCTCCAAGCATGGAGTGTGGTGAGGTGATTCAAAATAGTCTTACAATCCTCTCATTTTATAAAATGCATGTCAATGACATGGCATTTGCTTCTAAGGATGCATAGATTGATAGATAGATAAGCTAGACAGGTAGATGGATAGACTGATGGACAGATAGGATAGATTGATGGACAGATATATAAGATAGATACGCAAACAGACAGACAGACAGATAGATAGATATAGACAAATACACAGACAGACAGATAGTAAGCTAGACAGATGGACAGATAGACTGACAGACATATATTGCGTGTCTTTGTTGTTCCACTTTTTATTCATGGAACAACTGTTAAACAAAAATCTGTCATTTGCTAGTCATCTGTTGTTTTTTTCTAATAATGTGAACATTATCATCAAGCTTTCTGGGGCTCCCGCTCTGAGGATCTGGCCAGATCAGGCAGAGCAAACAGGCGCTCAGTTCATGTCATCATTCTTCATTATGTCCTCACAGGCAGAGGTCCCTGTCCCCTTCCACTACAGGAAAGACAGCCATCATTTCTATTACCTGGGATCTAAGGTAGGCAGTGCACACAGGTGGTCAGTTTACATTATCATCATTTATTACAATATCTGTCCCTCCCTACCCCTTTCCAAAGACGGGAGGGCAGTCATGTTTTCTATGATCACTGACCTGAGATCTGCGATGGGTTGTACACACATGCTCAGTTCAAACCAACATCATTCACAAGGCCAGAAAGAAACAGTTGTGGATACGATAACATCAAAAAAGCACAAGGTCGGATAAACCTTTTCGTTTAACTTGTTTTGATGGCGACACTCCACAATACACAATGTTTACCGTCACGTCTGGGCCTTTACCTGTAGTTAAACATATTCAGTTTATATCCATACATTGTGGGCACAGCAGTCTTGCCTAACTGAATGCCGAATGATACCACTTTTTGTCAGTTTATTGAAGGTAAGGCACAAAACACTGCATGAACATTGCCTCTGGCTCATGTGGAAGATTTGATGGTGAGCAATTCTTTTTCTGTAACACCTTTGGGGGAAGGAAAGCTGGTGAGATAGGGGGATGAGAGGGACAGTGTTTTGTTTTTTTACCACTGAGAAAAAAAGTTAAGGGTCATCAGAAAAAAAAACTGGATCAGTCAGATTACCATAACCATCACTGTTTTATTTTTTGACTTATGATTTCTTCCCAATGAAGGAGACAATCTTTCCATGATCACTGACCTGGGGATCTGGGACAGGTAGCGCAGACAGGTGCTCAGTTCCTGGCTGGAGAAATCTACCTGGTTTCTGCTGGCCGGAAAAGTGATCACTGGGCCTCCCTGTCTGTCCCTGCCCCCTGTACACATCAGCATCAACATCAATGTCAATGTCTGTCCCTGTCCCTTCTACACATCAGCATCAACACTAATCTCCATCTCTGTCCGTGCCACCTGAACACATCAATAGCAACTCCCATGTCTGTCTTGACCCCTGCACACATCAACATTGATGTCCACGCCAGTCCTGTCCCTACACATATCAACATCAACATGCAAATCTGTCCCTGACACCAGCACATATCAATATCAACATCAGTGCCTGACCTATGCACACATTAATGACAATATGCTTAAATTAAGTAAATCAATAAAACACACGCACAAATGTTAGACCAGTAAGAATTACATCTACACCAGTCCCCCATACATATCAATATCAACATTCATATCTATGTGACTTATAATGCAGCCAAATAGTTAGAGAACTGGACATCAATTGCAACTATCTTTGAGATTTGTGGTTTTAATCCAACCACCCCAAGACAGTTGTGATGAGATCCTGACTTTTCATCTTACAGTGCCTATTCCATTACAAATATAGATGAAATTCATCCCTTCGTCTTCCCAAACACCTGATGTCTTAAAGACGTAGATGACATTTGCAGTTTTAAATCATAGTTCGTAACTGATGGACCAAAGATGGAGAAGACATTGGCGCTTTCAATTAGCCCTGTCCCCTCCTCTCTTCCTGCCCCCTTTCCTCCCAATGCCTAATGGATTAAAGATGGAGAATTTTCTGATCTCTAGGGTCAATGCAGGTATGTGCAAAACTAATTATGTTGCAATTTCTTCTATGCTGATACAACACAACAAAAATAAAACCATCATCATCTCCCTTCAGGTTATCGCCAAGTCAAAGAGCAATGGTATTCAGCAAAAAGCATTTTGCATGTCATGTGTCAAGTAATAATATTACACACACACACAGACACAGACACACAACACACACACACACACACACACACACTTACACGCACACGCACACACACTCACATACACACACACACTCACACACACAAACACACACACTGACAATAACAACAACAACAACATATGACCAAGAAATCGCAAACTACTGCACTCTACTGTTCACTGACGCCCTGTGCTGCACTGTGCTATAATGTTTTTTAATTTGCTGTACTGTACTATGTCATTCTGTGGTGTGCTATGCTGTGCTGTGCTGTGATTTGATGTTATATAATGTATTTTCCTACACTGTTTTTCTGTATTGTAACATTACTAAACTGGACTGCATCACACAGTGGGTCACATAGTCATATATCTTGGCAATTCAGATCACACTGTATCACATCACTGAGTACCCTGCACTCCGTTATACTGTGTGGTAATCTATGGCAGCTTTTTGAATTAAAAAGTGCAACAGCAAAAGTAAAAAAAGTGAACATACCTGTCAGGAGAGCCAGCCGTTTCTGAAGAGTGCTCACTATGTGCTCTGCTTCAATACCCACACCTGTCGAACACAAATACCATTCCTTTCTTAACTCAAACATATGAGAAACAGGCACACACACACGCGCGCGCGCGCGCACACACACACACACACACACACACACACACACACACTGGATTGTCTTTCATATAAGCTTGTTCCTGGGATCCTCAGAGTTCACTCAGTTGTGACATAATTTCAGAACTGCTTTCAACTTCAATAAGCTTCAAACATAACCATCCTCTACATCAGCTGCCACGGTACAGTGTCAAGTGTCATTGACTTGCAGGCCGGGAAGTCATGGGTTCAAATCCTACCAGAAGTATTCGGCTTTGGGATATTTTCAGCCCCATTAGCTGTTACCCAGAGCTGAGTGCACAATGGGCACAAAAGGGAAGACTAGGACTACACCACTTAATGGATGTGTCTCTGACACTACCACTGATTTTTTTTTTCACCAACAGTGCAGGTGCCTGTCTTTCTCACGCCTAGTTGATGCCAGGGTATATTATGAAAGTAAGCAGAGAATACCGCCCTACATGTAGTGTCTGACCACATCATCTTCATCATGTTCATTCTCACTGATCACCATGAAGAAAAATTTAGAGGCCCAGCATGCCCTGCTCTCTTGATGACTTCAGTTTCGAATTTGTCTTTGCGCCCATGCCTGTGGAGAGTTCATGTTCAAATCAGCGAGTACATAAGGACTGTCATTAGGTGGGAAAGTGGTGCCCTCTGGAGGGGGATACTTAGTTATGCTGGCTCCATGACTACTAAGTTATTGTTGCAAGTAAAGGGCTTATAGGGTGGCATCCAGACAGGCACCACCAGCCACCACTGATGTGATTTGGCAGCAGTGCAGTGTCTCCTCGGGTTAGCTGCCTCCCAGCGACTAAGTATGTACTGCCCCTTACAGACAGCAGTTTTGGGGATACAACAGGACAAATCTGTATGGATATGTATGGGGTGGAGGTAAAATGAGCAGCTGGAAGTAGTTCCACAGTGTAGGTTAGGAATGTGAGACAGTGAAAATATCCATCTTTACTGTTCCCAAAGAGGATAAAATCCTAACCATGATGAACTACAGGGCAGACATAAAAATACATGAAATCATCTCATATTAAGAAATACAGTCAAAAACTTAACAATTTCTTGTGAAGGTGTTTTATAACATTTGTCACCCATGTCTTGGGCTGAGAAACTCATTCAACAGCGACAGATGGTATCAACAGGCAAAAAAATCAACATTTTAGGGTGTGAAGAGTGTACGATTTTGATACGTTTGAAATGGCAAAGGTCATAATGCAACGAAAAAACAAGATGACAACAAACAACTAACATGTTACACACTCAGTCAGTGAGAAACATATACATTATCAGGAACATGCAATAAAACAGTAGACACTTCAATGTTATAATATTCAGGCATCCCTGATTTTTTTTAACATCACACACAAGCACACGGCCATACTGCAAGGCATACTGGCATCATAAACAAATGAAAAGAAGAAAACAAACAAACAACACGATTCACAGTGTACCCCATCCCCTCCCATTTTCATGCCCCCTCAGAAGCATTACTCCCACACTGCTGTCTTCTCTCGACATGGAGATCACCAGACCTGAGCACTGAAAACCAAATAGACCACTTCACGATCTCAAGGAGATGGAGACGGACCCTACAAGACGTGAAGGCATGCAGGGGTGCAGATGTGGGATCAGATCACATACTTCTGGTGGGCAAGCTGAAGATCAAGATTGCCAGGAACAAAGATACAGGTCAACAGAGGCACCCACGCTTTGACACCACAAAGCTGAAGTCAGAAGAAAAGAAGAGGGAGTTTGTCATCACCCTGAACAACAGATTCCAGGCCCTCGCAGACCTGGAGGATGGCTCGCTGGAAAAGAAATGGGAGCGAGTGAGGAGTGCCTTCGATGAAGCCAGTCAAGAAGTGCTAGGATACAGGAAACGACAGCACAAACCATGGATCTCGGAAGAAACCATCAAGAAGATAGAAGAGAGACGAGAGACCAAACAGAGAGAGATCCAAGCCAGAACAAGGGCACAGAAACAACGTCTTCAACAGGAGTACAGCAAACGAGACAAGGAAGTGAAGAAGAGTGCCAAAAAGGACAAGCGAGACCATGTAGAAGGACTGGCCACTCAAGCACAGGAAGCAGCGGAGAAGAATGATATGAAGACCCTCTACACCATCACTAAGCAGCTGGGCGGTAGGAAAACCAACACAAACCGACCAGTGAAAGGGAAGAATGGAAACATCTTGAGCAAACCAACAGAGCAGCTGGACAGATGGAGGGAACACTTTAGCGAGCTACTCAGCGGTACGCCAGTCAAGACACCACCACTCATCGAGGAAGGAGAAGACCTGGATGTGAACCTAGGGCCGATCAGCAAAGAAGAAATCATTCAAGCAATCAGGAAGACAAAGAACAGGAAAGCCCCTGGACCTGACAACATCACACCGGAAGTGCTCAGGGCAGAATCGACGGTCGCGGCAGACATCCTGATGGACTTATTTCAAGAGGCCTGGGAAAAGGAAGAAGTGCCGAAAGAGTGGAAAAAGGGCTACATCATCAAGATACCCAAGAAGGGAGATCTCAGCGAGTGTAAGAACTGGAGAGGGATACAGCTGCTGTCACTACCTAGTAAGATCTTCACGAGAATCATCCTAGAGAGGATCCGGGCAGCTGTAGACGAAAAGCTGAGAGACGAACAAGCAGGATTTCGAGCAGGAAGATCATGTGTCGACCAGATAGCCACGCTCCGAATCATCATCGAGCAGTCTCTTGAGTGGCAGTCACCAATCTACATCAATTTATCGATTTCAAAAAAGCATTCGACACAGTGGACAGAGAAGTAACATGGAAAATCCTGAGACACTATGGAATTCCACTCAAGATGGTAAAAATCATACAGAGCCTGTACAAGGACACAACGTGTCACGTCATCCACAACACGAGTGTGTCGGAACCCTTCACAGTGAACACCGGGGTACGTCAGGGATGTATGTTGTCACCGCTGATCTTCTCTCTTGTGATCGACTGGGTGATGAGGACAGCGATGAACCCACCATGCGGGATCCAGTGGACACTCATGCAGAAACTTGAGGACCTGGATTTCGCGGACGACATCAGCTTGCTGACCCACACCCTCCACCACATGCAGAAGAAGACCGAGAGCCTCCGCAGCACAGCCAGTAACACTGGCTTGGAGATCAACGCGGAGAAGACAAAGACCATGAGAGCCAACACAAGCCAGGCTGAAGCAATTCGCCTAGGGGAAAAACAGATAGAAGATGTTGAGAAATTTACCTACCTAGGAAGCATTGTCAACAAGACAGGAGGTACTGATGATGACATCAGGGCCAGAATAACCAAGGCAAGATTTGCTTTCACCACCCTCAAGCCCATCTGGAGGAGCGCAAACGTCCGTCTTCACACCAAACTGAGACTGTTTAACACCAATGTAAGACCTGTGCTGCTGTATGGCTCGGAGACCTGGAGACTCACCAAAGGGCTGGAGCGCAAGTTGCAGGTCTTCATCAACACATGCCTGCGGCGGAGTCCTCCGCATCAGGTGGCCTGACAGAATTGCAAATGAGGAGCTATGGCGCCAGACAGATCAGAGACCAATCGGAGACACCATCAGAATCCGAAAGTGGAAGTGGATCGGACACATCCTACGCCGAGGCCCGGACAACATCGCACGGCAGGCACTGGATT